>OZ005736.1:100288866-100605635 GCA_963930755.1 Eudasyphora cyanicolor | reverse complement strand
GATGAAAATACAATTCGTCTGAAAAGATAATTTTTCGAGAAAAATCGTTGTCCATTTCAAGCTCCTCCGAAGTGAATAGTCGTGTGACTTCAATTTCTGAATGAATTGACCCATTTAAGCGAATGAGCTGATGTAATCTGGTCTATGTTTTAGGACTGGGTCGCACTTTATCGGCTACGGTAGCCATATTGCGCTTCGTACGACGACGGGACCATGACAGTTGTCCACTAGTATGTCATCATCACGATTCATTTCGTTCCACGGAGATATGACACAGACTTTTTGTCAAGATTTCGGTGAAGAGCTTGAACTGTCAAAATAACATATTATTCAATAAGAAACCACCAGATGGACCACCCTGTATATTCTTTATATTCTTTATGGTCTTAATTTTTTTTATTTTTGGTCGAATGAAATATATAGCAGCCATAAGATTTTTCTCTCTGTACAATTTCATTAGCTGCAAATGTTTTGTACGAATGTTTGTCATGTGACTGAAAATATATGCGAACTGATTTTAATGAACGATAACAAATGAATTATTGAAGGCTAAATGCGATGGCAAGTCCCGATAAATTGAAGCACTTATATTTGATGCAGTATATCAACCTGTAGATTTTGCTGTAAAATAATGTTTCATGCCCTTTTCGGTAATGAACTTTGACTCGATGTGTGTATGTTTTTCAAAATGGCATAGCTTCCAGAGAAAAGTGTACATTATTTCCGTTCATATTTTGGAGTATCTAAATGATTTTCTTGTAGGCATATACGATATACTATAACTTGCATCAAAAACGTATTAAAAGATGGTAATCTTTACTAAAGAGCGTTGATCATTTCAGTTCCTTAGATAAGCTAATTTATGAGAATTATTAATAATATTTCAATGGTGTTTCTATGTATTTCAAAATCGGAAATACAGGCATGACACAGGTTTTGTACGAAATTGGTTCGTTTTCGTTTTTCAAAATCGTATCGTTTTACTTTTGCTTCTACAGCTCTTGTACGTTTTCATGAAACCGAATGAAAATGAAAACCGAAAAACACCATCAAAAGTAAGCAGCAACTAGCAAACTAATACTATGTGTGAAATTTCAGAAGATTCGAGTAAGTAGAATAGAAGGTATTAAAGAATCAATATTTCGCTTAAAGTTAACCCTTTGTGGGGGAGGTGCTAGAAGGAGTGGACCAATATCGACCTCACCGGACATAGAGAAAGATATTACCGCATATCAAATTTGAAGTCAATCGGTTACTCCTATCTGAGGGTAGTGGTATATTTTGCGCGATATTCTGTGTTGTGTAATTTTTGTGTGTTAAATTTTCTTTGGACTGCGTTTTTTTGTTTTATTGCGGCAACTTTTAGTTTCAAAGTGGCAATTAATAGGTTGTGATCGCTGTTGCAGTCCGCTCCCCTTTTATTTCGGACATCCAGCAGGCAATTTCGCCGTGATTTGCTTATAGCTATATGGTCAATTTGGTTTTCAGTTATATTATCTGGAGACACCCTTGTGATCTTGTGTATCCTCTTGTGGGGAAAGATGGACCCTTCGATAACAAGTTTGTTTGACTCTTACATTTCAGTAACTAATTCACAGTTCTCCGTCATTCTGCCCACTGCATGTACGCCCAGGATGTTGTCTAGGTTGGTGTTATCAGAGCTCAGTTGCGCATTAAAGTCTCCCATTACCAGTAATATGTCTCCACGATTGATTTTAGACATGACACCGGATGGTGTGCTGTAAAAGTCATCCTTCTGGCTGAACTCCGACATTTCAGTTGGAGCATAACACTGTACGCATAAAGCATAAGTTGTAGTTCTGCATATCCTTGCACAGTGAAGCTAATTTCGTGGGTTCTAAGAGCGATCGTATATTCCAAGTTCCGAATCGTGTCCGTTGTTTAAACCTAAAGGTCGTCATCAAATTAATGGGTTGGTTGTTATTCTTGTTACACTTTTGGCCCGTAGCAAATAATATATATCCTCCTGTAAGGTGAGGAGACAAAAAGTCGTAATTTGATGTTTTAGTCGTTGCATATAATTAACTTCAGATTATACAGTTATATAAATACTACCAATGTTGCATGTTTCTTAAAAAATGTGTTTATCCTAATTAGCCATAAAAATACAACAAAAAGCTACATAAAAAAAGCAGCAGCACTAGGTGACAAAAAGCTCCAAAAATCGTATGCCTTTTTTGCCTAGAAGCGGAAGCGGAAATTGCTTTGTTTCCGTTGCGATGGGATTTTCCCTGCATTGTCCACCGTGCCTTGCTGGTGTGCGGGTGTATGCGTGTAAATAAGTTTTCAATGCTAATTTATTAAAATTGTGTTTTGGTTTTTTATTCATCATTTTCCTCAAAATTTTTTTACCATTTAATTAAGTTTTATGTTTTCTGCTAAACTTATTTTTGCTCCGTCGAGCACGGTTTATTTAATTCTTATTCTCTTTTTTCGCTTCGTTACGTATCGTTTTCCATGTTTCCACTTTTCTTTATTTTGTTTTGTTAACTTCACTTAATTGGTGTTAATTAGAAAAAAAGAGAAGTTGACTATAGGCAAAAATGCTGTTTGAATGTGTGGTGAACAGCAACCCGGGCTTGTGCAAAGGAAAATGAAAAGAATCTACTCTCGACCTGCTATAACAGTTGCTGCTGCACAAATATATTGTTTACATCTGGTTGCGGTGCGGGTGGGAGGAAACACAATTAAAAGATGATATTATTTTGCCTAGTGGCGGAGCGGTATTGCCATGTCTTCCGTTGTAAGCATATTTTCGTGCACTCATTCAAACGGTGCGATGAGCAACACCTTACGGCGGCAGCATTAATGCCTTCCTTCGATACTTTGACGTGTAAAGGTGCTGCGGAGTGCGGCATGAATGTATCTTTATTTTTGTTTACTCGAAAATGTGTAAATAACTTAAGTGTTTACATCGTTTTAATACCGTTTAAGTTGTTGTGACATCAGCTTTGGGGGGTAATAGCAACAACCGAAAGGGTGGTTTTGACATAATTGTCTTCTAATTCCTGTAAGGATATTCACATTGTGTAAATATTTGTCAACTAAGAATATAGTTGTAAATATTATTTGCATTTTTGTTATTGAAAGTATTTAGTACCTTGCAATTCACTGGTTTTATGTTTGAAAAACATGTACATATACATCAAATTTTGAACGGATATGAACAATTTTCCGAAATAGTTTAATTAAATTTTAACTTTGTACTCGTACTTACTTTACATTGACAGAGCGTGAAAACATTTTTGATAGTAACCAATCTTCCAACTTTGCCCGAGATATTGCAACCAACCAGACAGGCAGAGGGGCATAGCTCAAATGATTTAAAATGTCTAGTAGCGAATTCTCACAAACAATTCACTGAAAAAAATCGCTTCTGTAGTATATTGTCCCAAACATATTCTGCATGAAATATACATATGTTTAGGGTATACTCCAAATATATAATAAAGAGTGGCACAACCATAATGCACGATGTTAAAAGTGAGTCACACCTTAACGTTCTTTGCCCAACTTAATTTGACATTTCTTTGTTTCAGTGTTTGAAAAATTCAACCATGGAGAGGTACACAATTGAGCACCGCGTTAGGATTGTTGAAGTCTTTTACAAAAATGGGCCTTTATATCAAAACGCATTTCGTGCACTTCGTTTTTTTTTGGTCAGCGACGAGGCACACTTTCTCCTCAATGGATTTGTCGACAAGCTGAATTGCCGCATTTTTGCAAATGAGAATCCACGAGTGATCGTTGAAAAGCCGATTTATCCAAAACGAGTGACTGTTTGGTGCCGTTTATGGGCTGGCGGCATTTTCATTTCATTTTCATCAGGCCGTACTTCTTCGAAAATGAGGTCGGCCAAACAGTTACCGTGGATGGTGTTCGCTATTGCACGATGATAACGGACTTCCTGTGCCCAGAAATTGAACATATGGACATGGACTATATGTGGGTCCAAGAGGATGGTGCCACTTGCCACACACCCAACGAAACAATGGCTTTATTGCGCCAGAAATTCAGTGGCCGTGTTATCTCACGTCGTGGCGATGTTAATTGGCCGCCACGATCATGTGATTTGACACCGCTTTACTTCATTCTTTGGCGATATTTTAAAGAAAAAGTATACGTCTATAGGCCAAGAACAATTCAAGAGCTAAAGGCTGATATAATTCGGCACATAAACGACATTGAACCTCAATTATGAGGAGTAACATCCGTAAAATAGCTATACGAGGAGCTGAGCTGTCAAGTAATTTTAATTTAAAAATTTTAATGGTCGATGTTGATTTTGAATAAAACACAAATTATTTAGGAAATTATTGTCATTTCTTTTTTATACCCTACACCACACTGTTGTGCAGGGTATTATGACTTTGTGCATTTGTTACAAACAAACACTTTGTAACAATATGACTTTGTGCATTTGTTACAAACAAACACCCAAAAAGGAGAAGAGATAGACCCATTGTTTATTATACCGATCGACTTGTAATCACTTTCTGAGTCGATTTAGCTATGTCCGTCTGTCTGTAGATGTATTCTTGTAATCAAAGTACAGGTCGCAATTATGGTCCGATCTCAACGAAACTTTGCACATATCTTACTTTAGGCCCATATATATGTATGTACCTCCGATTTGGCACATATGCACTGTATAAGCAACATTTTTGAACCGATTTGTACAAAAATTGACATAGAGTAGTCTCGTGATACACTTAGAGAAAATACAAAAATTGGGGGAAATCGGTTCAGATTTAGATATAGCCCCCATATATACATATGTTACCCCCGATTTGACATGTATGCGCTGTAGAAACTGTATTTTAGATCCGATCAGTACGAAATTCGGCAGAAAGAGGTTTCTTATTACTGCCAAATTCGGAGAAAATCGGTTCAGATTTAGATATAGCCCCATATATATGTTACCCCCGATTTGAAATTCGAGCGCTCTAGAAACTGTATTTTATATCCGATCACAGCGAAAATTGGCAGAAAGAGATTTCTTATTACATGAAGGAATACTGCCAAATTCGGAAAAAATCGGTTCAGATTTAGATATAGCTTCCATATATATGTTAGTCCCGATTTGACATCTAAGCGCTGTAAAGACTGTATTTTATATCCGATCAGAGACTGTATTTTATATATGATCAGTACGAAATTCGACAGAAAGAGGTTTCTATTTTTCATGAATGAGTATTCAGGGAAAATCGATTCAGATTTATATATAACCTCCATATATATGTTCCTGCTGATTTGGTTACAAAGCGCTATAGAAGTTGTACTTTGCTTCCGATCATTACAAAATTCTTCAGAAAGATGTTTCTCAATTTAGGAACGAATACTGCTTAATTTAGCGATTATCGGTTCAGAATTAGATATATCTACATATATATGTTCTTACCCATTTACCAATTATTCCAAATTATTATCGCATTATTAGGGAGGTGTAGGGTATTATATAGTCGGTCCCGGCCGACTTTCTGCCTTTCCTGACTGGTTTTATTATGATAATATTGGTATGGTTCAAATATGTATGGAACAAAATATCGGCCAAATGGCCGCCGCGACCTCGTCGGCACTCCTCCATCAGATGGTCCAAATTTTCAATGACCCTGAGGCATAATTGAGGTTCTATGCCGTTAATGTGCCGAATTATCTCATCCTTTAGCTCTTGAATTGTTGCTAGCGTATCGACGTATACCTTTTCTTTCAAATAACCCCAAAGAAAGAAGTCCAACGGAGTCAAATCACATGATCTTGGCGGCCAATTGACATCGCCACGACGTGAGATAAAACGGCCATTGAATTTGTTGCGCAAAAGAGCCATTTTTTTCGTTATCTGTGTGGCAAGTGGCACCTTCCTGTTGAATCCACATATTGACCACATCCATATGTTCCAATTCGGGCCATAAAAAGTTCGTTATCATCTCACGATAGCGAACCCCATTCACAGTAGTTGCCAGACCGGCCTCATTTCGAAGAAGTATGGCCCGATGACGTCGCCAGCCCATAGGCCGCACCAAACGAACTGGGCGAGCATGCACAGGTGTTTTTACATCTCCTACAGACCCGGTTTGCTGAAATTTGCGCACAATTCTCCCGATTGTGGACACATTTGGTCGATTATGCTGATTAAAAAACATCACGAAATGCATTTTGATTTGAACGCCCATTTTCGTAAAAGGCTTAAAAAACTTTAACGCGTTGCTCGATTGTGTATCTTTCCATGGTTCAAATTGAGTTAGTCTGAAATTGAGAAATATCAAATGAAACGTAGGAAAAAACTTGACGTTTAGGTGTGGTTCCTATTCAACATCGGCCATTACAATTTAACACCCTTTATTTGCTTCACCGTTTTTAAAAAACTTTGTATTCTACAATACATAACAGAGGCAAAGATGGTCTAAAGCCAGTAGAATATCCTAGTGCAAATCAATAAGGATTTAAAGGCCGAAATAATAACAAACGAAAATACAATAAAAAAAATTTTAAGAAATTTACCATAAAAAACGTTTTTATTTTCGTGTTTAATATACCATATAACGGGTTTTCCAATAGAAATGATATGATTTTGAAGTGACGTTTCGGCCATTTGTAATATGTCATGATCTGTCATTTGCTTTTCATTGTATTCAGTAGTGTTTACAAATTCATCATGGAGAGATATACGCATGACCAACGTTTACAAATTATTCAGTTTTATTATAAAAATAATTGTTCTCCAATTGCAACTTTTCGTGCGCTAAGTCCATTTTTTTTTAATAAAAAAAAACACTTTCCGGTCGACCTATGACCTTGACAACCATGAGCAATATTTTAGCTTTCGTTAAGAGCTATCTTTTTGCCACTGAAGAATTAGTGGAGGCCATTTGAATGACGTTTTATTTAGAACTTCATTGTATCGATTGAACTTCACATTAAATAAAAATATTTCTGAATTTCCTTAACAATAAATGTGTTTTTCTTCAAAGAAAAAACGCACTCACCTTTACTTGTGCTCTTACGACTTTTGAGATCATGTATTGCAAAGAATCGAACAGAGAATTTTTTGTAAGTATTTACTAGCAACGGGTACTTGTTGCTTCGCTTGCGAATTTAATAAATACATTGGGGTTAAATAGAAATTCAATCTACGATTATTTACATCCAAAGAGTCTTGTTTAATTATATTGTGCTTTTGTACCACCAAAGCAGTCTAAACAAATTTCGGACATATCTTCCAGCCAAATTTAATCTAATATGTACATACAACATATCCGCCACATTTAAAAAGTACTCGGCATCGTAATACTTCCAAAAGTTCAAATTTAGTAATGTCACGCCCATTGTATAATTTATTTACAAAGCTTATAAGATAGAAATAAACAAAAATAAGAACTATTTGTTTATGTTTCATATACCTAAAAACATATTGTATACATGTTAATAAATATATAGAGATGGGATAAGGCCAGTTTACCGGTCCGATCCCACCCATTATTTGACGGGACACACTCCTTGTTAACATAAGAACGTACATTAAATTTAAAGACTGTCGTCATCACAGATATCTGCAAGAAGCCATTCCAACATACCTTAAATTAGTTATTTCCGTAGAATCTACCAACTTAAATTTTTCTACGATTATTCTCCCAAAATACCGGCTATCCCAAAATATTTTTTTTTAATCTGGTCCACATTTTTTCACTGTAAAAATATAACATTTGGAAAAATTTACACTCTAATTAGTTTTTTAAAAACAAAACAAGTAAGAAAGTTTCAGTCGCGTAAGCCGACTAAGGTATACCCTCAGTTTGTGAGTAATGTAATATTGAATATTACTCGAATTATTCTGTCAATTTGTGTGGGAGGTACCAGAAAGGGTTTATCAAATACACCTCTTTTTTAGCTGAACATTAGATACTTTAAATTCATTGCAGTGTGCCGACTTATAAGCATTTATGTGCACTGGTATAAACGTTATGAGACATTAAATTGTGGTATGATTTGGGCATTTTGTGGGGAGGTACAAAAAGGGGCGTGGCAATAACGCCCATTTTTCACAGGGCTGTAGACACTATAAAAACATTACACTGTACAAAATTTCAAGTACTTTTATACACTGGTTTTAATGTTATAAGCTGTTAACTTTTGGTGCAAAAAGATACCTTTGTGTGGGAGGTACCAAAAGGGGCGTGGCAACAGCACCCATTTTTCCCTGGACTGTAGGCAATATAAAAGCATAATACTGTACAAAATTTCAAGTATTTTTATACACTGTTATTAATGTTATAAGCTGTTAACTTTTGGTGCAAAATGGTGCATTTGTGTGGGAGGTACCAAAAGGGACGTGGCGACTTCGCCCATTTTTCTCGAGTTGATAGCGACTAATAAGCTAATACTATGTGTGGAATTTCAAAAGATTCGAATAAGTAGTATAGCAGTTATTAAAGAATCAATATTTCACAAAATTTTAACCCTTTGTGGGGGTGGTACTAGAAGGAGTGGACCAATATGGCCCATCTTCGAACTTAGCCGGAGATAGAAAAAAATATTACCACATACCAAATTTGAGGTCAATCGGTTACTCCTTTCGAGAGTTATCGTGCGCACCAGCCAGCAGACAGACAGACAGATAGACGGACGGACATCGCTCATTCGACTTAAAATGACCCAAAACGGATTTCCTCCGAACATACTTGGGGTCTTAGGTCACTCCTTCGATGTGTTACACTTTTTTTCGTAGCAAATGATATACATATACCCTCGTCACACTAAAGTGAGGGTATAAATATGTCATTCAGTTTCCAAACAGCATCCACCTCGATATTACTAAAGCTGAAGTCTTAAGGAATCTAGGTCAAAACAAAATATTTAAATATCTCTCGTAGAACAACAGTTATGAGCATACACCTGATTTCAGCCGACTACATTTACAAACATTTTTTTTAATAAAACCCGTTACTTCTCCACGCTGAAATCTTCGTGGTTTGTTTAGAATCGATCAAGGAATATGTCTGTACTTTTTCAGAATTTTTAGGTTGGTGTTTTCATAGTGAAAAACACAAAAGAAGAAGAAAGGAAATTTGGTCTGCAGCTAAGACCACTGGCGAAAAATACCTGTAATGGCCTGTCAAATAAGCCTTCATTCTTAGAATTTTCTCACACCGTATTCGATAGTCCTACCTACGCACTTTTTTTATTTTCGCAATTTTCAACTGGAGAAGGGTCAGAATATTTACTACCGACCAATGTATTTTTTTGGCTAACATGTTTATAAGTAGCTACAAATAGGTAAAATAAGATCTCGCTATCATTTTCTTTTACATTTTTTTTATGCAGTCAGAATTTATTTTTGGTTTGAGACCATATGTTCCATTTACTTTCTGTCTATTCCAAAAAAGTAATATAAACAAATACAAAAATTGGTAGAGAGTTTTAATTGCTTGGTAGAATTGACTGCAGTTTCGATAGACACCACTCTATCATCTTCAGAATTCAGTAGCAATAGTGTATATCTTTAACTTAAATCAGCTGAAATACTTATGCTAACCAAACCCGTATTTTGCCGAACTAAGTCAACATACTAAAACTCTCATACCAATCAGCTGATTTAAGTTAAAGACATACAGAGTGGTGTCTATCGAAACTGCAGTCAATTCTACCAAGCAATTAAAACTCTCTACCAATTTTTGTATTTGTTTCTATTACTTTGTGTCCTCTTTAAAACAAAGAAAACTTTGCAAAAATTGGTTCAGCCGTTCGAGAGCAATTACAAATTTCGTGAAACACAAAACTTCATTTTTTTAATTTTTTCAAAAATTAAATGACCATAAAATTTTTTAAAAAAAAATTTAAAAAAAATATAGCGATATCTTATTTTACCTATTTGTAACTACTTATACCTATTTTAGCCAAATATAAACTACATATTAAATATTCTGACCCTCATATTATTTGAATCAAAATTTTGTTTTTTTTTTAAATACACGTGTTAAATATTATTAACTGTCTGGGAAAATCGTAAAAATCGGAGTCGTCATCTCCGATTTTTACGATTCGGTTTGATATGGAATGAATGGTATTTGTACGGATATATGTAAATAGAGGTAAGATTACCTACAAAATTAGGGTATACTTTAGTCGATTTACTCCACTGAATTTTCTTACTAATTTTGTTGAAAACTTGTTATGTCGCAATCACAAACTTTTCCATTTTTTGTTCTTATTTCCTTCTTTACTTATTTAATTTAATTTTTTTTTTACCTTCTATTATGTTTAACTAACTAAATTTCTTAATTTTTCACTCCATATATTTGCAGTTGGCCAATGAAGGTGTACCACCATTACCATTGCAAGGTAAAAACTTCCAAAGAGCCAGAAATTAAAACAAAACCTAAATTTCCGCCACAACGATCACGGCCGCCTCCACCATCAGCAGCAACAACATAATCAACCACCCGCAGTAAAGCCACTAATATATTTCAGCAGAAACCCCGAATTGATGAAGCCAGGCGGAAGTGATTCCTTCTCCTCTCAAAAGGAAAAAAACGATGAAATATACGTTTCTTGCTTTTCAAATAATTTCCACTACAAATTTCTTACAAAAAAAATCTTTTAGAAAAATAATTTCAACAAAATTAGACCATTAAAAACACAACTTCAACGACAACAACACCAGCAATGGAAAAAAATCAAGCCTCTCTGCTTCAGAATGGAAATGATAGGTAGGACTTTAGCCACACGAAGCTAACATCTTATGGCTTGAGAAAGATGGTATACATATACAGTTGTATTGGTTGCTCCTTCAATGCGCTTCCTAGCTCGTTTGCTCGCTCGGCCTGTTAAGATAGACATCAAATCACAATGTCATTTGCATAAATCACATTTACATTTTCTTATTTTATTTTCTGCTACCAAACACCATCACCCACTACCGCAATCGCCCCTAGTAGTGTTGTGCTGAAGAGGAGGGTAAATGATGCAGATGAAAACTCTAGAGGAAAAAATTGCATGAAAAATCCCACTCATTTCTTTACTGTAAGGAACATTATGCCACAATTAGTTTTGACCGCTTCACTGACTTACAACACCATTCAACAACATCAGCAACAGCAAAACCATCAACATCGGAGCGTAACGACAAGGACGAGGAACAACTGTGGAAATGTTCAACTAAATAATATGCTTTGACAAAAACCAGCTTTGTCGGAGAAGGATTTTTGCTTAAAAAAGATACAGATATATTTGTATACAACGATAGATGAAAAATATCCCCCTAAACAAGAACTTTGAGGTGATAAAAAACACAAAACAAAGACACCATCCTCATCGACGTCGCCATCATCACCAGCATCAGTATATTCTTTCTCTTCGATGAAGGTCTTCAGCTCTGGCATTATGGTCATCTTTTATACAAAGAATGTTTTGAAATTTTTAACATCTGTTAAAATTCATTCATACTAATTTTGTTCATCATCATCGAGGGCAATCAAGAACAACACTTTCTTATTCAGTTTTGGCTTCTTCATCGTCATTATCATCAACAGCAGTAGCAGCAGGATTTCTGCTATCACAGTCTTTGTGTTCTTGTGTGAAAGGCCCTATAACAATAACCATAGGACATCACAACATCAAAAGCAGCAACATTCCTCTTATCCTTAAACTACCATTAAAGTACGTAAGGCATACAGCAGTAACAACAACAGCAGCAGCAATATCAGCAGTACCAACAACAACAACTATGTTATGCTCAACGTTCATAATCATTTGAAAACATATTTTCTAGAATCCTTGTATTTTACTGTCCACTACAATACAGTTGTGTAATTTGATATAGCAGTGATTCATACCTTCAGCCAAAAAAACTTTTCGTGAAAAACACTGTGCAATAAAAAACAAATAAGGAATAACTAAAGTCATGCGGGTTCGGTTGTATAATACCGTCCATCATTGTTTGCCAAACGGTATTTGTAGCATGCTTCTTCTAGAGCATAGGAGAAATATATATAGGGGCTATAACAAACCGTTAGGAATTTCTACTGCTTAAGTTTCTAAATTCAAGGCAGATCGGTTAAAACACCTGGCGTCTACACCGTCATATAGTCAAAGTGGCTGGAACCTTTATATCAGGTATTATACCAAAACGTGAGCCGATAAAGCCTACTTTAGGTATTGAACTATTACTAGCAAAGTACAAAACAAAATGCCATTGTTCATTGCATTCATAACTTTTAATACGATGTGCATTTGTTAGTAAAAAATTACTGGTTGTATTTGTAACTGACTCGCCAAGAAATACTTCCAGTTTCGTTTGTGAAGATTCAGTTATGCATTGCTCTCTGCATTCTATTAAAGTTGCTGTAGAACTAGTGCCAAGACATTTATTCTTCATTGTATTTTTTCCTTCCGGATTGTAATGTGCTAAATTTTTTCTGGATTTTCTGATGGAGAACTTAATTCCGAAAATCCGCAAAAGTAAGTGAATCTAAAAAATGGAACTGTCAAATTATCAGCTTAATTCCAAACATCCCAAAAAAGAAGCGAGGCTATCGCCCAAATGTGGCTACCTTAAATACTTAGTAGAATTTAGCGTTGAGGAGTGCGAGGCCGTTGGTGGTGCAGAGAGCTAGCACGCACTGTTTTGAAACAAGTAACCCGGGTTCCAATCCTCGTCGGATCGAAAAAAAAAATAAGTCTATAAAAATAAAATTAAAAATAGAAAATAAAGAGAAATAAAAACGAAAGAAAAAATATTTTTTCTAAACTGTTGAAAATGCCAAAAAAGAAGGCATTCCCTTTTCATCAATTCAGAATTAGTTCCAGAAGTCTCATCCCTTTATAAAAAGAATCGGTTGGGTAAGCGAGTGGGGAATTAATACATACAAAGCTGCTTATTTCTCTACTCGATTGCTTTTTCGGAAAATTTTTACTGAGTACTTTATTATGCCTATCGGCCGATAGAATTACTTTTTGATTTGGAGTCTAATTAGCCATATCTGTCTGTCAATATATTCTTGTGAGCAATGTGCAAGCCGTAAATATAATTTGATTTTCACGAAAATTGGTTCTACAGGGAACGATCCTTACTGCAAATGGGGCACATTGGTTCATGTTTTGATACAGTCGCATATAAAGGTCTCCTCCAACGTCTCTTCTTGGTGACCTAGAGAACTAATTTCTCAGTTTATCTGGTTGAAATTTATGTATTTATAATTTATATTGCACTAAATAGTATATAGTGAAAATTTACAAATCGGCCCATCTTTTGATATAGCCCCCCTATATAAAGGTCCCTTCCGATTGCATTAAATCAACCCTACACAGAAAAAAGTTTGTCTTCAAATTAAAGATTTGCGCCAAAGACGCCCTTAGATTTTGAAATAAGTACTTTGAAGTTAAAATTAAGAAAGTTAAAATTCGTATTAATGAAATTATGTGTACTTAATCTACGAAATGTACTTCTTAAAATTACTGAGGACGTCTTTGGCGCGTTTCTTTAATTTTATGACAAAAATTTTTTTTCAGTGTAGTAAAAATGGAATGCATTTGTCCATGTTTTTATATAAAAACACCTTCCGATTAGTCTTCTTGACGCTACACAGTGGGATGGCTTCATACATTTTGTGCAAACGGTCCTAGATTATCGAACATTATATTGGCTAAGATTAGGAAAAAATTGAATTTAATAAAAATCGAAAAATCGTTTGATTTCAAGGTCGTTTTGTTCTTCACTTGACTAGTAAAAATACTTTCCTTCCATAAAAAGTCTTTATAGCTTTCATCCCGTTCCGAAAATGTCCAAAATTATTTGTTTGTTTTAATAGAAAGAAGACATTCCCACCTTTCATTTTATTGAAAGATCGGCTTGGAGGAAAGTTGAGCTACATTATTTTGGTTCCATTGAAAATCAAAAATAAGTTAACTTTCAGAGGTTTACAGATTTGGGCATACTTTCTTAACGGCTAAGAGATTAAATTTAAACAAATGATTTGGCTGAAGTTGAAGTTTACATTTTATTTTGTCCAGCATCATAACATATGCAAATGTTTCAGTTTTTAAACTGATGTGCCTGAAATTTAAAAATATATACATATGTGTTCTATTTCTATGGTCTTGTGGAGCAACCGCCTAAGTCAGACTATAGTTTTTCCTTACAGGTTTTATTTAGAAAAAATTCTCTCTCTCCACACTGCTATTCAAATCTGCACAACTGTACCCATAAATGTTTACAAAGCTGATGAAGTCCTCACTTATTTTAAAACAATTCAGTTTTCACAAAGAATTTCGTTGCCGGTTTGAACATTGCTATAACTATATTAAGCGCTTAATTTTTTCTCTTTTGTTTGAAATTAAAATTAAACCATTTTTTATTTCTTCAATACAAATAACCATACTTTTATTTACAATAAATTCTTAAGAATAAATAGTTTCTTGAAACAATAAATGTATTACATTTTTTTTTCTTATTTTATTTTATACTCTTTCGCTAAGAAGTAAACTATTAAGTAAAAGTTCACAAAAAAACAGAACATGCAAAACATTGTAAAATAATGTTTTGCTTAAAATATATTTAATGTTTAAGTCTCATAAAACTCTAATTGATAAAAAAAAACAATTCAAATGAAGAGAATATACAACATACATACATAAATTATTAAGAAACATTGTAGTTTATAAAAAATGTAAAACACTTTATTTGTATTAAACTTTCAGAAATAAATTATATTGTTTTTGTGACAAATAAACAGAAAGTTGGCGTCAGTTCATTGCCAGTTAAAAAGGTAAAAAACTAATGGTTTATACATTTTTTAATAAAAACAAACATTAATATGTATATATCAACAAATATACATATATTATTTTTGTTAAAAAATTAAAATTTATTTAGATGAACTTAAAACGGCAATAACACCTTGGATAAGCGTCATAGAGCGAATAGCACATAACTAGTATCTATTAAAAAATCTAACTTAAACTTTGAGCACTTTTTTTAAGAAAAACGATGAAAAAAGTACAATTCTTCGAAGATAGTCACTGCGCGACCTGCAGGAAATTTTTAAGATTTGTTTGCTTTTGGTACAGATCTCTTGGCGTCATGACACAACTTTTGTTTGCTACTCAAAAGAGGTTAAATTAAAATGTTCACAAAATACTGGGCCAAAGCTGTCGTAAAGTTTTAATTAGAAATAAATTTAATTTTTTTGTGACAACTAAATAGAATGTTGGCGACATGTCATTGGCATTTAAAAAGGTAAACACTTAAAGGAATAGGGTAATTCCAAAGGAAACCGACCCATTCCGAATATTTGTGGATTTAGATATTAATGAAATTTTACAAGCATATACTAGAAGACCATGTAGACTTATAACCTTTTACCGATTGTCCAAATTCATGACGGTTTTGATTTTATAGGGTGCTCAAGTTGGTCACCTACAAAATTTTAATACAAATGTAGCCTTTTTAAGTCTGCATATCTTTTCAACGGAATATCAGATTTAAATGATATAAGTACCATTTGAAAGAATTTAACATCCTCACTAAGAATTATAAATTAATTAAGTAATTAGTTTTTGCCTATTAAGGACTTTAAAGGGGCTCTATGAAATAACCCCCCAAATCAAAAATGAAATAAGTCCCCAAAAAATTGTACAGAAAACAACAACAACTAAATTTGGGGGTTTGTTTCACTTTTTGGGGAGTTATTTCATTTTTATTTTGGGGAGTTATTTCATAATGAAATAAGTCCCCAATTTTTTGCGTGGGGCTTATTTCATTTTTAAAAAAATATCTTTTAAAATTTAAAATTAGAGTTCAATGCAGAAAAACTACTGTACTCGTCACATGTGTAATTACTGTAAAGAATATTTGCTGCACTGAAAGAAAATTTATAGTTACCAAATATTAAAATTAGTCGGAAGAATATTTTTAATATTAATAATAATTTCAATTAATAATAATATTAATAATTAGCTCTGAGCAAAGATTCTTTTACGTGTATACTATGATATACTGAAACTCCGAGCGAATTTATAGACCATTCGAAATTCTGATAGCATTGACTACTTGTTAAAGTAAATATGTACCAGGAAATCAGTTTGTTAAAAAACTTCAAGGTGTAAAAATCGAAAAGAAAAAAGAATTACGAAATTATTGCCGGCAAGAGACGTAACAGTGAATTGCTTTATGTTGTAGAGCAAAAAATTAAAATTCGCGCGAATTTTTTAATTTTTTTACCAATTTTCGTTCAATCAAACATATCCTTTCTGTCGCCATCCTTTTCACTACCACAATCATTGCACAACATTTCCAAGACCAAACAAACATACATCTTCGGTTTCTCATGAAAGAATAGCTTCGCAATAACTTTTGTAGTGAACAGGCGACCAATGGAATACATATGGTTGATTGAGAAAAAATTTGTATAAAAATAAAAAAATTCGCGCGAATTTTTTATTTTATACTAATTTTTTCTGTTGTCTGTAGAGAAAATGCACCAAACATTGATCGTTTGCCATGCAGACATTTGAAGATTTTCGGCAAATGCAATAACAAACTACTCGCTGACTCTATTGCCAATGGTTTGCAAAATTATAATTGTCCTTGGTGCCGTAGTATTATTGAAGATTCTATGCAAATTTATACTTAAATTTGTTTATGTTATTGAAAAAAAAAATAAAAAAAATTGGGGAGCTATTTCACTCTAAAAATTGGGTCTTATTTCATTATGAAATAATTCCCCAAAAATGGGGATTTATTTCATTTTAAATTTGGGGTCTAATTTCATTATGTGTGGATTTATTTCATTTTTGAAATTGGGGACTTATATCATAATGAAATAAATCCCCAAATTTGGGGACTTATTTCATTTTCGATTTGGGGTGTTATTTCATTGGGGGGTTATTTCATAGAGCCCATTAAAGGGACTAAAATGTCCTTAATCTTTGATTATCCTGAAAAGCGAATCTTCCATTTTTTTCATTTTATTTATAAAAATTACCCACTTATTTTACCATATAATGTAAAAATTTCATCATAGGTCCTTCATGGGTTAAAAAAATATGAATTCATTAGTGTCCGTCCGTGACGGAATGGCTTAAAATTTCGTAGGTTATAATATTTTATTCAAATCCAGTGCATGTTTGATGGACAACCATGTCGGCCTAATCCTTGTGGTACCTCCCCCACAAATGCTTAAAATGTTGTGACATGTTAAAGCTCTCATAACTTCTATACATTGCCACGCCCTAGTACAACCTCTGGTATGGTACTAATTATGTGAAACGTTAAAAACTGAGAAACTCATTAAAGTAAATATATAAATAAAGACCAACTAAACATTGGTCGTATTCGAGTCGGATTTACACTCTCTAAACATTGGTCATTCGAGCCGGATATGTACGCCCTAAACATTGGTCGCACCGAAACGGATTGAAGCTGCTCTTCGCTTGGTTTTCTTACGGAAACCCCAAGCAACAAGTTTAGTAAATCAGTTACCTAGTGAGCTTCGCAAGAGTATTACTTGTTCGTTTCAAATAAAATAAAAATATTGTTCGACTGGCAGGATGTGGTTGTTCGCTAAATTTTCTAAAAATATTTCGGGAATATTTTGATTCCAATTTACTACGTATAAATAAATTATATTTCTTGTAATTCATATTCAATTGCTCTAGTGTACATATACATTGATTCGTGTATACATATTGTTGTTTACTTGCACTCTTACTGCTTTTGTTCCTACTGCAGAGGGACGATTGACAGCAAAATCTATATAGGGTGATCTAAGTAGAAATACTTTTTTCAATAGCCTTTTTTTGACAGATCACGTGTGAGTCGTGTCATGCTCTCATGTTATTTTTTTTAAGTATTGTTTGGCATTTCATCATGGAAAGACTTAAGCCAGAACAACGTTTACAAATTATTCAGTTTTATTATCAAAATAATCGTTCGCCAATTGCGCCAAGTCCATTTTTTTTTAAATAAAAAAAACACTTTCCAGTCAACCCACGACCTTGACACCCATGAGTATTATTTTAGCTCTCGTTAAACGCTATCCTTTTGTCATTGACTGATTCCCAATCCGACGTACAGGAATCATCGGTCCATATTTCTTCAAAAATGATACCGGTGAGAACGTAACCGTCAATGGCGACCGATATCGTGCCATGATAACCGACTATTTGATGCCTGAAATTGAAGCTCGTGATCTCGGCGACATTTGGTCGCAACGCTCAATCAATGGATTTATTGAGAGAACACTTCGGTGAGCAGATAATTTCACGTTTTGGGCCGGTCAATTGGCCACAAGATCGTGTGGTATCACACCGTTAGACTTTTTCCTGTGGAGATACGTAAAGTCTAAAGTTTATGCGGACAAACACGCTTCGATTCAGGCCTTGGAGCAAAACATACCACGTGTCATTCGCCAGTTACCAGTCGAAATGCTCGAACGAGTCATCGGAAATAGGACTCAACGGATGGACCATCTGAGACGTAGCCGCGGCCAACATTTAATAGACATAATCTTCAAAAAATAAATGCCAAAGATTGTTCTTTCAAATGATACTAAACATTCCCCATTCAATTTGAATTTTCTGTGTTTTTTTCTTTAAAAAAGTAGGGGACCTCGAAATGGATCACCCTATATATAAAGAAGAGTGTGTGTTTGTTAGTTTGTTTGCACCGTAAATCCGTCTAAATGGCTGGACTGATCTTCTTGAAATTTTCACAGAATGTACATGTGTGGGGGGGTGATGAAAATATGGTATTTGAATTTTCGATGTACCAAGTGGGCGTGGCCCCGCCCACATAAGCCAAATTTTGAAATTGTTAGCTAGAGTGCTGTAATGTTATACATATGTATCTGGTGGCAGTCTACGTGATTGGTCCAAAAATGGGCGGGATCGGAACAATGGGCGTGGCGCCCATATAAGCCAAATTTTAAATATGTGATATCTTGCACAATTTGTTAGCGAGAGAGCTGGAATATATGTGTATATATATCCGTTGGCAATCTACGTGATAGGTCCATAAATGGGCGGGTTCGGACCAATAGGCGTGGGCCCGCCCATATAAGCCAATTTGAAATTGAGATATCAGACCAATGGGCGTGGACATTTTTGGGCCAATTACGCAGACTGGAACCGGATACATATACGCAAAATTCCAGCGCTCTCTGTAACAAATTGTGTAAGATATCTCAATTTCAATATTTGGCTAATATGGGCGGGGCCACGCCCATTGGTCCAACCGCGCCCATTTTTAGACCAAACACTGATACCATATACATTTAAACAAAATTACAACACTCTCGCTAAAAAATTTAGCAAGATATCTCCAAACCAATGGGCGTGGCCCCGCCCATATAAGCCAAATTTGAAATTGAGATATCTTGTTTAATTTATTAGCGAGAGTTCTGTAATTTTGGGTATATTTATCTGATAGCAGTCTCTTTTAAATTGATATATCTTGCACAATTTGCTAGCGAGAATGCTGTACATAATTTTGTGTTTGATATATCTTGAGCGATTTGTTAGAGAGATTGCTGTAATTTTGTGTACGTTTATTTGGTGACAGTCTACGTGATTAGAACAAAAAAGGACGGGATCGGAAATCTGAAGTCTGGGGCAACGAAGTGGACCGGGTCCAGCTAGTATTCATATAAAAACAACAAAAACACTTCTCAGCCGCTGTGCTAAACCGCGTATTTGAGCTTCGTTTGAATAACAGTAGCAACCACCACCAATTTCATTTTCTTTGATTGCTGTCCACTGCTGTTTTCTTTGTTTTTTTTAGTTAAACTGCAAATTTTGAGATATCTAAGGTTTTTATCCCCTCACCTTACATAGGAGGGTACATATCATTTGTTACGAGTTAAATCTCTAACACATCGAAGGAATGACCTATGACCCCAAGTATGTTTGGTGGGAATTTAATTGGGGCCATTTAAAGTAATGTGAGCAATGTCCGTCCGTCGGTCTGTTTGTCTGGCTGCGTGTGTGTGTCTGTCTGTTAGCTGTTGCGTACGATAACTCTCGAAAGGAATAACCGATTGCCTTCAAATTTGGTATGCGGTAATATTTTTCACCATTTCAGGCTGATTTCGAAGATGGGCCATATTGATCCACTTCTTCTAGTACCTCTCACACAAAGGATTAACATTTAGAGAAATATTGATTCTTAAATAACTTCTATACTACTAATTTAAACCTTCTAAATTTCACAAATAGTATTTGTTTATTAGTCGCATCACCTCGAGAAAAATGGGCTAAGTTGCCACGCACCTTTGGGTACTTCCCACACAAATGGACTATTTTGCACCAAAGGTTAACAGCTTATAACTTTAAAACAAGTGCATACTTTAAATTTATTAAATGCAATTCAAATTGATAATAATTTAATTAAAACAACAACAAAACCAGTAAGGAAAGGCTAAAGTCGGGCGGTGCCGACTATATAATACCCTACACCACTCTCGTAATATTGAATAACTCTGATATATAAATTTTGTAATTCATGTATAAATTGTTTACATAAATTTACTTTTGGGACATTTTATACTTAAATAATACCCTGTCCCACAGTGTGGTGTAGGGTATAAAAACGATTGGATCTAAAGAGCCAAATCGGATGAAACATATATATGGGAGCTATAGCTAAATCTTTACCGATTTTCTTCAAATTCGGCAATGTTGGTTCATGGATCAAGAAACTCTACCATTCTAAATTTCAAAACGATTGGATGTAAAATACAGCTTTTATAGGACTAAAGGGCCAAATCGGACGAAACATATATATGGGAGCTATAGCTAAATCTTAACCGATTTTCTTCAAATTCGGCAGTGTTGGTTCATGGATCAAGAAACTCTACCATTCTAAATTTCAAAACGATTGGATGAAAAATACAGCTTTTATAGGACTAAAGGGCCAAATCGGACGAATCATATATATGGGAGCTATAGCTAAATCTTAACCGATTTTCTTCAAATTCGGTAGTGTTGGTTCATGGATCAAGAAACTCTACCATTCTAAATTTCAAAATGATTGGATGTAAAATACAGCTTCTTCAGGACTAAAGAGCAAAATCGGACGAAACATATATATGGGAGCTATAGCTACATCTTAACCGATTTTCTTCAAATTCGGCAATGTTGGTTCATGGATCAAGAAACTCTACCATTCTAAATTTCAAAACGATTGGATGTAAAATACAGCTTTTATAGGACTAAAGGGCCAAATCGGACGAAACATATATATGGGAGCTATAGCTAAATTTTAACCGATTTTCTTCAAATTCGGTAGTGTTGGTTCATGGATCAAGAAACTCTACCATTCTAAATTTCAAAATGATTGGATGTAAAATACAGCTTCTACAGGACTAAAGAGCAAAATCGGACGAAACATATATATGGGAGCTATAGCTTAATCTTAACCGATTTTCTTCAAATTCGGCAATGTTGATTCATGGATCAAGAAACTCTACCATTCTAAATTTCAAAACGATCGGATGTAAAATACAGCTTCTATAGGACTAAAGGGCCAAATCGGACGAAACATATATATGGGAGCTATAGCTAAATCTTAACCGATTTTCTTCAAATTCGGCAATGTTATTTCATGGATCAAGAAACTCTACCATTCTAAATTTCAAAATGATTGGACGTAAAAGACAGCTTCTACAGGACTAAAGAGCAAAATCGGACGAAACATATATATGGGAGCTATAGCTAAATTTTAACCGATTTTCTTCAAATTCAGTTGTGTTGGTTCATGGATCAAGAAACTCTACCATTCTAAATTTCAAAATGATTGGATGTAAAATACAGCTTCTACAGGACTAAAGAGCAAAATCGGACGAAACATATATATGGGAGCTATAGCTAAATTTTAACCGATTTTCTTCAAATTCGGCAATGTTGGTTCATGGATCAAGAAACTCTACCATTCTTAATTTCAAAACGATCGCATTTAAAATACAGCTTCTATAGGACTAAAGGCCCAAATCGGACGAAAGATATATATGGGAGCTATATCTAAATCTGAACCGATTTAAACCAAATTCAATAGCGATCTTAACAGCCGCGAAATACTCTAAACTGCAAAATTTCAGAACGATCGGAGTGAAATTGCGACCTGTAGTCGACGAACAACTTTACATGAACAGACGGACGGACGGACGGACGGGCAGACATCGTTAAATCGACTCAGCTAGTGATTCTGAGTCGATCGGTATACTTTAAGGTGGGTCTAGCTGTGTTATTTTCAGGTGTTACAAACATCTGTCGTGGAACAAACAAACACCACAGTGTGGTGTAGGGTATAAATACATTTACGAATATTTTTTGGACTATTACCAGACTGAACTTTCATACTTTTTATACCCTCACTTTAGTGTGACGAGGGTATATATCATTTGCTACGGAAAAAAGTGTAACACATCGAAGGAGTGATCTAAGACCCTAAGTATGTTCGGAGGAAATCCGTTTTGGGTCATTTTAAGTCGAATGAGCAATGTCCGTCCGTCTGTCTGTCTGTCTGTCTGTCTGTCTGTCTGTCTGTCTGTCTGTCTGTCTGCTGGCTGGTGCGCACGATAACTCTCGAAAGGAGTAACCGATTGACTTCAAATTTGGTACGTGGTAATATTTTGATCTATCTCCGGATGAGTTCGAAGATGGGCCATATTGGTCTACTCCTTCTGGTACCTCCCACACAAAGGGTTAAAATTTAGTGAAATATTGATTGTTTAATAACTTCTATACTACTTATTCGAATCTTTTGAAATTCTGCACATAATATTAGTATATTAGTCGCTATTAACTCGAGAAAAATGGGTGAAGTTGGCATGCCCCTTTTGGTACCTCCCACACAAATGGACCATTTTGCATCAAAATTTAACTGCTTATAACTTTAATACGAGTGCATAAAAATGCTTGAAATTTTCTACAGTATAATGTTTTTGTAGCGCCTATAGTCCGGTAAAAAATGGGCATCATTGTACAGCCCCTTTTGGTACCGCCCACACAAATGGCCCGTTTCGTACCAAAGTAAACGGCTTGTAACTTTAATACCAGTGCATACAAATACTTGAAATTTTGTACAGTGTAATGCTGTTGTAGTGCCTATAGTCCTGTAAAAAGTGGGCGTTATCACCCCGCCCCTTTTTGTACCTCCCACACAAAATGACCAAATCATACCAAAATTACATAGCTCGTAACTTTAATATACCAGTGCACACAAACGCTTATAGTTCAGCACAATGCAATGTACTGTTTACCGAAAAATATGTGTATTTGGAAAACCCCTTCTGGTACCTCCCACACAAATTGACAGATTTATTGGTGTAATGTTATATATTACATTACTCACAAAGTGAGGGTATACCTTAGTCGGTTTACCCGACTGAAACTTTCTTACTTGTTTTGGAAAACATTACTACGAAATTAAATCAAAGGATATCTGGGGGCGTATCCCCGCTTTCATATTTGGTCCAATTCTGTTAACAATTTAAAAAAATATGCGATATTTTTTTTCAGGATATATGGGCGTTGGACGTATCCTTGGAGATAATAATTTCTGAATCTCTGCAGAACTATTTATTATACAAAGTACCCAAATCGTGCCAATTTTGGTTCAAATCGGACAATAATTTGAAAAATTATGCAATATTTTCATTTCAGAATGAAAGGGAGGTATGTGTGTCCTTGAACCAATTTTCACAGAACTTCATATATTTTCTTTCCTACTCACTAAAATGGCTTGTACCAATTTTCATCCTACGACAACTTCTTCTATTTTTGGACAACGTTTACATGAAATCACGACACTGTGCGTCGGCACAGTGATCCTAAGGGACAAAACCGCAGGATACGTTAACAAATATTTTTGTTTACATTTGTTATTGTTAGTGACATTTTGTTGTGGTGTACTACTAATTAGTACACTGTTCGTTACACATCGCTGCCGTATACCCTACATTCGGTCAATTTGACTAATTGAAAATTTTTGTTATAAAATTTAATTTTTTTCGTTCTCAATCTACGAGATTAGACTTTCTAGCTGACTAATTCGTTGTTCAATCTTGTCGTTACACTCTGCAGTCACCCTACAGCCAGTATAGTTGGTCTAAATATAAATTTTAATTACCTTTTCTGAATTTTGTTGTCGGTTTACTTGTAGTTATATCATTTTGTTTAGTCGTGTCCATCCACGCACCCTACATTCGATCCTAGTTTGACAAAGTTTGCTACTTTTGGTTCTCGGTTATTCGACCTATACTCTATTCTCGCTTTTAAACAACTTGTTGTCTGATATCGCATAAGCCAAAAAAGTCGTTTTCTTCTCTTGATTTCTTTATAAGAGCTTCGGATGCTCTATTGACATTTGATGTCTAAAAACTGTGGGCTAAAACAAAAGAAACATTCGAAAAATGTCTTAATGACCTGAACTCTTCCGAAATCAACTAAATAACAGACCCTGGAGATATCCCACAGCACAGCTGCACAATGAGACTGGATATGAGTTTTATACAGAATTTATTAATAGACAAAATTTAAACTTTTTCAACAAAATCAGAAACTCTCATTATGCCATATTGAGAGATTGTTTAGAATTAATGTAATTAATAATAACATAAATGTGAAATTATCGATCTGGGAAGGTAATGATATATGGTAGGTTATTTTGAAATAATATATCCATATTCATTACAATTCCCTCATAATGTTTGAATTTCCTTGTTTATAATCAAATTAAGGTTTTTCCCCTTTTTACCTATAAAAAAAAATGTTATACTCGTATTATTAGAAATATCTCATTTTAAATTATATAAGCATAAGTTGATGTAATATCTTGTCGATAAATCTCATAAGATGTATACATTTACCAACTGTATTATTGTGATATTTTGGATGAATAAATGAATTGAATTGAATTGAATTGAATTCCGAAATCAACTTGGCGGATAGTAAATATGACGCGTCATATTAAACTTATATGAATTGTCTGTCCGCAATAAATAGGACGTTGTCCCTATTTAAACGTCGTGCATCGTCACCTTCTTACCACTTTGTGGCTGTAGAAAATCCAGTAGAGCTCGCTTCACTTCCAGGTTCGCATTCGGCTGAATCTATGGCGGATACGTCTGTCCTCTGACGCGCTTCCAGCGCTGTGACGCAGGCAAAGACCACTATTCCCAATTTTGTTGATTCTTGTGTTAGTCATAATTTGAATTTGCCCCCGTGTGACATTGACGTCTTTCAGGGGATTCTTATCAACAATTCGCATCCTAGTGACATTGAACGTCTTTGTCACCTTGTCCAAAAACTAGCAATGATATTCCTTCTCACCCACAGGAGCTTCGCTTTGGCCTGGAAAGCATTGAATTGTGCGTATGACAACACACGCATTCTTGTGAGTAATCACCTAAAGCTCCTCTTCGCTCTTCCCGTACTAGACCGCGAGACTAACACGGGTTTTTAAAGCAAAACAACGAGGAATAAATGGGTGTCTTTCGACATTGGCGGTCTACGACGTCGTGACTGCACATTGGGAGCCCATACTAGTCTTTCCGTGTATCAGTCGTTTGCGGAAAATTACAGTAACTCTATGAGAATAGAGTATACAAAATAAGTCGTCCCTATCCTCTTGGCAGGACTTAGACCCTTCCCTTAAACTTTAGTTTGTCTTAGGGATCTAAAGGGTATTGTCTCTGAAAAAAGCTTACGGTCTACGAATGCTTCTTTTCGAGACTTTCCCGGTCACCTTCGAACTCGTCTTGTGTGCTTTGTCATGTACTGCGTTATTGGCACGCCCCTTTTGGTACCTCCCACACAATAGGACTATTTTACACAAAAAGTTAACAGCTTATATCTTTAATACTAGTGCAAATAAATACTTGAAATTTTGTACATTGTAATGCTTTTATAGTACCTAGAGTCCAGAGAAAAGTGACCGTTATGGGAAGCCCCTTTTGAATCCTCCCACACAAATGGACCATTTTGTACCAAAAGTAAACAGCTTTTATCTTTAATACCTGTACATACTTTAAAGATATTAAAGGCAATTTAAATTGGTAGTAATATAATTACTCGTAAAACAAAAAAATAAATAAATTTACTGATATTTTTTGGGACTCAATGTGAGGGGATTCATAAGTCGGTTTACCCGACTGAACATTCTTACTTGCTATACCCTCCACTATAGGATGGGGTTATATTCATTTTGTCACTCCGTTTCTAACACCTCTAAATATTGATCTGAGACCCCATAAAGTATATATTTTCTTAATCGTCGTAAAATTCTAAGACGATTTATCCATGTCCGTCCGTAATAATAGAGCTAGGTTGATCAAATTTGGTAGAAATATTTCTTATAGATGCAGGTTGTTTGGCATAGCAAATGGGCCATATCGGTCAATGTTTTGATATAGCTCCCCTGTATAGGTCGCTCCAAAATACGGGTTTTGAGCCATAGATACCGCAGTTTTAAAGCAATTTATCAGAAACTTTGCAGTTTTCATTCAATTTTGACATGAATTCATCACAACAAAAATTTTACCAATTGGTTCATATTTTGTTATATTCACCCTATATGCTTATTTAAATTGCTTATTTAAGCCATAAACACCACATTTTGGTGTTTGTATTCTATTTTGGTAAGAATTCATCGCAATAAAATTTATACAAATCAGATTTTATATTGTTGTGTCCCCGTGTAGATCTAGTACTCAAATATGCTATTTTAAGCCATAAATACCACATTTTCAGCGTTCGTTTTTATACCCTACACCACATTGTTGTCCAGGGTATTATGAGTTTGTGCATTTGCTTGTAACACACAGAAGGAGAGATAGACCCATCGTGCATTACACCCATCGACTTGGAATCACTTCCGGAGTCGATTTAACCATGTCCATCTGTCCGTCCGTCCGTCTGTAGCTTTATCGTTGTAATCAAAGTGCAGGTATTTATGGTCCGATTATGATGACATTTAGCACAGTGCTCTTTTTTGGCCCAAAGACGATCCCTATTGATATCAGTCAAAATCGCTTCAGATTTAGATATAGCGCCTATATATATGTTACAGCCGATTTGACATGTAAGCGCTGTAGAAACTGTATTTTGTATCAGATCAGTACGAAATTTGGCAGAGAAAGTTCTCTTATTAAATAAATGAACTTTGCCAAATTCGGGGAAATTCAGTTCAGATTTAGATATAGCCCCCATATATATGTTTCACCCGATTTGACATATAAGCGCTGTAGAATCCGTATTTTATATCTGATCAGTACAAAATTCGGCATAGAGAGCTTTCTTATTACATGTATGAACACTGCCAAATTCTTATCGCAATGCCCATTTTCGCATTGCTAGGAAGGGTAGGGTATTATATAGTCGGCCCCGCCCGACTTTCTGTCTTTCCTTACTGGTTTTTTAAACAATTTGCTTAAACAAAAACGATCGTTTCATAATTTGCTCCATATCCAACGATTTTCCAATAATAGAATTGAATGCAATCCATGTTGAAGGGTATACGAGTATAAGATTCGGCAGGGCCGAACTTAACGCTTTTACTTGTTATACCCTCCACTATAGGATGGGGGGAATATTCATTTTGTCACTCCGTTTGTAACACCTCTAAATATTGATCTGAGACCCCATAAAGTATATATATTAAGGCGGGTTGATTTGTATGGATGAAAAAAAAATAAAAATCGTATAGCAAACACGTAATCTACGTTAAATTCTAAGAAAATTCTCCGAAGAAACCATGGGTCTAAAATCAAAACCTCATCCGCGCCTCTCGACTTGAAAATTTTTTTCTTCTTCTTTCGCTAAAACTATTTTCTTTTTTTGAAACATATTATGCTTTATTATACCCTCACTTTAGTGATACGAGGGTATATATCATTTGCTACGGGCCAAAAGTGTAACACATCGAAGGAGTGACATAAGACCCTAAGTATGTTTGGCGGATATCCGGTTTAGGTCGTTTTTAGTCGAATGAGCAATGTCCGTCCGTCTGTCCGTCTTTATGCTAGCTGGTGCGCACGATAACTCTCTACAGGAGTAACCGATTAACTTCAAATTTGGTATGTGGTAATATTTTTTTCTATCTCCGGCTAAGTTCGAAGATGGGCCATATTGGTCCTCTCCTTCTAGTACTAATATTAAGTTAATTATTGATTATTTAATAACTTCTATACTACTTATTTGAATTATCTGAAATTCTACACATAATATTATTTTATTAGTCACTATCACCTCAAGAAAAATGGGCGAAGTTACCGCGCCCCTTTTGGTACCTTCCACACGAATGGACCATTTGATTCCAAAAGTTAACAGCTTATAACTTTAATACCTATGCACAAAAGACTTGAAATGTTGTACAGTGTAATAGTTTCATAGTACCTATAATCCAGTGAAAAATGGGCGAAGTTGCCACGCCCCTTTTGGTACCTCCCACACAAAATGGTTAAATCATACCAAAATTGATTAGATCATAACTTTAATACACCAGCGCATATAAACGCTTACAATTCGATACAGTGCAATATATTTGAAGTTTACTGTTTAGCGATAAATAGGAGTATTTGTTAAACCCCCTCTGGTACCTCCCATATAAATTGACAGATTAGTTCGTGTATTTCATGTTACAGTACTCACAAAGTAAGGGTATACCTTAGTCGGTTTACCCGACTGAAACTTTCTTACTTGTTATATTATAGTTTATGCAATACAGGTTTTGTCTTGAGACTAATCAAAATATTCAATTATCAAAAAGGCAGTTGAACCCCAATTTGCATCTCCTCTGATTTGCGTTCTATATAAAAAATTTTTAGAACACGTTTCACGTTTTTATTTGCATTATAAAATAGGAATTGTTTATCGAAACAAAAGAAGGTTATTTTATAAATACTGAAAACAATTTTGAGTGCAATATTTTTTTTGTATTTCCAATCTTTTTTATTAAATTATGAAAGAAAATTTTATTATCTATGTTCCTTATAAAAATATTAAATATAAAATTATATAAAAACTTTTTTACTTGGGTGAATATTTTTTTTAATGAAAAAAATTGTTGGGTGTAGAAAAGATATAAAGTGGGAAACAACTACCTTACTAAACAATTTTATTCAGAAAATTCGATTTTTTTTGGAAAAGGCTTTTTTTCCTAACATTTATTTTTTTGTGGCAAAGGCGGGCATATAAATTTTCAAGTCGAGAGGCGCGGATTAGGATTTTATTTTAGGTACAAGGTTTCTTCGGAGAATTTTCTTAGAATTTTATGTAGTTTACGTTTTTGCTATACGATTTAAAAGAAAAAAAAAATCAACCGGCCCTAATATATATTCTTAATCGTCGTAAAATTCTAAGACGATTTAGCCATGTCCGTCTGTCCGTCCGTCCGTCTGTGGTAATCACGCTACAGTCCGCAATAATAGAGCTAGGTTGATCAAGTTTGGTACAAATTCTTCTTATAGTTGCAGGTTGTTTGGGATTGCAAATGGGCCATATCGGTCCATATTTAGATATAGCTCCCATATATAGCATCTAACTTGTTGTGATTCCTACTGTCTACTATATTTTTTTTGTGTTTATCGGTGTTATTTTCTTTAGGTTTGAGTTATTTTATATATATAAGATATAATATATATAAGATTCGGCATGGCCGAACTTAACGCTTTTACTTGTTTTATACTCGTTTGGTATAGTGTAAAGTGTTGCAAAAATACTTATTTTGTAAGCTAAATGTAAGCTAAAAATAAGAGCTTTCCTAGAACTATTTTACATAGAAAATCTATAGTTTGGTTAACATTATAGATATTTTTGGCATACTTAAATATTTGGTTAAAAGCATAGAATATTTAATCTTTCTTTTTTATCAAAATTGTTTTCCCAAAAATTTTTGAGTGCAAAATTAATCACATAATTAATACATTTTACACAATACATCTCGGAGTCGATCGACTCCGGGCAAATTTCCAAGGCTCCGACTCCACAGCCCTGCCCACAACTGAACAGTTGTTTTCGCATCTCCTGTAAGGTCAGTATGTACATATCAATATTTATAATCTGGAAAAAACTTTAAAATGCGGTGAAATAATGAAAATTGTTCTGATCGCTGTTACACTGACCATAGACAGGGAATTAAAAATATTTTCGCTCTTCTATTTTCCGTATATGTATAGTACTTCATATATACAAAGTTTCATTTTTTTATCTTATAAGAGGTTTCCGAAATTATAACAAGTAAGAAAGTTTAGTCGTGTAAACCGACTTATAAATCCCCTCACCTTGAGTCCCAAAAAAATATTCGTAAAATTATTTTTTTTTGTTTTCATTAAATTATTATCAATTTTTAAATTGCATTTAACAACTTTAAAGTATGTACTGCTATTAAAATTAAACGCTGTTTACATTTGGTACAAAATGGTCCATTTGTGTGGGAGGTACCAAAAGGGGCGTGCCAATAACGGCCACTTTTCTCTAGACTCTGGGTACTACAAATCATTACACTGTACGAAATTTCAAGTATTTGTATGCACTGGTATTAAGGTTAAAAGCTGTTAATATTTGGTACAAAAAGGTCCATTTGTGTGGGAGGTACAAAAAAGGCCGTGCCAATAATGCCCATTTTTCTCTGGACTATAGGTACTATAAAAGCATTATACTGTACAAAATTTCAAGTATTTGTATGCACTGGTATAAAAGTTATAAGCTGGTAACTATTGGTACAAAATGGTCCATTTGTGTGGGAGGTACCTAAAAGGGAGTGGCCAACTAGCCCATTTTTCTTGACGTGTTAGCGAGTAATAAACTAATACTATGTGTGAAATTTCAGAAGATTCGAATGAGTAGTATAGAAGTTATTAAAGAATCAGTATTTTACTAAAATTTAACCCTTTGTTGGGGGAGGTTTTAGAAGCAGAGATCGGAAAAAACACTAAGGAACGGTTTCTTAGCGTTCTGTACCGTTCCTTCGTCGCGAACGGAACAGTATCGCAAACCTCACAAGAGAACAGAATACACTAAACATTTTTTTAGTGTTACTGTTCTAAGAACAGTACCACTACGATAACGTACCGTTCTTAGAACACGACGAACGGTATCACTTCGATAACGTACGGTTCATCGAACAGTATCACTACGTCGCAGTGATACTGTTCTTTTGAACGGAACACTAACAGTATCACTACGTTTAGCGTTCCGTTCTTTTTTATATTCGACACCACAGGTAGCAAATATGAAGCAATCTTAATGAAAATTGGTACAGTTATTTCTTAATGTAATTTCTTAATGTGAATGTAATACATAGTACAAATATTCAAATTTCGGCATGATCGGTTAAAAATACGAAAATACGCCCTCTAGAACGTACTTATGTCTTATCGAAAGGGACCCTCGTATGGGGGCTATATCAAAGTAGTATCGATATGCCCCATTTTCATTAGACATGATTATATGCAATAGAAAGCAAACATATTTAAATTTCGGCATGATCGGATAAAAATGCGTCCTTTGTAACGTAAATATATCTTGTCGAAAGGGAGCTTTGTATTGGGCTGTATCAAAAAATGGACCGATATGCATCATTTTCACTAGGCATGATTGAATGCAATAGAATGAACATATATTCAAATTTCGGCACGATCGGTTAAAAAATTCGCTCTCTACAGCGTGAATATGTCTTATCGAAAGGGACCTGCGTATGGGGGTATATTAAAGTATGCACCGATATGCCTAATTTTCACTAGGCGCGATTGAATGTAATACACAGTACAAATATTTAAATTTCAGCATGGTCGGTTAAAAAATGCGCTCTCTATTGCGTAAATATGTCTTATCGGAAGGGACCTTCGTAAGGGGGCTATATCAAAGCATGGACCGATATGCCCCATTTTGAATAGAGATCGTCCCTGGGTTAAGAAATAACTCTGTACCAATTTTCATTAAGATTGCTTCATATTTGCGACCTGTGGTGTCGAATTTTGTGTCGAATTTTGTTCCGTTCAAAAGAACAGTATCACTACGACGTATTGCTCAAATGACTTAAATCGACCCAAAACGGATTTCCGCGGAACATACTCAGGGTCTTAGGCCACTCCTTCGATGTGTTACACTTTTGGCTCGTAGCAAATGATATATACCCTCCTCTCTAAAGTGAGGGGATAAGAACAATACCGAAGGTTTTGGTATCGCTAGAAATGACCACATACCGAAAAATGACTACGTGAGTATTTCAGCTCCCTAGCTCTAACAGGAGCCTCAGCGGTCAAGTGGTCGAACATCTCTTGGCGGAAAATTAATAATCAAAGTAGCCTTCGACACTTTCCGTGCTTTGGTCAGTTTTGTCAGTCCACCAAGTTTCAAGAAAATCGGTTAAGCCGTTTAGGCGTGATGGTGTTGCCAACAAACACACGAAAAACAAACGATTTTATAATATTAATAGGATTTTATTGTTTCTTGTTTATATAAGAAATTAATTTTTATAGAAAACTAATTCTTATTTGTTTTGCTTTTTTAATTAACTTGTTCATGACAACAATTCCGTCCTCTATCCCTCTTAAGGTGCAAAATGCTCCTCTTACTGATTCTCTCATACATGTCGATGGTTGTTGGCGATAAAAATCACAAAACCACTGTAGGTTCGTACCCAAAATCAATGTTTATTTCTTCAACTGTTTTGGACATTTAATCATAAGGCACAAAGGATATCAATACACTCACCTCCTCTGTGGGCCAATGATGAACCATTCAACAAGGAATATTTACGAACCAATAAACACTGGGCTGTTCTCACACGTCAAATGGCCCGCAAAAGAAATTGAAGAGAGTGGGAGAGAGTCATGTGGCAAACCAATGAATCGGAATACACCAGCTTCGCTGTCATTCGATATAAATTAAAATGAAATAGACACCTAATAGACCATGTCCAATAGATGGGACACTCAGTTGGACATATTTAATAACTTCCAACACAAAAACGCCCACACACAAGCAAAGACCCCCACAGATAGATGGACTGCCGACTGTCACTATTTATTGAGTGCAAAATGTATTGGCAGCAGCACGAAGCGGCAGGGCACAGCACATCATCAGTTAATTATTTGTGCCTCATTTCCTAGCAATGTCCTGGGCTGCAGCATTTATCCATCGGTGGTTTTGTTGTTATAATGCTGATACAGCAACATGGTTCACGCTGGCGGCGTGTCTGTGTTGTTTGACACTGATGATGTTGATCAACAGTCATATTGCGTGGTGTTTTGTAATTAAACAAAAGGCCCCCCAAAGAAAACAGCAGCAATAAGGAATTGCTGGTGAAAGCGGGAAAACAAACAATTAGTTGCCAATTAATACAAATTAACACAATGACTTTGTTTTAACGTCATTTTGTTTTGTTCGCTGTCGTCGTCATGGTCATCACCAACGTTCTCTTCCTCTTCCTCGTCCTCGTCATCGACATCAACGGCCTCAAGTGTGTGTGTGGCAGTCGTCAGTAACAACCATCAGTACAATCTCATTATTTTTCTAGAATAGCCGTACCACTGTCCCTACCCACGGCCCAAAGAAATCTTCATTATCGGATGGTGGCAAATGGGTATTTGCGTAAGTGGGTGACAGACAAGCTTACCAGCATTACTTTATGAGAGTGGAATATTAAGTGTGGTAATGAAAATGATGTCTTCGCAGATGCTTTCAATTCATGGCTCATATAATTGGAATTTACGAATTGGTTAAAAGGAATTAAACTTAAACAAAAGTAAATTCAGCCGAGTTCACAAAAGAACAGGTGGCGCAAAAGTAACCTTTCGAGCGTATGTTAGACGCGATTGGCGGTCAGCAGCTAACAGCTGATGCACCGTCTGGACTTTGTACGGAAACATCTTCAAATCTTGTACCAAAATTCGCTGTAGAGACCGTCGACTGATACCCATTTGCGTGGCACGTCGTCTGGTCGATGTCGACGGGGCTTCCATGACATCCTCGGCTACAGCAGCAATATTCTCTGCAGAACGGCTACTCCGGGGTCTGCCACGCAGCATCTCGTGTTGTGCCAGTCTCTTCGAGGCGAGCGGCTAAACGTCGCAGTGTTTCACCAGTAGGCGTTGGACGGCCAGGAAATCTGCGACGAAATTCACGTTGTGCCAAAGTCACCGACCGATTATTGGTCAAATAAATAGTCAGCAATATTCCGCGTTCTGGAGCAGTGTAGCGTAACATTGTTTATTAACGTGTATTTCGCATGTGTTTACTACACAAATGTCAAAACAAAACATTTTCTGATAGGAGGATTACTTTTGCGCCACCTTGTAGATATAGTATATAAGTACATTCTGAATAATTGTACAACATACTCGTATACAAGTACAAGTAATTGTGACCTTGTGACAGGCTTCTTAATATTTGTATAGAAAATTTTGTCAATTTCTTCGTACGAACATCGCACAAAATCGTTTAACATTTTTATACTCTCACTTTAGTGATACGAGGATATATATCATTTGCTCCTGGCCAGAAGTATAACACATCGAAGGAGTGACCCTATGTACAGGGTTTTCCAACAAGAGGTGTTATTTTGAATCATCCGGTATTTCGGTAGCTGTCACTTTTGAAGCTTTTATTCTTTGACAAATGGAACGATACACAATTCAACAACATTCAATTCAGCGATTTAACAATGATCCGGAATTCCATCGAAAAATCATCTTGACTGATGAGGCCCATTTCCACCTCGGTGGCTACGTCAACAAGCAAAATTGTCGCAAGCAAAATTGTCGCAAGACTTCTTCCTTCGGGGCCACGTGAAAGATAAGGTCTATGCCAACAGCCAAGCGTCGATTCAAGATCTCAAAGATAGAATTCGTGAGCCTATCGAAAACATAGGGCAGCCACTTTGCGATTTGGTTATAGAAAATTTCACGAAAAGGATATGGTCCTGTAAACGTGGTCGTGGTGGCCATTTGGCTGATGTTCTTTTTCATTATTAACGGCATACCTTCCTCTTTATTATGAAATAAACATCCGATCATTTGTCTCAAAAAATTTAATTTTTCTTTGAATACCAAAATGCGGTAATGTGCGGTACAGTGTAATATTTGTATAAGTATAGTACCCACAGTCTGTCGAAAAATTGGCGTTATTATCAACCCCTTTTTGTTCCTCCCATTTTGAACAAAAAGTTAAAAGCTTATATCGTGAATATCAATACATATACCTACTCAACGTTTTTGCACAGTGTATAGTTTTTAAAATTCCTACAGTCCTTTTAAAAATGGGAGTTACCCAGCAAAATCTTGGTAAGTACCTGTCATTATTCCCTGCATTACCAAATAATGGCATATCATAATTCGCTGCAATACTTTCGACTTATCAATAATGACTTACCAAAAATAACAGAAATAAGTGATTTTATAATCAAATTCATGTTGGCAATTTTTAATATAATGCAATTTTGGCTATATGTGAGTTATTGTAACAGGTGGCGCAAAAGTAATCCTCCTATCAGAAAATGCTATAAATTTTGCGATTGGCCCCTAATGTCAGTTCTGTTTTGACATTTGTGTAGTAAACACATGCGAAATACACGTTAATAAACAATGTTACGCTACACTGCTCCAGAACGCGGAATATTGCTGACTATTTATTTGACCAATAATCGGTCGGTGACTTTGGCACAGTTTTCCTGGCTTCCGGTGAAACACTGCGACGTTTAGCCGCTCGCCTCGAAGAGACTGGCACAACACGAGATGCTGCCAGGCGTGGCAGACCCCGGAGTAGCCGTTCTGCAGAGAATATTGCTGCTGTAGCCGAGGATGTCATGGAAGCGCCGTCGACATCGACCAGACGACGTGCCACGCAAATGGGTATCAGTCGACGGTCTCTACAGCGAATTTTGGTACATGATTTGAATATGTTTCCATACAAAGTCCAGACGGTGCATCAGCTGTTAGCTGCTGACCGCCAATCGCGTCTAACATAACATCGAAAGGTTACTTTTGCGCCACCTGTTACAAGATTTGTTTATTTTTCAACATGTTTTCAAATAATACGTGCGGATTAGAATGAAAATACCATAAATATTTACGTATATCGTATGAGTTTAGACCATTGAAGAATTTTTCACATTAGGATTTGTGTGCAGAAATTCGAATCTGGCATGAGGAAACTGTTCTTTCGAGAAACATGCGCGACAATACACAAAAAATCACTATAAATTGCCATTTATACATATCTACCATATCTAATACTTATTTTATAACTTATTGGTAATGTATTATTCAAGTACTTAAAATCGTGAAAATATATGCACATATTTATGTGGTATGCCTATGCTATAAATAAGTACTTATTATTATGCTACTTTATTGTATGCCTTTGGGAAGTGCTTTTCCCAATGACATCCCCATGTTAAAATAATGAGAAAAGTGGCTAAATTATAAGTATTTACCATTATCGAACTTTGCTTACTAGTCGGATTATTTGGTAATGAGAAATTTTGCTGGGTATGACTACACGCGTTCTAGTACCTCCCGGTTTCCCCGGCTGATATTCTTACTTGTTTTCGAAAGCTTCCATCTACAACCAGATGGTTTGTAAATATGGGCGTGTCATTACTTAAAATTGTAATATTTCAGGAAGGTTGAATAAATTTGGCACGTACGTTGGCAGATTTCCGATAAGTGAGGGTGGCAGAAGTGGACGTAGAATTACACTGAGGAACGCAACAAATAACAAGGTTCTGACAACGGATTCTGATAGAGGGGGTAAAAAGAATATACGTACTCGTATATCGGCGTTTTGAAAGTTTACGTTTGGAGGACATTTTAGATGGGGATCAATAATTTCCCATTTACACATTCTTATTATGAATCGCCATACGAAACCGTGTGTAATGTAATGTTTGGCAACATTACTTTGAACACTACGAGGAAAATTTTTGTTGAACATTTTATCCCTTCAATCCCTTCCCGAGGGGTATTTTTGGCAGAGAGAGTTTTCTTATTACATGAACGAACACTGCCAAATTCGGGGGAATCGGTACAGATTTACATATAGCCACCATACATATGTTCCCCCATATGGTATCACTGCGCAATAGAAGTTGTACTTTACTTTCGATCATTGCGACATTTGGCAGAAAGAAGTTTCTTAATTTTGGAAGAAATACTTCTTAAATTGGGAAAACAATCGGTTCAGATTTCTATATAGCCACATATATACTATGTTCTTGCCTATTTAGTATTTAAGCGCTATTGAAACTGTATTTTACGTCCGATCCTTATATTATTTGGCAGAGATGAGGTTTTTGATCCAATTTGATGAAAATCTGTTTAGATTATGAATTGTTCCATCTATTTGTTCCTACCGATTCTTGATCTATAAAAGAATGCTGCGAATTTTAAGATTATCGTTTCAGATATACATATGTAGTTTTTTATGATCAACATCCGTAACACCTCCATGGAATAAGCCTTGATGAGGAGGTGTACTTTGTTAACTGAAACGAAACCAATTATTCCAAATTACAATCGCAACGCTCATTTTCGTATTTTAGGGGGGGGGTGTAGTGTATTATATAGCCGGCCCGTCCAACTTTCTCCCTTCCTTACTGCTGTTTCATTGTTTTCGAGTTACACAATTAGCAATAATATTTGTTTTAAACCACTAACTCTTAATTTATACTTATTCCGGGTTATCAATTACAATGGAATTTTTGAACATTTAAAATTTTTGAAAAAAATATTTACTAAGAAACATAACACTTGTCCTGAAATTAAGGTGTTGGTATATTTTCTGAATACTTAAATCCAAATAAATATTTGTTACGTAAATAATAAACCCACATACAAATTATTAGGGTGGAAACAAAGGACAGCATCTTCCCAAACATATAATATTTGTATGTGTCAAATATAAATATACTACAGAAGCGGTTTTTATTCAGAGTGCATGTATATAAACTGAAAAGTTTCAGCTAAATTTTTTAAAAATGTGAATCCACAGTCTGAGTCCACAGAATTTTGAAAACTTTTTTAGTTTTCATAAAAATCGACAAATGGACTGCATGTCAGACGGCACGAAAAAAGCATGACTCTTGAGGTATATTGAGTGACTTAAAAATTTCAACGAAACTTCTCATATAAATAATATCTAACTAGAGGCAATGATTCTTAAGTATGTAAAGGGTGGTTACATTTTAAGGGCCGATGTTGATTTTGAATAAAACTCAAATTATTTAAGAAATTATTGTCATTTCTTTTTATTATGATAATATTGGTATGGTTCAATATGTATTGAACAAAATATCGGCCAAATGGCCGCCGCGACTTCGGCAACACACCTCCATCGGATGGTCCAAATTTTTAATGACGCTGAGGCATAATTGAGGCTCTATGCCGTTAATGTGCCGAATGATATCATCATTTACCTCTTGAATTGTTGCTGGCTTATCGACGTACACCTTTTCTTTCAAATAACCCCAAAGAAAGAAGTCCAACGGTGTCAAATCACATGATCTTGGGGGCCAATTGACATCGCCACGACGCACGATGGGAAAATATGATGAAATATGCGCGCATAGGACTTTTGAAACAACTTTTAAAAATCAGCTTTTTGGGAATATTGTTTTATTGAGGATAACATTTAATGAAAATACTTTAAAATTTTATGAAAATATCTCTAGGCGATTCCGAGTTATGACCATTCAAAGTTTGTCTTTTTACTAATAAATGCAAATAAAATTGCGATGATAAAATGTATATATGTACTAAAATGCTTGTATAATTCTCGTTCGCGGGTGAAATGCGACCGGACTTGTAACATATAATAAGGTTATGTTCATCTTAATTTTTGTATATAAGACGTCTTTAAATAAAGATATATTTCAAAGTAAATATACAGTTTTTTTTTGTTTTTCAAAAAAAGTATCCACAGTAAATGGAATACAACTTTTTTGGATCACGTGGGATCACTACCATATGACATACATAGAGAAGAGAGGTGACTTAGTGGTGAATCAAGCAGTACCATGATTATCTGCGACTTTTTGCGATTATGGCAGATTTTTTTACTTTAAATATGTTATTTTTTACTTTAAATGTAGAAAATATGAGTAGGAGCTACATCTGTCTATAAACCGATTTTCCCGAAACATATGGACCGATTTTCTTGGTCCAAAAAAACAACTTTTACATAATTTCGGCAAAATCGCAAAATAGCGATCTTATTAATATTATTAGGATTATATGTGTACATTTTATTGTTTACTTTTTTCTACAAAAACTATAAAAATAAAGTTAAGCGCTTCTGCAGTTTATGTATATTAGGGAGGACCGATTATTTTTTGTTTTTAATTTATCTTTTCTTTTATTACCAGTCGACGACCCATTGTGTAAGCGCATTAGTGCTACACTTCAGCTTTCAAAAATATTGGAGACTACGATTGTATCCTATTTATGTTGTTTTGGTTTCAATTTAAAAATCATTGCCCGGTTTTGTAGACTTTTAACGCAATATTGACAAAAATATGTTTGAACTTCAATGGTCTATATATTTAAAACGCAGCAACACACAGTCAAATAACTCAAATAGATTTTAAAAAATATTTTTTCTTCCTTAATTTAAAATCAAGGTCACTAAAGTTGGTATGATATTCTGATTTTTACACAAATTTCCACAAAGTCGCTTTTGTAGCCTCACTGTGCGATACATGGTAACAGTAAAATAAAATCTGGGTACACCAATTTCTTCTCAAAAGAATACTCTTGAACATAGGACTCTATATCTAACGGCATAGTCATGAGATAGAAATGTGGAGAAGATGTGGTAAGTGGCGCAGTCCTGTTGAAACCACATATTGTCCACATTGGCCCGAATTGGAAGATATGGCCCTAAAAAGTTCGTTATCATACCACGATAGCGAACACCATTCACAGTAACTGCCTGACCGGCCTCATTTCGAAGAAGTATGGCCCGATGACGTCGCCAGCCCATAAGCCGCACCAAACGAACTGGGCGAACATGCACAGGTGTTTTCACATCTCCTACAGACCCGTTTTGCTGAAATTTGCGTACAATTCTCCCGATTGTGGACACATTTGATCGATTATGCTGATCAAAAAAACATCACGAAATACATTTTGATTTGAACGCCCATTTTCGTAAAAGGCTTAAAAAACTTTAGCGCTTTGATCGATTGTGCATCTTTCCATGGTTCAAATTGAGTTCGTCTGAAATTGAGAAATGTCAAATAAAATGCAGAAAAAAACTTGACGTTTAGGTGCAGTTCACATTCAACATCGGCCCTTACATTTTAACCACCCTTTATATGGTGGCTATAACTAAATCAGAACTGGTTTTCCTCAAATTCGGCAATGTGGATCCGCGGATAAAGAAACTAAAGCCTGCTATATTTCAAAATGACTATATGTAAAATACAGCTTCTGTAGCGCTAAAAGGTAACATCAGAAGGAACATATATATATGGGGGCTATATGTAAATCTGAACCGATTATCTTTAAACTCGGGAATAAGGACGCACGAATCAAGAAAATCCACCCTGCTAAATTTCAAAAGTGTTGAATTCGAAATACAACATCTATAGCGATAAAAGGTCAAATCGGAAGGAACATACATGTGGGGGCTATATCGAAATTAGAATCGATTTTTTGACCAATTTCAACTTGGTTCTTTCCAGTTGTGACAGAGTCCTTATTGCCAAATCTCAGCAAGGTCGGAACGAAATTGCGGCAACTTAAGATTGATAGACATGGTTAAATCAACTCAGCTAATGATTCTGAGTTGATACTGTAAGGTGTTAAGTGTTGTAAATATCTGCCACAAACAAACTTATAATACAGTTAAAAATGTGAGGCGGTGCATTTTTTCCAACCGACGCCGCCGTCGATGTGAACTCGTTACTTGGCTGAAAAGCCGAATGTACATTTAGTAAGATTATTATACAACCACGAAAATGCGAATGTGATGCTGAGGCCGTTGATAGGAGCATTTTCTAAAAAAAAACTGTTGAATGATATCAAAAATTAAGACCAACTTCAGATACGGGTCAGAAACTTGGAAATATATTATATCTCTATTTAGGCGAACGAAAGTTACTAGAAAAAAATCGGTTCTGTAAATAAACTTTTATTTTGGCCACCATTTATGTGAACACGTATTTTATTTGAGAAAATTAGCTCCCGAATATTTTTTTGTCATTTCTTGATTTTAAAATACAATATATTTGATCTTGAATCTATAGCTCCATTCCCAAGTATGCTAAGTCGAAACAGGTAGGTTTCCAAGAGAAGCGTTCAGAGTTTTAGGAAATTTAGTTTTTTTATTAATTGTTGACCTTTGTGTTTTTAATTCTTAGGAAATTTTAAAATTTGTATAGAATTCCTTTACAGTGTAAATCGAATTATGTCTACTGTTTTGTGCATAACTTGAGATTGGCCTGACGAATAAACAACAAATGCCTTTGCCTGAATATAATATTGAATTTAAAAATACAATATGCATTATAACACGTCGACTTAGCATACTTGTGAACGAAGATATCGAAATATATATTATGTATTTAAAAAAGTGCTTCTAATATGTGAGCGTAATTTTCTAAAGTTTCCTAAAGATTCAGAAGATGAAATTGTAACTTAAACATTAAATGAAAACAGTCCTCTATCATGGAGTAGGTGTCCACGTAACACCTTTTACGGACAAATATAATTGAATAATTTTATTAAAGATACTTTTTCTATATCCAAGATGAAAATGTTCTTAATCCCAAGAATATTTTATTAATTTTAATTCCGCTTCAGTGGATTACACGGATTTATACAAAAGTTTATGTCTTATTTTTCTTTGAGTTTTCCATTTTATAACATGTGCGAATGATGTGGCCTTTGATAATATGTAGTACTACATTAATTGGCAAACCCTCATATTTCCACTAAATTTTCAAAGCGAGAAATTGGCGTGATAACAGTATTGATGACGACGCTGCTGCCGACGAGTCGTTCTTGTTCAGTTGCACAATGGGAGGAATTAAAAAAAAGAAATAATTCGGCTGTTTCTTAACCAGACAACCGATTGCGACAAAAAATGGCATGCTTATAGAAGAGGTACTATAGAGCTCAAGTTTTAAGTTTTGGGCCCCCTATGGTATACAGGGTGGAGCTACAGGGCCTCAATGCATTAATTACCTGTTTTTTGAAAATATAAATTGATATGTCCATAACTTTTGTCTTACTTTATATAGCTAATAGCAACTTTGTGTCATCTAATAGCTAATTTTGTGGTATAACCAGAAAATATAACGAGAAAGGAATGGGTACATAACCGTCTCCAATATATACCGATTCTAAGTAAAAGATCGGGTAAAAAATTAGCAAATATTTTGTCAAGTGTTCACAAAAACTTCATAAATCCATAAAATCGTTAAAAATTAATACATTTCAATTATTTTTTTGTAATTTGTACGTCTTGACACCAGAAATAGAGGATAATTCTAAAATTATTATATTTGTAAAGGAAAATCTCACAATACCCAAAATAAATTCAGAAATCGCCAAAACGGATTTTTTTAGTTTTTCCCCCAAAATCTATTATACTAAAAGCCGGACTCAAAATTCATTTTACAGTTTACTGTGTAACACACGGGTAAACCGGCTTACGAATCCCCTAACCTTAAGTCCCCAAAAATATTCGTATATTTTTTTGTTTTAATTAAATTATTATCAATTTAAATTATATTGCAACAGCATTACACTGTAAATTTCAAGTATTTGTATGCTGTTAACTTTTGGTGCAAAATGGTCCCTTTTTTGTGGGAGGTACCAAAAGGGGCGGTGCAATAATGCCCATTTTTTAAAGAACTGTAGGTACTACAAAAACATTAAAATGTTAATTTTTGTTGCAAAATGGTCCATTTGTGTGGGAGGTACCAAAAGGGACATGGCAAATTTATTAATTTTTCTCAAGGTGGTAGCGACTATTAAAATAATAGTATGTGTGGAATTTCAAAATATTCGAGTAAGGGCCATTAACAATAAATATATAAACTAGGGTTATGAGCTAACGACCGGTTATAGTTGTCAAATTCCATACAATTTAACTTTCGTTAGGTCTAACGCTCGGTTATTTTATTTTGTGTTAATGGGGACAAGTAGTAAAAATTTCATTAAAGAATCAGTATTTCTGTAAATTTTATCCCTTTGTGGGAGAAAGAACTAGAAGGAGTGGACCAATATAACCCGTCTTCGAACATAGCAGGAGATAGACAAAAATTATTACCACATACCAAATTTGAAGTCAATCGGTTACTTTTTACGAGAGTTATCGTTGCGCTCAAGCCAGACGGACGGACGGACGGTCTTTAGTCAAAGTACTTAAAATGATCAAATCGATTTTCCACTAAACATATTGGGGTCTTAGGTCACTCCTTCGATGTGATACAAATTGTAGCTTTGCGATTATCGAATATGTGTCAAAAGTTTGAAATTTTCGTAAAAAAAATGGTGTAAATTGTATAATAAATACTGATTTTGGAACCATACATTCTTTTCTCTGAAACATTCTCCTCGAAACCATTCTTTATTTTTGTATTTTCCTATACATCTCCAAAATACTATAAATAACTTTTTGCAAGAAAATACAAAAATTGCATATTTATTGAAAATATAAATTGATATGGCCATGACTTTTGTCTCAGTGGGAACTTCGTATAGCAAATTTTGTTGCCAATTCAGAACAGTTTATATGAGAGAAATCGGTTTATATTATGCATTGATGCACTGAAAATGCTAGGACAGAGTCATGAAAAAAAATCAATTTTAAAGTGCAGACAGAAATATAATAGCGCAATAAAATACAGTGTTTTCCAATAAGAGTGATATGATTTCTTGGAAAAAAACACACTTATTGATAAGGAAATTCAAAAGTTTTTTATTTAATGTGAAGTACAATCGATATAATTAATTTCTAAATAACACTTCATTCAAATGGCCTCCACGACTTCTTCTGCAGGAACGAATTCGATGAACCCAATTTTCGAGCACTTTTTCCACTAAATCAAGTCGTATGTCATGAATGGCACGTTCAATATTGACTTGTAAAGCTTGAAGAGAGTCTGGTTTATTTCGAAAGACCAATGACTTCAAATAACCCCACAAAAAAGTAGTCTAATGGTGTTAAATCACAACTTCTTGGAGTCCAATCCAAACTTTTCTTGCAACAATTCAATTGTTTCATTTGCTGTGTGGCACGTAGCCACAATCGGACAGCGGCAAAACGATAGCTCTTAACGAGAGCTAAATTATTGCTCATAGGTGTCAAGGTCGTAGGTCGACTGGAAAGGATTTAAAATAAAAATGGACTTAGCGCACGAAAAGTTGCAATTGGAGAACGATTCGTTTGATAATAAAACTGAATAATTTGTAAACGTTGTTCTTGTATACTTTATCTCTCCATGATGAAATTGTAGACACTACTGAATACAATGAAAAACAAGTGACAGATAATGACAAATTACGAATGGCCTAAACGTCACTTCAATATCTTATCATCCCTATTGAAAACCCGTCATTAAAAAAATTAATAAATTTCAATTAAATTATTTGTTGTTTGCAGGTCTTGATATCACAAATCGAAAGTAATTCACGAAACTTTTTGTTTGCAAAAGTCAATCCCACAATTCCCAAAATAATTTAGAAAATCATCAAAAATTGTTGTTTGGGAATTTTCAGTGCTCCAAATTCTCTTTGCAGTTCAACGTGCTACACCTAACATCATATAAAAATATTAAAGGTTTCAATATTGTAGCACTGCGATTGGAGAAAATGTGGCTAACTTTTAAAATTTTTGTAAATTGGGGAAGCTTGGCAACACTACCAGTGAATATTTTTGGCCCGTTCTTTCTTCGAAAACATTCTCTAGGAAGTTTCCTTCATATAATATGTTATACTTGTTTTAAATAACTTCTTCTACAACTCCCAAATAAGACATATACTTTTTTCCAAAAAAATGAGAAAAAAATCATATTTTCTGAAAATATAAATTCAAGTGGCAATAAATAACGGGTGGGCCATTTAAAATTTTAATTTTGAATCGGCTATAAAAAAGTACTGATATTTATTTTCAAATTTCTGGTTTTATTGGAAAGTTTGAACTTTGTCACTTAATAATTGAACATAGTATCGTTCATATGACAACCACGACTGGCTTGGCAGTACCGCATCCGATCAACCAAATTTTTCAGTACATATTTGATAGTTTCGGTTCAAATCTCTTCAATTGTCTTTGAATGCTCTGCGTAACATTCATCCATAATGGCTCCCCAAAGAAAATAAAAAGGGCTCAAATCACAAGTCAAAGTAATCGGTAGTTTAAATTTAAAATTGTAAATGGCCCACCCTTTATTGTTCTATTTGGTATATCCAATCGGTTTTTTCATCATGTAGAAAATTTTGTTGGCAATTCAAATATAAAATTGTAAATGGCCCACCCTTTATTGTTCTATTTGGTATATCCAATCGGTTTTTTCATCGTGTAGAAAATTTTGTTGGCAATTCAGAAAAATTGGCGTAAAAAAATCGATGTATATTCTGATCCGATACTCACGAAATACTTGGACAGGTTCGGGGGAAAAAAAATATATTTTCAATTACAAATATCTCGGTAACTAGATGAGCTAACTCTACGGCATAAAAAGTCTTTTGTAGGTCTAGGTTAGTAGAATTAACACAATCAAAGATTTTTGTTGTCAGACGAAAGTTACACGCGCTTGTACATTTTGTCCTCTCGAGGTGACCAACTTTGAGACCCTGAAGCTCCGCCCCTACACGCTGAAAAAAAATCGCCTCTGTAGTATATTGTCCCAAACATATTCTGCTTGAAACTTAAATATTTTTAGGGTGTACTCCAAATATATAATATTTGACAAATACAAATATTATATTTTTGGGAGGATATTGTTCTAAACAAAATAATGTTTACATCCTAATATTTTTTATTTGGATATGATATTTCCAAACAATGATCTTTTTGCGTGAATGTGTGTATACTATTCTTTAATTGTTTTAATTTTAGAGCAATTGAAAGGTAATTTTTGAAATTTTTAATGTTAGTAAAATTTATAATCTTTATAATTGATGAATTGAATTGGTTTCAAATAGAAGTTAATGCTAAGTGTGGAATTTTTAATAGGAATGCATAATTCGAAAAGGAAAAAATAATATTCGAAAAATTCAGCAAAGTTTTGAAAATCTTTTTTTTAATAAAATATATTTGGAAATATTCATAAACAATAATTTTATTCGTATTTAAACAAATATTTTATTTGAGAAACTCAGTTCGCAAATATATTTTATTCTAATATATTAACATATGGGTTCTAAATACATTTTATTGATTTTCAAATAAAATTTATTTGCTCGAAAATATATAATATTTAAAAATTTGTGTTCCAAGTATATTTTCTTTCGATTCAAACATATCAAAAAAGGCGATTTTGCCCCGTGTATACAACAACCTAAGCTCTCTAATACCTCTTCTAGAAACAAGCCATGTTTAGTCGCAATCGATTGTCTAGTTAAGATACGACCGAATTATTTCCCTTTTTGGAATTCCTCCCAATGTGCATCATTACAGCAGCAAAATCCAACACCAAGGAGTTCTTCATCATTGTTTTTGTGATGTTTTCTCGACATTATTCTTAGTTGCGTGTCTTATAGACTACCCAGAGGCAATGGAGTCACGTAATTTCTTCGTCAACATTGTCGTAGTAACACCCGTGTCGTCATACTTACTTAACAGAAATATTGTATGTCATCTGTTTATTTGTTATGTCACATTGTGGCACAGTGTTTCCTTGCTTTGGTAAAAGTGAACCTGTGCGTTAATGTTCCGAATCTTTAGCATGAGAAAGCAATTTGAAAGCAATAAATGTAAAATAGTATGAAATTTCACTTTTATTTCAACAGTGATTGACGGATACACGAAGCACTGTGCATCATGGGCGTTCACTTTAAATGCCTTTGTTCAATGATAAAATTCTTACCATTTGTCCCAAGGATTTCCACTTCCTTTTTGCGGTGCTTTGTAATTTTTCTCAATTTTCTGAGTAATCATTATGAACTATTGTCAGACTTTAAAATAAATCCCAGGGATTGTATTTGAGTAATGACCGAACAAATGCCATAACTGTATGACAGATATTATTTTTAATTAACATTTATACGATATAAGTATTAATTTAAATAAAACCATAACATTGGGGGAGACAACTCGGATCGGCAAATTACCTACTTTGGTAGTAGCCTTTTGTAAAAATTAAAAGTTTAATTTTGAATTTGGCCGGATTTTTAAAATATGAAATGTTCTGCTGATACTCAAAGCTATTTTACCAAGCCGGAAATTGAGCGTACTTGTGCTTTCTGTAACTGTGGATAGAAAGGACTATAACCGAAAAAATGCAAGATCAGTGTACGAGTATTTTATTAATGGCTAAACTTTTTGGTGATCAAATAATATTATTAGTTATTTCTCAACCGTCAAAGTATAGAAAAATTTTTCTGTTCAAGATTTTTTTAACAACAGATACAAACAACAAATCAAGTTTGTGCAAAAATGTATTTATTTATTTTATATGAATTACAATACGAAGTAAATTTATATTCTAATTTTACGATCCGGGGAAAATACGTGTTACAAAGGCCATGAGGCTACATTTTTGCAGCGATATACCAGAGCCTCTGGTTGGAATCGAAGCCACTATCCCCAAGCTCCCACAGTACCAACTCAACTACGTTGTAAAAAGTTAATTTTATTTAATTTAATTTTCTGATTTATACGGATTGCATGAGTTAAAAAGTGGTTTAGACAATTAATATATATTACTGAATTCATTTACATGTACATATATAGGGTTTTCCAATAAGAGTGATATGATTTCTTTGAATAAAAAACACACTTATTGTTAAGGAAATTCAAAAGTTTTTTATTTAATGTGAAGTACATTCGATACAATTAAGTTCTAAATAAAACGTCATTCAAATGGCCTCCACGACTTCTTATGCAGGAACGAATTCGATGAACCCAATTTTCGAGCACTTTTCCACTGCTTTATGGCACGTTCAATATTGACTCGTGAAGCTTGAAGAGAGTCTTGTTTATTTCGAAAGACCAATGACTTCAAATAACCCCACAAGAAATAGTCTAATGGTGTTAAATCACAACTTCTTGGAGGCCATTCAATATCACAATTTCTTGATATAATCGAATCTCCAAACATTTCTCGCAACAATTCAATTGTTTCATTTGCTTTCCATTGACAGTAACGGGGTTACCAGCTTCATTTTGAAAGAAGTACGGACCGATGATTCCATCTGACCAAAAACCACACCAAACTGTAAATTTAGGTGAATGTAATGGTTTTTCATTAATTAATAGTGGATTTTCTTCGCACGTTGCAATTGGAGAACGATTATTTTGATAATAAAACTGAATAATTTGTAAACGTTGTTCTTACGTATGTATACTTCTCCATGATGGAATTGTAAAGACTACTGAATACAATGAAAAACAAATGGCCAATCATGACATATTACAAATGGCCGAAACATCACTTAAATATGATCCCTATTAGAAACCCCGTTACTTGTACTCTATTTTTATATCCTCCACCATAGTACATTAATTCTGTCATTCCGTTTGTAACACTAAGGTTTTTTTGTTTCCGAGACCTACACACTTTTTTTATAGATTAGGCATACTATTTTATGAAACCAAAACAATTTTATTTTTATGTTAATTTTTAAAATTTTTTTTTAAATTCCAATTTTCTTCGAAGGTGGGCTAGAATTATGAGGGCTAGAAATGCTGAAAATATCGCTTTGACGGGACTAAGGTACTATAAAACATTACACTTCACAAAATGTCAATTATTTGTATGGACTGGAATCAAATTTATAAGCCGTAAACTTTTTGTGCAAAATGGTCGGTACCAAAAGGGACGTGGAAACTTCGTCCATTTTTGAGAAATGAGAAAATCAAAATATCACAAAATTTTGACCCGTCGTGGGGGAGCTACTCGAAGGAGTGGACCAATATACATAGTTCATTTAATCTTAGCCTGATATAGAAAAAATATTGACACCTACCAAATTTGAAGTCGATCGGTTAATCCTCTCGAAAGTTGTCGTGCGCTCCAACCAGACAGACAGACTAACAGACTTTGCTCAAATGGTTAAAAATTGGCAAAAACGGATTTCCGCCAAATATTCTTGGGGTCTCTTAGGTCACACCATCGAGTTGTAACACTTTTGGTCCGCAGCATTTAATATATCGTTCATTCCATGTCAAACTGAACACCTTTTTTGGGCCACCATTCCCGATTTCAAAATAAATTTGCATATCGATTCTATGCGTTTGTAGATTTATACAAATTAGAGCTCTTCTTGAAGTTCTTGATTAGGACGTCATCGATATATGCGAAAATTCGCCAATATTTGCATATCTCGTTATTTATTTTTCCTCTTAAATTTTAATTTGCATACTGGACCAGGAAAACTCCAACATAGATATGTGAAATATATATAGACATCTAATCTGAGCTGATCCCACAAATTTGAATCCTGTATTGTCTCCTGTTTCTATGTAAGAGCGTTTTTACTTAAAAATGTTAGAAATCGAAATTGTTTTTTTGTTGGAATGATTCTTCTTTTTTTGTGATTTAAATATTTTTCATAGTTTTCAAAGAAAAATTATTGACATTTTTTAATAAATATTGTTTTAAAAAAGAACCAGGCTGAACACCATCTTGAAATTTGCAGGGTCAGTTCAGGACAAATGGGGCTAGATGACTATATTTTTCTCAGAATTTTATGTTGGTGTCATTGATGCGCATGATGCAAAATAAAGTTGCATATGCAACTAATGCATTTTAAAACTTTAAATTAATCAGAATTAATATACAGTATAACCTCTCTAATCCGGACAGATATAGTTTTGACCTTTGTCCGGATTACTGAATTGTCCGGACTTCAGTACAAAACTCGAAAGTGGGTCATATTGTCATATTTAATTAAGAATCGCGTTTCTTAAAAAACAAAAAGATAAATAATAAATGCAATCGACTCTTTTACACTTATCTTTTTGCAGTTTTTTAGATCTGTTTTTAAATTCTTTTAGAAATATTATTACTTACTCAGCCTATAAAATAGCACTTGAAAGGGTTCGGCTGCTTTCTTATTTGTCTACAAAAAATAGTGAATTTCTTCAAGACTACAATGGAGTCTATGTCCTTTTCAATATTTTCGTTTGACATAACTGACGGTACTATAACATCATCAGTGGTGAACAAGAAATGAAAGATTTGTATGGTCCCATTTTCTTTCTGTGTAATCATCCGTATTGATTTCATTTTCTTGTGATGGAGCCTTACCCAATAACTTAAGTGCTATCAGCGGCTTCTTAGCATTTATCAGAAATTTCTTCAATCTTCAAAAACGGAAGTCGATATCCAGCCTTTTTTGGTAGATTTATATACAAAAGGAAGTGAAAATTGTTTAAACGCTCATGGACTTTCATGCTTACCTATTAAAAGGAAAGGCAACGTATGAGATCCAGGCTCGTTACCATGAAGAAAAATCTATCTGCTGACATTTTTCTGCCTGGAGCTGAATTAAAAACGTTGTTGTTGGAAGAGCCCTCAAAAATAGAGCAGAGTCAAGTTCCACTTCCTCGACGGTTTTCAAAAATAATACAGCAGATTTATCACTTTATAATTTTTCGCCTCATATTTCCAAGCACCAAATTTTGAACTTTAGCAACCACCGGTTACTTTGAAAAAAATTTTCATTTCCCAGAACCACTACATAATTATTTTTTTTGGCTAAAGGTATAATAACGATAAAAAACTTAAAAACAAACACAAAAACATATTGATGTCCGGACTACAGAGGTAAAATTACTTAAACTTAAAAACGAGGCTTCATTTGTAAAATACTGCCCAGGCATTTGCATTTTACATAACTTCCAAAATACACCATTTCAGATATTTTAACAATTTTTTTAAATTTTAGATGCTAGTAACATATGAAAACCAAAATTGTTTTTTTTTTTGTCAAATACAAGATGATAATTTTCCATAGTAAAACGCAAATAAAAATGTTGAAGACAATCGAGAATGTCGACCAGATTTTTTCGAAAAATCGCTCTTTTGACATGGAATGCACGATATACCCTTGTTCATAATAATGGGGGTATACAAACGAGATTTCGAATAGGCATTGTTAATTGTAGCAAACATTTTTTTATGGTTTTCCGTGCCAAAAAAAACGTTTTTTTTTAAAAAAAAATAAAAATTGTTCTAATACTTTAACGAAAGTTACTAAACATATATTTCCATGTGAGAGTGCCATTACACTATGCAACAAAAAAAAACATGTTTTTGTGTCTCAGACCTAAAGATTATTTTTTTGTAAAGATTGTGGCGTACTGTTATATAAAATCAAAACCAAAATTTTTTTTATGGATACAATTTTTTTAAACATTTTTTTTTATTAAAAACTAGCTGGCCCGGTCCACTTCGTTGCCCCAGACTTCAGATTTCCGATCCCGTTAATTTTTGGACTAATTACGTAGACTGACACCAAATATATATGCACATAATTACATTGATCCCTCTAACAAATTGTTCTAGATATATCAAACACAAAATTTAATTGGCTTATATGGGCGGGGCCACTCCCATTTGTCCGTCCCCGCCCATTTTTGGAGCAAGCACGTAGGTTGCCACCTAATATATATGCACAAAATTAGAGTAATCTCGCTAATAATTTGTGCGAGTTATGTCGATTGGGTTTGCATTGGCGCGGCCACGCCGATTGGTCCAATCCAGCCCATTTTTACACCAATCAAGTAGACTACCACCTAATACATATGCAAAAATTACAGCACTCTCGCTAACAAATTGTGCAAGATTGTGATAATCTTTGGTTATACGGGCGGGGCCCCGCCCATTCGCCCAATCCCGCCTATATTTGGACAAATCACGAAGACTACCACCAGATACATGGCACAAAATTACAGCACTCTCGCTAACAAATTGTGTAAGATATCTCAATTTCAAAATTTGGCTTATATGGGCGGGCCACGCCCATTGGTCCGATCCCGCCCATTTTTGGACCAATTAAGTAGACTACCACCTAATACATATACACAACATTACAGCACCCTCGCTAACAAATTGTACAATATATGTCAATTTAAAAATTTGGTTTATAAGGGCGGGGCCACGCCCATTGGTCCAATCCCGCCCATTTTTGGACAAATCACGAAGACTACCACCAGATACATATGTACAACATTACAGCACTCTAGCTAACAAATTGTGCAAGATATATAAATTTCAAAATTAGACTGCCACCAGATACATATGCACAAAATTACAGCTCTCTCGCTAACAAATTGTGCAAGATATCTCGATTTCAAAATGTGGCTTAAAGGGGCAGGGCCACGCCCATTTGTCCGACCCCGCCCATTTTTGGACCAATCACGTAGACTGCCTCCAGATATATATATACAAATTTCTAGTTCTCTCACTAACAAATTGTGCAAGATATCTCAAATTCAAAATTTGGCTTATATGGGCGGGGCCACGCCCATTGGTCCTATCCCGCCCATTTTTTGACCAATCACGTAGAGTGCTACAGATACATATGCACAAAATTACAGCTCTCTCGCTAACAAATTGTGCCAGATATCTCGATTTCAAAATGTGGCTTAAAGGGCCACGCCCATTTGTCCGACCCCGCCCATTTTTGGACCAATCACGTAGACTGCCTCCAGATATATATATACAAATTTCTAGTTCTCTCGCTAACAAATTGTGCAAGATATCTTAAATTCAAAATTTGGCTTCTATGGGCGGGGCCACGCCCATTGGTCCGATCCCGCCCATTTTTGGACCAGTCAAGTAGGTTGCCAGCAGATATATATACACAAAATTACAGCTCTCTTGCAAACAAATTGTGCAAGATATCTCGATTTCAAAATTTAGCTGAAAGGGGCGGGGCCATGCCCATTAGTCCGACCCCGCCCATTTTTGGACCAATCACGAAGACTGCCTCCAGATATATATACAAAATTCTAATTCTCTCGCTAACAAATTGTGCAAATTCAAAATTTTGCTTATATGGGCGGGGCCACGCCCATTAGTCCGACCCCCGCCCATTTTTGGACCAATCACGTAGACTGCCTCCCGATATCTATATACAAAATTCCAGTTCTCTCGCTAACAAATTGTGCAAGATATCTCGATTTAAAAATTTGGCTTAAAGGGGCGGGGCCACGCCCATTAGTCCGACCCCGCCTATTTTTGGACCAATCACATAGGTCGCCAACAGATATATAAACAAAATTACAGCTCTCTCGCTAACAAATTGTGCAAGATATCTAAAATTCAAAATTTGGCTTATATGGGCGGGGCCACGCCCATTGATCCGATCCCGCCCATTCTTGGACCAATCACGTAGACTGCCACCAGAAACATATGTACAAAATTACTGCACTCTCGCTAACAAATTGTGCAAGATATCTCAATTTTAAAATTTGTCTTATGTGGGCGGGGCCACGCCCATTGATCCGATCCCGCCCATTCTTGGACCAATCACGTAGACTGCCACCAGATACATATGTACAAAATTACTGCACTCTCGCTAACAAATTGTGCAAGATATCTCAATTTTAAAATTTGTCTTATGTGGGCGGGGCCACGCCCACTTGATATATCGAAAATTCATGTACCCTATTTTCACCACGCCCCACACATGTACATTCTGTGAAAATTTCAAGAAGATCGGTTCAGCCGTTTAGACGTCTATACGGTACAAACAAACCAACAAACAAACAAACAAACACACATTCTTCTTTATATATATAGATACTACTCGTATTATCCTCGAAGGTACCCTTAGTATTTGCACTATAATTTTTGGAGTATATGCCCGATCAGGTCGACTTCCATGTCAAATTAAAGCCATAAATGTGGGCTACCAATGTTGGAAATATCTCTTTCACTTAGAAACAGTGGTTTAGTAAAAGTCATTAAACGAATTGGAAAAAGTAGATTAAAAAAAAAAACAATTCTGGGAAGAAAAAAACATAAAATAAAGAAAAAAAATCGAAAAAAATATTTTATTGTATTTTTTAAAGTTTGCATCATTAAGAAGAAAATAATGCCTATTTGAAAAAAAAATCTATTGATAAATGTAGAAATTATGTATAGCCCTTTTGGTAGAGGTAAGAGAATTTAAAAATGTTTATTTTTTTAATTTCGGTTTAGCATTTTTTTTATTACTTTTATTTATATTATGTAAATTTGAGTTTATTTTCATGGAAAAGTTTAATTTGAAATAATTGTGAGTTCTTTGTTGACGTTTGTAGATTTCGGAATCGGTTTCTCTAATGAGGAACCAAATATAATCTCCCATCATTCTTTCATCCCAGTGCCCTTGGTAACGCCGCTCGATGGACTTCTAAAACCTTTCGCCATGTTCGTCACTTACGTTGCCAAGATTCTCGGGGAAAACATTTAAGTGAGAATGCAAAAAATGAGTTTTGAGGGATATTTTTACACCTGTTGGATGCAAGTATTTAAACCGAAATTATAGAGACCTTTGTAGTCAATCGTCATTCCCGTCAAAAAAATGACAGGGGAATGACGGTTAACAAGGGAACTATAAAGGGCCAACACCCGGATCCCCGATCTGATGACATATTTGGATAAAACACGTCAAAATAGGAATGAATATTAACGGGCATTTTATCGATAACATGCTTAGTTATCGAGTTATCGGACAATAAAATTTGAAAAAATCATCAAAAAAGTATAATTTTTTCTGGTAAAATAACGTCAATAATATGTAAAACATCATTACTATTTCTTCGAGAACTATCCTAGTTACTGATATATGAAAGAACAAACCTAAAAAATCAATAAATTTGTTCGATAACTACATTGCGTCTCTTGCATTCCCCGGTCAAAAATACGACAGGGGAATGACGATTAACAAGGGAACTATAAAGGGTGACCACAAGAATCTTCGATTTGATGCTATACTTGCATCGAGCACCTCAAAATAAGACGAAAAATGAACGGAAATTTTTTCGATATCGTGACTAAAAAAATCGTATTTTTTAATAAATATAACGTCCGATAACTCGATAACTAAGCGAGATATCGATGAATTGCACCTTTTATTTTCTTCTTGTTTTAAGGTGCTCCATCCAAGTATGTCAGCAGATCGAGGGGCTTCGGATATTATACCCTCCCGACATTGCCCTGTGGGCCATATTTTCGGTTAAAAATTAAAAAAAAAATTCGTGTACCTTTGATAATATAGTAGCTAATCTTAAATTGATTAGATCTATCTATCTGAAAATTTTGCAAAAAACTTCAATGCCAAAATTTTTTGTCGAAATTGGTCCGTAATGTCGAAACCACCCATATGACAAATATCAGACTGATAGAAGGATTACATGCAGTTGAAAATATCAAATCAGACGGTTCATATATGGCAATGAGCGTGGCCCCGCCCATATAAGCCAAATTTTAAAATTGAGATACCTTGAACAATTTGTTAGCGAGAGCGTTACAATTTTGTGTATATGGATTTGTCGCAGTCTTCGCGATTAGTCAAAAACTACACGGGATCAAAAATCTGAAATCTAGGCATCGAAGTGGACCGGGTCAGCTAGTATGTAAATACGAGTATGAACCGCTTTTTACCATTTTCAATTGGCTTCGTCCTTGGAACAAAAAAAATATTTACCAAATTTCATTGATGACGGACATATCTAAATGGACTCAAAGTGATTCTTAGTTGGTCGGTATAATAAACGAATGGGTCTATCTCTTCTTCTTTTGGGTGTAACAGCCAACAGCACACAAATTATTACACCGTTCGACACTAATTTTTGGTCATGAAAATCTCTACATATTTCTGAAAGCTTACAGGAAACAAAACTGAGTACCCCTTTTTTATCTTCTGACGGAGTTCGCGTTTTTATACCCTCACTTTACATAGTGATAGGAGGGTATATATCATTTGCTACAGAAAAAAGTGTAACACATCGATGGAGTGACCTAAGACCCCAAGAATGTTCGGCGGATATTCGTTTTGGGTTATTTTAAGTCGAATGAGCAATTTCCATCCGTCTGTCTGTCTGCTGGCTGGTGCGCACGATAACTCTCGAAAGGAGTAACCGATTGACTTCAAATTTGGTATGCGGTAATATTTTTATCTTTCTCCGGATGAGTTCGAAGATGGGCCATATTGAACCACTCCTTCTGGTACCTCCCACACAAAGGGTTAAAATTTAGTGAAATATTGATTCTTTAATAACTTCTATACTACTTATTCGAATATTCTGAAATTCTACACATAATATTAGTATATTAGTCGCTATTACCTCAAGAAAAATGGGTGAAGTTGGCATGTCCCTTTTGGTACCTCCCACACAAATGGACCATTTTGCATCAACATTTAATTGCTTATAACTTTAATACAAGTGCATAAAAATGCCTGAAATTTTCTACTGTATAATGTTTTGTAGTGTCTATAGTCCGGTAAAAAAATGGGCATTCTTGTACAGCCCATTTTGGTACCTCCCACACAAATGGACCGTTTCGTACCAAAATTAAACGGCTTGTAACTTTAATACCAGTGCATACCAATACTTGAAATTTTGTACAGTGTAATGCGGTTATAGTGTCTATAGTCCTGTATAAAGTGGGCGTTATCACCCCGCCCCTTTTTGTACCTCCCACACAAAATGACCAAATCATACCAAAATTACATAGCTCGTAACTTTAATATACTAGTGCACATAAACGCTTATTATTCGGCAAAATGCAATATATTTAAGAATCTACTGTTTACCGAAAAATAGGTGTATTTGGAAAACCCCTTCCGGCACCTCCCACACAAACTGACAGATTTTTAGTGTGATTACCCGACTGAAACTTTCTTACTTGTTTCAAAACTTTTTTGTAATTTTTGACGATGTGGGAATAAAATGAAATGGCACATTTTGATACATCTAAATACTATATTTGTTTTCAGAAACTGGAACTAAAAATTTGTAAAATGGACATGCAAATTTTAGTCCGTCTTTTGAAAACAAAAACTTTTGTGCTATTTATATCAAAAGTTCAACATTCTATTTTTTGATTTGATTTTGATTTTGATTTTTTTTTTTTAAACTATTTTAATTCAAATTTACCGATTCATAAAATTGTATAAACAATTGTGTTCAATGTTTATAGCCCATTTAGATTTCTGTAAATAAGAAAATAACAAAATAGCCATCAATGTTAAACTAAAATAGCTCTAATAAAACTAATCAATGTAGAATGCTAAACTTTGGATACGACTAACGCAACACTGGATATATATATTAAATTTTCTACAGTGGATAAAAGTGGAATGAAGGACTAAAATATGCAAGGTCATATTTGTAACAAATAGTATTTGGATAGCCCAAAATGTGCCCTTTAATTTGACACATATATATTTTTACTAGGACTTTCAGAAAAATTACAAGAAATTTTGAATAAATATATCCTTAAAAATGTCATGTCCTTTTAAACGCGAACTCGACCAGAAAATAAAAAAACCGAGTACACAGTTTTGTTCTGTTTCCAGCAACTCTCAGAATTATACAGACATTTCCATGGCCAATATTTGTTGGTAAATTTTTAGCATGGTGTTGTAGTACCCAGTACAACAGTGTGGTGTAGGGTATAAATATGAGACGGTCAACATCTAAATGGCTATTCTTCGGCGAGAAAGGGACAAACTACCATCAGACAAATTGATGCAGCGTACGAGGGCGGAATGAAATTGGGCCCCAGGAAAATACACCCCAACATTTTTATGAATATGGGCCCCAAAAAATAACATGTCAAACAACAACAATATTTTTTTGGGCCTAATTTCACTTTTTGTCTGATTTTTGGGGTTTAATTTCACTTCTTGTCTGCTTTTTGGGGCTTATTTTCATCTATAAATTTAGAAACAGGAGAGGCTACGCATAAAAGATTTGCTCCACGTTGCCAACTTTTGATTCTGTCCATAGGAGAAAGTCTTAAACAGAGGCCGAAGGCCGCAGGCCGTAGGCCGACCGCGCAGGAAAAGATTTATAATTAGAAAATAGGTCTTATACGTGTATTATTACGTACTCCGCAGATATAGGAACAGAAAATTTCGTAGTTTTTTTGGGGCTTATTTTCATTTTATGCTGTTTTCTTGATTGGGGTGTAATTTCCTTAATTAGTTTTTGTAACGAAAATGAACCCCAAATTTGGGGCGCACTTTCATTTTCAATTTGGGGTGCATTTTCTTGGGGCCCAACTTCCGGCCGCCGCGTACGAGGCCTTCTTGGACAGAATCGACATATTATTCTCGCAAAGGTGCTTCAATCGAAAAACATATTTTGTTTAATTTGAAATGGTTTGCGTTAATATTCTAACGTTTTTAACTGAAAGCTAAAAAAAATACTGAGTTTTTTATTGGTAACACTTTAGTATTAATCAAAAATATTTATCGTTCATATAAACAGAAATATTCGAATTCTAAGAGGAAGGTATGAGACTCCGCTTCTCCCTATTCTTCAATTTACATCATTTGATTGAGCCCCAAAGTATGCAGTGGGTTTAAAACAAACAAACTTCCATTACCATTTAAATTAACTTCACGACACCACCAGCACCAAATGCAGATGTAATAAAATTAAAATTCAAAATGACAAAAAAAAAAGAACAGAACAATCACAACAATTTATCTTATGTGTTCTGCTCCGGTCACTGGTTCTCTTCATTTCAATTTATTCGAAATGTCCAACCAAAGCATACTGATTTTTTAACCTTTACATTGCGTTTAAGTGCACGCAGCCCACGGCAGATATCAAACGTTATGGAGGACGAGCGAACAACTGAAATGGACGACAGTGCGCGCAAAACAAAAAAAAAGGAAAATAAAATCAATTTATATTGTAATAACATATTCAGCGTATTTCTTTAATGTCTTCACATGCCCAGTCACACGACCACCGACAGACGTTATGGAGCTTGGAACGATGCAGTAGAAGAGGATGTGGTACGTAATCGTTGTGCGCAGACCCTAGTCGGCCGGGACCGTATGCTGAGTACGGCCCATTCTGATACGATGTGGTCGAGTGTAATTGCAATTCCATTTGTATTACAAATACATATAAATTAAAAGAGTTCCATCTTTTATCAGCCACACAGGCATCAGGAACATCCATTGGTACAGTGGTTTGATGGCAGACAAAATAAAAATATAGATAAATAGGAAAACTCTGAAAACTATGTAGTAAGAAATTTCAGTTGAATAAACCGAGTAAGGTACTCGTATAAGTAATAATAAGTAATTTTTAGAAATTTTTAATGTTCTTAAATATAATAAATAATAATAATTGAAATCCTACAATCTTAGATCAAAATAAATTAATTGGAGGATTGACATTTAATGATGGCTGTGTATACTCAGAATTTTTAAATGATTGATTTAAAACCAAAACTCAGCAAAAGATTTGATTTTTTTAAATAAAATATATTTGAAGAAATTCCTAAAGAATAGTTTTATTCATACCTAAATACATATTTTATTTCAGAAATTTTACAAAATTGTTTACATAAATCGACGAAAGTGATGTCCGGCTATATAACGGGACATAATCAATGAACGAGTCCTTATAATTGTACTACAAAATCGCAAAATATCAATATAGTGCTTTTTGTAATTTTTTGGGTACATGGCATTTCTGTTTGGTTTGAAATATTTTCGCTATTTTTGGTCCTTAGACGTGTTATGAAAAAAGTTTCAATTCACACATCTACACACACATCTATACTATTTAGACGACATCAACGAGATATATCAAAAAACGTGGGCTTTTATTTTATACACTAAAATTTATTATAAAGGGTGGTTAAATTTAATTTAGGAATTTATTGTCTTTTTTTTAATACAATATTGGTATGGTTCAATTATGTATGGTACAAAATGTGGCCGCAGCGACCTAGGCGCTCATCCGATGGTCCCAATTTTCGATGACGCTGAGGCATAATTGAGGTTCTGTGCCGTTAATATCCCGAATTATCTCATCCTTTAGCTCTTGAATTGTTGCTGGCTTTTCGACGTACACCTTTTCTTTCAAATAACCCAAAGAAAGTAGTCCAACGGTGTCAAATCACATGATCTTGGCGGCCAATTGACATCGCCACGACGCCATTGAATTTGTTGCGCAAAAGAGCCATTGTTTCGTTAGCTGTGTGGCAAGTGGCACCGTCCTGTTGAAACCACATATTGTACACATCCATATCTTCCAATTCGGGCCATATAAAGTTCGTTATCATCTCACGATAGCGAACACCATTCACAGTAACTGCCTGACCGGCCTCATTTTGGAAAAAATACGGACCGATGATGCCGCCAGCCCATAAACCGCACCAAACAGTCACTCTTTGTGGGAGCATTGGTTTTTCGATAATCACTCTTGGATTATCATTCGCCTAAATGCGGCAATTCTGCTTATTGACGAATCCACTGAGGTGAAAATGTGCCTCATCACTGAAGAAGATTTTCTTCGAATATTGATCATCCACTGTTGTCATTTTTTGCCACCATTCTGACAATTAATGACGTTTGGAAAGGTCAAGAGGCTTTAGTTCTTGAGTCAATTGCACCTTGTAAGCGTGTAAATGCAAGCCTTCATGCATAATGGTTATCAACGACGAGCGTGAGAGGTGCAATTGTTGGGCACGACGACGAGTTGAGGTGGACGGCCACACTATGTCGAACAGCAGCAATATTTTCTGCAGTACGAGCATACACTGGTGTTTACATATCTCCTACAGACCCGGATGGCTAAAATTTTTGCACGATTTTTCCGATTGTACGCACATTTGGACGATTAAATTGACCGAAAAATTAACGAAGTGCACGATATGCATTTTGATTTGAACGCCCATTTTCATAATAAGCCTGAATAACTTTAACGCGTTCCTCGATTGTGTACCTTTCCATGGTTCAAATTGAGTTAGTCTGAAATTGAGAAATGTCAAATGACATGCAGAAAAAAGTTGACGTTTAGGTGTTAACCACCCTTTATTTGAAGGAGCGCTGTGGTCCTATCAATAATTCGGAAAACAGAAAATATTTTGCTATATATATATATATATATATATATTGTATTTCATTGAAAATAATATTTTATTCACAATTTTGCGAAGATAACAAAATTCCTAGTTTGCCTCATGCTGTTTTTTAGTAGTGTTTGAATGCGATATTCGCGGCGAATGTTCCGTTGCGGACGTTACAAAAAATAGAAGTAGGTTTTCAGGTTAACGTGAATATGCATGTGTTTTTTTTAGCAAAGTTTGCATAGTAATCAAAAAAATCGAAATACATTAAAGAAGGATTAATACTTAAGAATATTAAAATAGCCCTCAATAGAATAAAACACTTCGTGGTGTTGGACCAAACTATCTTCCTTCTGCGGATTTGTTCGTAATTACTACGAGAAGGTTAGGAATAGTATAAGTCACAAAATTCGATAAGCCAGCAACAATCCAAGAGCTAAAGGAGATAATTCGGCACATTAACGGCATAGAACCTCAATTATGCCTCAGCGTCATCGAATATTTGGACCATCGGATGGAGGTGTACCGCCGAGGTCGCGGCGGCCATTTGGCCGATATTTTGTTCCATACATACATAGTTGAACAATACCAATATTATCATAATAAAAAGAAATGACAATAATTTCCTAAATAATTTGTGTTTTATTCAAAATCAACATCGGCTCTTAACCACCCTTTATATAAAAGAGTGTTGTATAAACAACGGACTTTTTACGTAGTCATTTTTTCCCTGTTGTCAGTTCTAGCGCTATCAAAAACTTGAGTATTGTGTCATAAGCATCTTATATGATCAAAAGCTAAATCTTTGTAAATATGAAGTACTATACAGGCAAATATAACTGCAAAAAATAATTGTGAATTTGCTGACTGTGGTCAGTGTAGCAGTAATCAAATTTAATATTAAGATTAAAAAAAAAATAAACAAATAAAGATCAACAAAAAAAATCCAATGAACTTGAGCTTATATAGCTAACCAAAAAAATATAGTGACAAATTGAGGTCGATTGACAAATGTGAAAGCAAAAAAATTTGATAACATTTAAAAAACCTGATCTGTACAAGATTTACATCAACATTGTTATACTACAGGTGTTCCCATTGTATTTCATAATATACATAGAATACATAGACAGAATTACAGGAAGCACATTTACGTACTTGGGCGGAGCGAAGTTCGCCGGTCCAGCAGTACAATATATTTATGTATAAATTATGAATAAAAGAATTTCAGAACGTTTAGGTCTTTATCAAAATTTTGTTTTTAATTTTTCATTGATTTTGATTTACATTTTATAGTTAAAAATGTTATAAGTAGCATTATTAGCTTTTGTTTTACAGCGTTATTTTTCATTTCTAAATATTCCAAATTATGTAGTTATTATGAAACAATTCTTTTACTCGAAGAATAGATGAACCACCCAATCTTAAATTATGTTTTTTTTCGGCATCTTGAATATTTTTATACCCTCCAACATAGGATGGGGGTATATTCAATTTGTCACTCCGTTTGTAACACTTCTAAATATTGATCTGAGACCCCATAAAGTATATACTCTTAATCGTCGTAAAATTCTAAGATGATTTAGGCATGTTATAATCACACTACAATCTATAATACTTGGGCAAGGCGGCTGAAATTTGGTATAGAAACTTCTTATAGCTGCACGTAACTTGGGATTGAAAATGGGCGATATTGGTCCATATTTAGATATAGCTCCCATATATAGCATCCAGCCTGTTGTTATTCCTATTGTTCTCATCTACTATATTTTTTGTGTTTTTCGGTGTTATTTTCTTAAGTTTTGAGTTATTTTGTGAGGTCACATGTTATCCATGGTGGAGGGTATATAAGATTCGGCATTGCCGAACTTAACGCTTTTACTTGTTTTCTTTTCCAACTGCGAAACCGATATCGCTAGCTTGTATATCTCCACTGATTTTGTTGTAAAATATTTTTTTCCCTATTACAGAAGATATTCAAGTGCAACCACTGTGCGTTTTGACCAACCCGTGTGTGGCCATTCGACCGCAAGATGTCGTTATCTACATGCTGCACTACCTTACGTCGCGGCATATCCGTCGACTTCCGGGTCTACTCTTTTACGGTGTTTTTGCCTTTAGTTTAATGTTTTCTTTTAACTTCGTTTTTTGGTCGCGTTTAATGTGCTCACTTTCAATCTGTGTAACCATTTGTTTTGTATGTGCGGTTTCCGCCACCGAAGAATGATGGAAACGGGCATGGACTCTGAAAGAATTCTTAATTGTCCATTTATATGGTTGTGGTCTTTGTTTCATTAACGTGTGCAGTGGTGGTCTTATATGGCGGAGGTATTGGACTGCAGGATGGTAGGTAGCTTTCCTAGTGAACATTTAATGTTCTGCAAAGCTGCAATCAATGTGGGGGTCCATTAAGAAATTAATGAAAGAGTGTACGATTGAAGTCAGTGTAATGTTCTGGTGTGAATTGCTTTAAAGCTTTCTAAAATATTTTGCAGATATATTTTTCAAAATACATTACATGTAAATAAAATGGCTATAACCATTCTATAAATTCAATAAAAATGTTAGTAAAATATTTCTAATGTTGTTTAGTACATATATACATTAATATGAAGATGCGATATTTGTCGTGTCTTATTTATTAAGATAATAATTTTCTTCATGGGTGACAAACTAATAACAATTAATACCGATTCTAAACATATAAATGGGGACTTATTTCATTTTTTGTTATTGGAAAAAAATAATTGTGAAATACCTGGTGGATAAATAAGCATTAAGGAAAGACTAAAAGTCGGGCGGGGCTGACTTTATAATACCATACACCTCCCCAACAATGCAAAAAGAGGCATTAAGATAATAATTTGAAATAATTGGTTTCGTTTCACTTAACAAAGTACTTAGCTCCAACTCCTCATCAAGGCTTATTCCAAGGAGGAGTTCAAAATGTTGATCATAATAAACTATATTTAAAACTAGAACCTTAAAACGATCAATATTCTTTCATAAAACAAGAATCGAAAGGAACAAATAGATGGGACTATACATAATCTAAAAAAATTTTCATCAACTTCAATCAAAATCTTAGTTTTTGGCAAATTATATATATATAACGGACGTAAAATACAGGTTAAATAGCGCTTAAATACTAAATAGGCAGGAACATTTATATGTGTCTATATATAAATCTGAACCGATTATCCCCAAATTACGCAGTATTCGTTCCTAAAAAAGAAACTTCTTTCTTTCATAAAATACAGTTTCTACAGAGCTTACATGTCAAATCGGGGTAACATAGACTTGTATGTATATGGGGGTTATATCTAAATTTGAACCGATTTTCCCCAAATTTGGAAGTGTATGTGTTGGCTATATGTAAGTCTTAACCGATTTAACCAATAGGGATCGTCGTTGGGCAAAAAGAAAGGCATGTGCTAAGTTTCATTGAGATCGGACCGTAATTGCGACCTGTACTTTGATTACAAGAATACATGCACAGACGGACGGACATAGCTAAATCAACTCAGTAGGTGATTCTAAGTCGATCGGTACAATAAATGATGGGTCTATTTCTTCTCCTTTTGTGTGTTACAAACAAATGCACAATGTTATACTACCCTGTACCACAGTACTAAAGCTGCTAGGTGCAAATAAAAATCAATAACAAATTAAAAGTGAAATTCGATTAAGTCAGTAGTGTTATGAAAAGATTTTTATCCCCCAAACTTAGAGAGAAGGGTATACATCATTTGCTACGAACCAAAATTGTTAGACATCGAAGGAAAATTCGAATAAGCATTCTCCGTCCATCTGTCTGTCTGCTGGCTGGTGCTAACTCTCGAAAGGAATAAACGATTAACTTCAAATTCTGTATGTGGGAATATTTTCTTCTATCTCCGGCTAAGTTCGAAGATGGGTCATATTGGTCCACTCCTTCTAGCACCTCCCCCACAAAGGGTTAATATTTAGTGAAATATTGATTATTTAATAACTTCTATACTACTAATTTGAATCCTCTGAAATTATACACTATTATTATTTATTAGTCACTATTACCTCGAGAAAAATGGGCAAAGTGCCACACCCCTTTTGGTATCTCCCACACAAATGGAAAATTTTGAACCAAAAGTTAATAGCTTATACCTTTATTACAAGTGCATACAAAGACTTGAAATTTTGTACGGTGTAATGATTTAATAGTACCTACAATACAGTGGAAAATGGGCATTATTGACAAGCTCCTTTTGGTACATCCCACACAAATGGACCATTTTGTACCAAAACTTACCAGCTTATAACTTTAATACCAGTACATACAGATATTTGAAATTTTGTACGGTGTAATGCTTTTATAGTATCTAGAGTCCAGAGAAAAGTGACCGTTGTTGGGACGCCCCTTTTGGTACCTCCCACACAAATGGACCTTTTTGTACCAAAAGTTAACAGCTTTTAACTTTAATACCTGTACATACTTTAAAGATATTAAATGCAATTTAAATTGGTATTAATTTAAATAAAACAAAACCAGTAAGGAAAGGCAGAAAGTCGGGCGGGCCGACTATATAATACCATACACCTCCCTAACTATGCGATAAGAGTCATTACCATAATAATTTGGAATAATTGGTAAATGGGTAGAAACATATTATCTAATTCTGAAACGATAATCGCTAAATTGAGCAATATTCGTTCCTAAATTGAGAAACATCTTTCTGGAAAATTTTAATGATCGGAGGTAAAATACAACTTCTATAGCGGTTTGATACCAAATCAGGAGGAACAATCAATATAAATCTGAACCGATCTTCCCTGAATACTCATTCATGTAAAAAGTCCTCCTTCTGTCGAATTTCGTACTGATCGCGTATAAAATATAGTCTCTACAGCGCCTACATATCAAATCGGGGGTAACGTATATATGGGGGTTATATCTAAATCTGAACCGATTTCTTCCAAATTTAACAGTGTTCATTCATATAATAAGAAACCTCTTTCTGCCAAATTTTGCACTGATCGGATATAAAATACAGTTTTTACAGCGCTTACATGTCAAATCGGGGGTAACATATATATGGGTGCTATATCTGAATCTGAACCGATTTTCTCCGAATTTAGCAGTATTCCTTCATGTAATAAGAAACCTCTCTTTGCCGAATTTCGCACTGATCGGATATAAAATAACATTTTTACAGCGCTTATATGTCAAATCGGGGGTAATGTATATATGGGGGCTATATCTAAATCTGAACCGATTTCTTCCAAATTTAACAGAGTTCATTCATGTAATAAGAAACCTTTTCCTGCCGAATTTCATACTGATCGGATATAAAATAAAGTTTTTACAGCGCTTACATGTCAAATCGGGGCTAACATATAAATGGGGGCTATATCTAAATCGGAACCGATTTTAACCAAATTCAATATGGATCGTCCTTGGGCCAAAAAAAAGATATGTGTAAAGTTTCGTCGAGATCGGACCATAATTGCGACCTGTACTTTGATTACAAGAATACATGCACAGACTTACGGACGGACGTAGCTAAATCGACAGACGGACATAGCTAAATCGACTTTGGGTGTTACAAACAAATGCACAAAGTTATAATACCCTGTACCACAGTGTGGTGAAGGGTATAACAAATAAATAAATTTACTAATATTTTTTTGAGACAAGGTGACTTTATTACTCGTTAAATAACTTTCGTTTTGTGCGTGTGTAAACAAATATTTAATCTGAGCAAACAAGCTGGCAAATACATTTTGTTGTAATATATATATATGCGATCCTACATTAATCTATAAAATTCGATTTTAAAATATATATTATTTGAAAATTTTGCTCTCAAACATATTTTTTCAATAATTATAAAAACAGTGATTTTCTCCGGATATGTTTGTAAAATTCAATTAAAAAATAAAATCGGGTTATTATGCGTAACGATAAATTGCATCGATATTGATGCTGCGTATGACAAAAATTGATGCTCCTTATGACAGTTTAACTTCAGTCTGTCTGTTTGTTGAAATCACACTACAGTCCGTAATAATAGAGCTAGGTTGATCACACTTGGTAGATATATGTCTTATAGTTGCAGGTTAAATGGGCCATATGGGTCAATGTTTTGATATAGTTCCCCTATAGAGGTCGCTTCAAAATACGGGTTTTGAGCCATAGATACCACTTTATTAAAGCAATTAACTGAAACATTGCAGTTTGTTTTTTTACAAGAATTCATCACAAGAACAAGTCATACGGAGCATAAACTTTTTTTTGACAAGAATTCATCACAAAACCAGTAAGGGAAGACAGAAAGTCGGGCGGAGCCGACTATATAATACCCTACACCTACCTATCAATGCGAAAATGGGAATTGCCGTAAGAATTTGGCAGTGTTCATACATGTAATAAGAAAACTCTCTCTGCTGATTTTCGTACTTATCGGATATAAAATATTACACGTCAAATCGGGTGAAACATATATATGGGAACTATATCTAAATCTGAACAGATTTTCCCCGAATTTGGCAGTGTTTATTCATGTAATAAGAGAACTCTCTCTGCCAAATATCGTACTGATCTGATATAAAATACAGTTTCTACAACGCTTACATGTCAAATCGGGTAAAACATATATATGGGAACTATATCTAAATCTGAACCGATTTTCCCCGAATTTGGCAGTGTTTATTCATGTAATAAGAGAAATCTCTCTGCCAAATATCGTACTGATCTGATAAAAAAATCAATTTCTACGGCGCTTACATGTCAAATCGGGTAAACATATATATGGGGGCTATATCTAAATCTGAACAGATTTTCTCCGAATTTGGTAGTGTTTATTCACGTAATAAGAAAACTCTCTCTGCCGAATTTCGTACTCATCGGATTAAAAATACACTTTTTACATAGCTTACATGTAAAATCGGGGGTAACATATATATGGGGGCTATATCTAAATCTGAACCGATTTTCCCCAAATTTTGTATTGTCTCTAAGTGTATCATAAGACTACTAATTCTCTGTCAATTTTTGTACAAATCGTTTCAAAAATGTTGCTTATACAGTGTATATATGCCAAATCGGAGGTACATATATATCAGAGATATATGTAAATCTGAACTGATTTTAACCAAGGGATCGTCCTTGGGCCTAATATGTTTTTTAAATCGGGATAAGTACCTCCCTTTTTGCACAGGTTTCTTGTATCGTTTAACACTATTTCACTTAACACGATATTTTCCAGGCACGTACATAACACCAGTGCTAATATAAAGCTATCATTTGTGATGACTGAATGCCACTAAGATTTTAATTTTATTTAATGGTTCATGTAATCCAATCTCAAAATATAAATCATTAGGTTTTAATTTGCCATAAGATTAAGAACTACTCACTACTACCATGAAATTAATGAAAATTTGCATTAATTTTCATTCAATTTCTAGTCTTTATGATCATCCAAAGTATTCGAATAGGATTCACTTAAATGCTTTTTGACAAAATGATCTTCCAATTGATGGGTGGGAATGATCGAGTGTATAAAATATCACTTTTCAGTGCTCACATTTTTAGTACATTGCTGTGCTATTTTCTATAGCAGTCATAAAGGCAGAATTGTATTTAATTGAACCCAGCCTATTACTAAACATTCACAATAAATTCAATTTCCATTATTAACATTCACTTATCTACATTCCACGACCCACTCTAATGTGTGCATATCTTACAAGTACTGCATTACGTTACGATTGTATTCGATTTGATAACATATTGTTATGAATACCGTTTTCAACGACCTATAATAATTTGCAATCTCTGAGAGCAGTTGGCTCTTCTGATAACGCTTGATAAGAATGCCCTTTCAACGGGCATTTGTTGTGCGTGGCTTTGATTTCAAGCGTCTTTAGTCTCCCAAAACACGCTCCTCACTGACGAGAGAGCATGCAATGGGCATTGCACAAATAAATCGTAAACATACTCAAAACGTGAGTGACAAACCAAATACTTTTATTATAAGTAAATGAGTGCGGGGTTGCCATAGGATAAGATTTATTCGAAGAATATGAAGGTGGTCATTAAATTGTACGTGCAATTTTAATAATATTGTATTTCATTCAGGCGTTCGATACAATGCCCAATGCCCAATTCCAAAGAACGACGAGGAATGGACAAATCTGCGTTTTCTTCAACTCTTTGGGCTACAGCAGCAATATTCTCAGTTGTTCTTGAGCGACGTGCACGGGTTTTATTCCTCACATCACTAACTTGTCCCAACAGCTCGAATTTTTCCACCAATTTCTGTATTGCGGTCCGACAAGGAGCTTCACGACGACCCAAAAATGCTTTAGTTTTGCGAACTGTGACTGCAAGATTTCCACCATCTTTGTAGTGAATTTTATTAATTGCAATGCGTTGTTCAATCGTGTATCGTTCAATTTTTAGTAATGCCGTAAAAAACGCTTCTGTAGTATAGGCCGGAAGTTGAACCCCAAGAAAATGCACCCAAATTGAAAACGAAAGTGCGCCCCAAATTTGGGGCCTATTTTCGTTACAAAAACTGATTGAGGAAATTACACCTCAATCAAGAAAACAGCATGAAGTGAAAATAATCGCCAAAAAAACTAAAAAATTTTCTGTTCGTAAATCTGGGGAGTACGCAATAATACACGTATACAAAACTATTTTCTAATTATAAATCTTTTCATTTGCGGTCTAATTATAAATCTTTTCCTATGGCCTGCGGGCTTCGGCCTCTGTTTTAGACTTTCTCCTATGGACAGGATCCAAAGTAGGCAACTTGGAGCAAATATTTTATGCGTAGCCTCTCCTGTTTCTAAATTAATAAATGAAAATAAGCCCCAAAAAGCAGACAAGAAATGAAAGTAAACCCCAAGGCAAAAAATGAAATTAAGCCCTAAATAATTGTAGTTGTTTGATATGTTATTCATAAAAATATTGGGGTGTAGTTTCCTGGGGCCCAATTTCATTTCGCCGCTAGAAATATACAAATGTTTAGTGTTCACTCGAATCTATATATATAAAGTAGAATGTGTGTTTGTTTGCTTGTTGGTATGTTTGTGCCTTATAGGCGTCTAAACGGCTTTTGAAACTGATATATCTGACACTATTTTTAGCGAGAGAGTGCTGTAATTTTGTGCATATGTATCTGATGGGAGTCTACGTGATTGCTCCAAAAATGGGCGGAAACGGACCAATGTCATGGCACCGCCCATATAAGCCAAATTTTGAAATTTACATATTTTTCACAATATGTTAGAGAGTGTTCTAATTCTGTGTAGATGTACTCGTATATGGTGGTAGTCTACGTGATTAGTTCAAAAATGGGCGGGATCGGATCAATGGGCGTGGCCCCGCCCATATTAGTAAAATTTTTGACTTGAAAAATCTTGCACAATTTTTTGGCGAGAGTGCTCTAATTTTATACGTATGTACCTGGTGGTAGTCTACGTAATTGGTTTAAAAATGGGCGGGATCGGACCAAAGGGCGTGGCCCCGCTCATACAAGTCAAACTTTGAAATTGAGATATCTTGAAAATTTTGTTAGCGAGAATGCTGTAATTTTATACATATGTATCTGGTAGTCTACGTGATTATGCAAAATTTGTCGGGATCGGACAAAGGACGTGGCCCCGCCCTTATAAGCCAAATTTTGAAGTTGATATGTCTTGCAAAATTTGTTGGTGAGAGCACTGGAACTTTGTGCATATGTATCTGGTGACAGTCTACGTAATTGGTCAAAAAATGGGCGGGATCGGAACAATTGAGATCGGTTTTGATATTGAGATATCTTGTATAATTTGTTAACCAGAGTTCTGTGATTTTGTGTACCTCTATTTGCTGGCAGTCTACGTGATTGCTCCAAAAATTAACGGGATCGGAAATCTGGGGCGAAGAAAAGGACCGGGTCCAGCTAGTCTATATATATAAAAGAGAGTTTCTGTTTTTGGGTTTGTTTGTATGTTTGTTTGTTCTGTAACGGCTGGACGGATCTTCTTGAAATTTTCACAGGGTACTTGAATTTCCGATATATGAAGTGGGCGTGGACCTGCCATATGGGTAAAAATTTGATATTGAGGTTTTTTTTTGCTAGAGTGCTGAAATTTTGTGTGTATGCATTTAGAATCAGATTATGTGAACATTCCACAAATGGGCTGGATCGGAACAATGGGCGTGGCCCCGCTCATATAAGCCAAATTTTGAAATTGAGATATCTTGAACAATTTGTTAGGGTGAGGGCTGAAATGTAGTGCATATGTATCTGGTGGCAGTCTACGTTATTGGTCCAAAAATGGGCGGGATCGGACGAATGGGCGTGGTCTCGTCCATATAAACCAAATTTTGAAATTGAGATATCTTGCACAATTTATTAGCAAAAGTACTGTAATTTTGTGTACATGTATCTGGTAGCAGATCGGATCGGACCAATGGGCGTGATCCTGCCCATATATGCCAAATATTAGAATTGTGATATCTTGAACAATTTGTTAGCGTGATATGTATCCGGTGGCAGTCTACGTTATTGGGCCAAAATGGGCGCGATCGGACCTATGGGCGTGGCCCCGCCCATATAAGCCAAATTTTAAAATTGAGATATCTTGGACAATTTATTAGCGTGGGTGCTGCCATTTAGTGCATATGTATGTATCCGATGGCAGTCTACGTTATTAGTCCAAAAATGGGCGGGATCAGACCAACGGGCGTGGCCTAGCCCATATAAGCCAAATTTTGAAATTGAGATGTCTTACACGATTTGTTAGCGAGAGTGCTGAAATTTTGTTAGCGAGAGTGATGTCTTACACGATTTGTTAGCGAGAATGCTGAAATTTTGCGTATATGTATCTGGTGGTGGTCTACGAGATTAGTCCCAAAATTTGTATCTTGCTCAATTTGTTAGCGAGATTGCTGTAATTTTGTTTTTGATATATCGACCCCTGTGTGCGGAATTATCGTATATGTCCGTCCGTCCGTCTGTCCATGTAAAGTTGTTCGTCGACTACAGTTCGCAATTTCACTCCGATCGTTCTGAAATTTTGCAGTTTAGAGTATTTCGCGGCTGTTAAGATCGCTATTGAATTTGGTTGAAATCGGTTCAGATTTAGATATAGCTCCCATATATATCTTTCGTCCGATTTGGCCTTTTAGTCCTATAGAAGCTGTATTTTACATCCAATCGTTTTGAAATTTAGAATGGTAGAGTTTCTTGATCCATGAACCAACATTGCCGAATTTCAAGAAAATCGGTTAAGATTTAGCTATAGCTCCCATATATATGTTTCGTCCGATTTGGCCCTTTAGTCCTATAGAAGCTGTATTTTACATCCGATCGTTTTGAAATTTAGAATGGTAGAGTTTCTTGATCCATGAACCAACATTGCCGAAGTTGAAGAAAATCGGTTAAGATTTAGCTATAGCTCCCATATATATGTTTCGTCCGATTTTGCTCTTTAGTCCTGTAGAAGCTGTATTTTACATCCAATCATTTTGAAATTTAGAATGGTAGAGTTTCTTGATCCATGAACCAACACTACCAAATTTGAAGAAAATCGGTTAAGATTTAGCTATAGCTCCCATATATATATGTTTCGTCCGATTTGGCCCTTTAGTCCTATAGAAGCTGTATTTTACATCCAATCGTTTTGAAATTTAGAATGGTAGAGTTTCTTGATCCATGAACCAACATTGCCGAATTTGAAGAAAATCGGTTGAGATTTAGCTATAGCTCCCATATATATGTTTCGTCCGATTTGGCCCTTTAGTCCTATAGAAGATGTATTTTATATCCGATCGTTTTGAAATTTAGAATGGTAGAGTTTCTTGATTCTTGACATTGCCGAATTTGAAGAAAATCGGTTAAGATTTAGCTATAGCTCCCATATATATGTTTCGTCCGATTTTGCTCTTTAGTCCTGAAGAAGCTGTATTTTGCATCCAATCATTTTGAAATTTAGAATGGTAGAGTTTCTTGATCCATGAACCAACACTACCGAATTTGAAGAAAATCGGTTAAGATTTAGCTATAGCTCTCATATATATGTTTCGTCCGATTTGGCCCTTTAGTTCTATAGAAGCTGTATTTTACATCCAATCGTTTTGAAATTTAGAATGGTAGAGTTTATTGATCCATGAACCAACACTACCGAATTTGAAGAAAATCGGTAAAGATTTAGCTATAGCTCCCATATATATGTTTCATCCGATTTGGCTCTTTAGATCCAATCGTTTTTATACCCTACACCACACTGTGGTACAGGTACAGGTTATTATTTAAGTATAAAATGTCCCAAAAGTAAATTTATGTAAACAATTTATACATGAATTACAAAATGTATATATCAGAGTTATTCAATATTACGAGAGTGGTGTAGGGTATTATATAGTCGGCACCGCCCGACTTTAGCCTTTCCTTACTGGTTTCAATATTGAGTTTTTGATGCAATTTTGTTATACATTCATAGTCCCGTCACCAGGCAAAATATTGCAGGCGAAACCATCTTATTTGCTCCAAAAATTTACTATACACATTTACATTACACTGCATTTTTGCCAAAGCAGAGAAAAGTAGAACCAACGCTCTCCTGCAAAATTTAGTTTTTGGCACATACGATAATTCCGCGCACAGGGGTCGATATCTTGAGCAATTTGTTAGAGAGATCAATGTAATTTTGTGCATACATGTTTGGTGTCAGTAACTATTACGTAATTGGTCAAAAAATTAACGGGATCGGAAATCGGAAGTCTGGGGCAACGAAGTGGACCGGGTCCAGCTAGTTATATTATATTTGGCACACATAAATATTATATATTTGGGAAGATGCTGTTCTAAACAAATATATGTTTTCATTCAAATTTTTATAAAATTTATTTGCTCACAAATATATAATATTCAAAAATGTTCCTCCAAATCTATTATCTTTCTATACAAACATATCAAAAAAGCGATTTTGCCCCGAGTAAATCCCCGCTCTGGGTTTGCAGGTAATTTTCAAAGTTTCCGCTACACCGAAGTGAACTTAAAGAAAATTAACTAATAGCGATTTCGTTTTTGAAAAAATGTTGCCCCAACGACGTGAAATTCAGGATTTTACTTAACTTAAATTTTAAAATTTCCAAAATGAAAAGACTGCACTTTTCTAGAAACGACATCGCCATGAAACTTATAACACAATATGATTCTAAAGACTATGTGTTCTTATTGGGTAATTCCATAATAAAACTACCCAAAAATTACAATTTACCAGCCTTATTCATAAAAAATCCTAATTATGATTTAAAGTGCACATTAGTTAACAAACACTTTTGGCCTAGTAAACGATTATTAAAAAATCGTATTCATAAACAGCATTTTAACTAATAAACATTTTAATGACTTCGTCAATGTAATGCTGGCAACACCATCATTTTCACACATCATATTCTCTCTTAATGGTGCATTAATACGATTATCAATTATAAGAGTAGCCTTATATATAAATTATTTTATTGTTTATTTATTTTAAAAACAACTGTATTAATTAACAAAAATGTATGCTCGCTTGTCCAATAAATAAAAAAACAACAACTAAAGGTAAAGTAAATTAAGAATTCAGATAATTATTTTTATTACATACTAAAAGGTATTCGAATAACGAATACCCTTTAGTATCCAACGTTTTTTTTTTTATTATAACACATGCTGATTGTTAACATATCACTAGCGAATTTTATACAAATAACGAATACCCTTTAGTATCTAACGTTTTTTTTTATATAACACATGCTGATTGCTAACATATCACTAGCGAATTTTATACAATTTGCATTTCTTGTGTTGTGGTTTTGCAACAATAAAAGTTTTTGGTCTTTTATAAAACAATATAGAAAAAAGGATGTGAAAATTCATTTATTATACGGGAATATGGGAAAAAGAAGAATGCAAAAATGCACTTTATAGAGTCGATTTAGCCATGTCCGTCTGTTTGTGACAATCAAACTACTGCTGGAAAAAAGGAACCAATCCTTACGAAATTTTTGGGATAAGGAGCAGCTTATGTTGCATAATGCCTTAACTCTTCCTGGAAAATGTGACAAATCGGTCCACGTTTTGATATACCTCCTATTTAATGGTACATCCCGTTTTGACATAAACACGTTCTAGAAGGCACAGTTGCGTATTTTGTTCTTTTTTTATTATTTTAACATAAACCATTTCTAGGAAATATTTTTTAAAATTAGTCTTATAATATTTTATTTTAAGTAAAAAATTCCATAAAATTATTTTGCAAATGTACACGAAGGAAAATCAGATGTCATTTTAACAAAGGCTTAACGTAGGGTCGAACCAATATTAAAATTCACGCATTTAACGATGGTTTAAAAAAGGTGTTTTAAAAAAAGGTGTTTTAAAAAAAAGGTGTTTCTAAAAATCGTTTATGAATACAGTTTTAACAAATTTAGCTTAACAAAGTTTTGTAAAGTTGTTTAAGTTTCTATGAATACGACCCTTTCGATTTCAATGACATACAAAATCAAAAAATTGTTACCATTTGTGTGCGAGGTACTAGAAGGGGCGTGGCAATTACGCTCACTTTGTACTGGACTGTATGTGCTATAAAAATATTACACTGCACAAAATATCAAGTGTTTGTATGCGCTGGTATTAATGTTATAAGCTGTGAACATTTTGTACAAATTGGTCCCTTTGTGTGGGAGGTACCACAAGGGGCGTGGCATTTTCGTCAATTTTTGTTTAGCTTATGGAGGCGTTAAAATGATTACTATGTATGCAATTTTACAGGAAACCGATCAATAGTATAGAAGTTATAAGAGCTTTAATGACAGAAAATGTTAACCATTTGTGGGGGAGGTACCACAAGGAGTAGGCCGATATGGTTGTCCATCCAACATAAACTGGGTTTGAATAAAATATTATAACGTACGAAATTTTAAGTCATTCGGTGACTCCATTTCAGAGTTATCGTTACCACCATTCTCTAGACCTGACAGACGGACGGACACTAATTAATTCATATTTTTTAACCCCTGGAGGAACCACGCTGAAAGTTTTACATTTTGTGGTAAAGTATGTGGGCAGTTTTTAAAAATAAAACGAAAAAAATTGAAGATATGCCTTTCAGGAAAATCAAGGACTAAAGACATTTTCGTCCTAATATGATGTCCCTAATAGACAAAAACTAATTATTAAATTTATAATTTTTAGAGAGGATGTTAAATTATTTCAAATGGTCTTATATCATTCAAATCTGATACACCGTTCAAAAGTTATGTAGACTTCAAAAAGGCTAAATTTGTAATAAAATGTTGTAGGTGACCAACTTGGGCACCCTATAAAATCAAAAGGTTATGAATTTGGACAATTGGTATAAGGTAGTAAGTGTGCATGGTCTTCTAGTATACACGTTTAAAATTTCATTGAAATCAAAGTCCCTATTGTGTTTACACTTTTCTTTGAAATCCACACATGTTTTGAACTCTATTTAGTATATTGTCTCATATTCTGCTTGAAACATGCATATATTTAGTAAAACTCTAAATATATAATATTTGACACAACCAAATATTATATATTTGGGAAGATGTTGTTCTAAACAAATATTTGTTTCCATCCAAAAATGTTTATCCCCTCACCTAACAGAGGAGCTATATATCATTTGGTACAAGCCAAATGTGTAACACATCGTAGGAGTGACCTAAGACCCCAAGTATGTATAGGATCATTTAAGCAATGTCCGTCTGTCTGCGGGCGGGTGCGCTCGAAAGGTGTGACTTCAGGAGTAACCGGTAATATTATTCTTCATCTCAGGCTAAGCTCGAAGATGGACCATTATTGTCCAGTCCTTCCGGGACCTCCCCCATGAATGGTTAACATTTAGCAAAATATGGATTATTTAATAACTTATGTACTTCTTATTGGCATTCCACACTAAAAAAAAAGCGTACTGAAAATCAATGAATTTTTCGTAAAGTTTAAGATTTCGGCAATGATTTCGAGCTAAAGACAATCGCTATAAAAATAAGAAGGTTTTATAGTTAATTTAAAGACGTGAATAGTACTTATTTTGAGGATGCATTTCATAGAATTAAGAATTTTGGGTAATAAAACTAATTAAGTTTGATTTTAAAATAAACACATGTTTGCGTAAATGTAAGCATGGCGCGTGCTTATTTTTAGTAAAATATCATATAATTTAAAACATTATCGTAATAAAATTTAAAATGTTTGTCCTTGATATAAGAATATACTGGTAATTAATTTAAGGCATACATGAATTTTAATACAGTTTTTTTAACTATGTATGGAAAATTCGTTACATTATATTGATAATTTACCACTCATAGAAAATTCAATAACACAACACTTTATCTTTCTAAATAAATATTTTATTTGTTATATTTTATATTGGAATATACAAAAAAATATAATACTTATTACGGATAACATTGAACATTTTATAATTTAAAACAATATGTAATTGTATAAAGACAAATCGGCCAACACACTATGAAGTTTGACTTTTATTCGAATATTGTATTGTTATGTATCGATTCTATAGCGGGATTCGTTTCTCTATTTGTTGTCCATGAACAATTTTTATCGGAACCGACCTTAATGATTTTTAACCTAGAATTTGGCTGGAATTTAAATAGAAATTATATAAAACAAATATTATATTATTATATCATATAGTTTGGATGCTCACTCATTTCCTGCAATTTGTAAATTTTTACTTCCCCACTGCATTTTTCATATATCCAAATAAAGTTCAATTGCGCGAACTAAAATAAAAATAATTTGAATAGAAATCAAACAGAATGATTTATATACGATAAAGTGTTAAAATAAATGTTATCATATAACTGTCACAAAATGTTGAAAGATAAGAGATATATTAAAATCTTTGGAATATACTTACTTACACTGAAATATTTAGTCACTCTTCTACGACACAAATTCTCATAATAGATCCATAAAAATTTTGCTGTACTAAAAGTTAAAAAAATATTTATGTAAGATATTATTAATAATAGAAACTAATTGTTTTGAAAGTGGCGAAAGTGACATTTTTCATATAAATTGAGTTATCAAAAATAATATTCTTAAAAAAATCAATCGTGACTTAGATTTTAAAATCTTAAGTTTTGTTAGCAAACAAAACTACAAAAACTTATTAAAAATTACTTCTGTAAAACAAAAGCTAATGCTGCTTATGACATTATTAACCCTGGTGTTAGATTAGCAAATCTGTACGAATCCTAGATTAAGAGTCCATTTGGTCAACATTACATTTTTCATATAAAATAAATATGAAAGACAATATTTTACATTTATTTTTATTCAATACTTCGTGAAAAGAAAGCAATTATTATTTTTGAGCAAAAACGCTTATTATTTTGATTTTAGTAAAACAAAAATATCCCTTGGACCAATAAGGCGATATATATACATACATATATTACCGTTTACAAAGGATACGATACAAAAATTGGACCAAATGGTCCTAATCTAACAGCAGGTTTAATTATGAAGTACTTATGAAGCAATTATGAACACGAAATCAAGGAAAAATTTAAACTAAAATTCAAAAAAGGAAAAAATCTTTTTAAATAAATTATATTTGGAAAACTTTTTAACAATAACTTTGTTAGTGTGATAACACGTATTTTTAATGTGAACGTCAGTTCGCAAATATATGTTATTCTAATACATTAATACTCGTATATGCGTTCCAAATTAAATTTCTTGATTTTCAAATAAAATATATTTGTTCAGAAATACATAATACTTACAAATATTATTTCCAAATCTATTTCCTTTCAATCCAAACATTCCCATGTAGGGGAATGCTCACTTATTTATTGCAAGTTATAAATGGCATTCAGCACTGCATTTTTCATATATCCATCACATTTATCTTCAAATATTGCGTGATCTAAAATTAAAATAATTCAATTTTTTCTGAAAATAAATCAAATAAAATTATCTATTAACAAAAAAAAATTAAAATAAATTTTATCATATCACAATTGGAAAATGCTGAAAACTAAGAGAAATATTTCAACCGTTCATATATAATACTTACGTTGAAATATTTTGTAAAATTTGCCACTCTTCTCACAAAAGACCCATTCTAAAATTGTTTTACTAAAAAAAATAAAAAAGATGTATGTATGTATGTATGTATGTATGTATAACATATTATTAATAATAAATTTCTATATTGCCACAAATAATTTTACATTTCTGCGTTATGCGCTGGTATTTTTAATAAATAAATACTTTCAATTAAAATGTATTTTGTTCATTTTGTAATTGCCAATAAGATGTTAATTTCAGGATAATAATATTATTTTTCACGTACCTAAAAATTTTCCCATTGTCTCTTTCAGTATTACAAAATCTATTACTCACATTTTTGTCATCCATTTGGCACAAATCTCTTCACAGGACTTACAAACAAGATCTCCTTCAAAAACGCATGTACATCGCCATAAATAACATACAGCAAAAATAACTATGACACACGCACTCCCTTATCACAGAGATCGATGGTGACGCCGACGGCATAACCACATGCATACACACATGTACACGACGGTTTCATTTGTTGTTGTTGCTATGCTTTAGCAAAAATAACTGCTAACAGCCCACATTAAAATTATTTTCGGTGCAATATGCACGTATGTATGCACGTATACTTACATATTCACAGCAATCAAATTTTTTCACAATCCGCGTTCCGAAAACAGACAACCGTTTCCTTCCATCGCTTGTAAATAACTGACGATTTAAAAGAAAACGAAGAACAGAACTGTTCTCTATTTTCTCTTCTAGCATTCCATAACAAATATTGATTAACACATTATCAAACAAAACTGATTCTCCGAGCGAGAGAGGGAGGAAGAGATTGTATAATTCTCTCGTATGTATTCTTAAAAATAATGACAATAGTCATAAAATTTATTACCAAGACAGCCTTTCCTTTAAGGGGAGCATAGCCTTAAATTTATTACTCAAATATCTCATACTGTTAATTAAGACCGATTCGGCATTAAAACTATGACATGTCTACGTCGTAGTGTTAATGTAGAAAATCCTTAAAAGTATTGAAATATTACTTAAAATAATGCGTATTGTCACAGAAATAATGATTTTTTTCTTTAATTTAAATGCGTACATTTAAAGAAGCGCGTACACAAAACTAATGATTGGATAGACATTAATTCAAATTCAAAAAACTTTATAATAAGGAAAATTTCGTAAAAAACGTGTAAATTTTCATTACTTTAATGAAAATTGTCATTGAATTGATGCCGAGGCAGCATACTTAATATAAGAATGTGTCATCATTAGTTTTATTACTATTTTTTTTTTTCAGTGCACACATAGTATTATTTTATTAGTCGCTATCACCTCGAGAAAATAACAAATTTCGATATAGTTGTGTATGTACGAGTATATGTCAAAAAATAAGTACTGCAACGTTTCTAGGTTGTTTTTTTTTCTAACATTTTAATCCCCTCACCTTAGAGAGGAGGGTATATATCATTTGCTGCGAGCCAAAACTGTAACAATCGAAGCAGTGATCTAAGACCCCAACTATGTTCGGCGGAAATCCGTTTTAGGATATTTTAAGTCATTTGAGCAATGTCCGTCCGTCTGCTTATTTAATAACTTTTATACTACTTACTCGAATCTTCTGTAATTCGACACATAGAATTAGTTTATAAGTCGCTAAAACCTCAAGATAAATGGGCTAAATTGTCACACCCCTTTTTGGTACCTCCCACACAAAAGGACCATTTTCCACCAAATGTTAACTGCTTATAACTTTAATGTCAGTTCATGCAAATACTTGAAATTTAATAGTACCTAGAGTCCAGAGAAAAGAGGCTCTTATTGAAACGCCCCTTTTGGTACCTCCCACACAAATGGAAAAATTTTCACCATAACTTAACAGCTTATAAGTTTAATGCCAGTACATACAAATACTTAAAATTTAGCACAGTGTAATGCCTTCATAGTACCTAGAGTCCGGATAAAAGTGGCAGTTATTGGTCCGCTTCTTTTGGTACCTCCCACACAAATGGACCATTTTGCCTTAAAAGTTAATAGCTTATAACTTAAATTCCAGTACATACTATAATGCAGTGCAATTTAAAATTGATAATTTAATTAAAACAAAAAAATAAATAAATTTACGAATATTTTTTTGGGACTGACGATGAGGGGATTCTTAAGTAGGTTTAACTCAATGAACTTTTTACTTGTTTATTTCAGTTTGGTCTTTTAACAGTTTTTTCAACAGCTCGTTATATCGAGTAGAAATAATTTAAGTCATTCGTAATATAAGGTACTCAACTTAAATATTTTGGTCGTGCGTTATATCGGGATTTCGATATACCGAGTATTCGCTATACAGTGAGTTGTATGTATGTGTAGAAATTCCTGAAAAAATACTTTTTTATATATATAAATACATATTTTATATAACCCTAGAATAGTAAACATTTTTTTAGTCCTTTAATGGTAAACTTCGCCTGCGAGGCGACTTTTATAAAAACCCACATTTCACCTTTGAAAAAATAAAAATTTATTTAAACAAAAACATAAAACGGAGCAAATAAAAACACAAAATAAAAACGGGTGATCCAAGTAGAGATACTTTTTTCAATAAAATTTTTTGACAGATCACGTATGAGTCGTGTCATGCTGTCATGTTATTTTTGTTAAGTATTGTTTGGCATTTCATCATGGAAAGACTTACGCCTGAACAACGTTTACAAGTCGTTCAACTTTATTACGAAAATTCACGTTCTGTGAGGAATGTGTTTCGTGCACTTTGCTCAACTTATGGTCAACATAATCGAGTCATCGAAAATTGGACTCAACGGATGGACCATCTGAGACGTAGCCGCGGCCAACATTTCATAGACACAATCTTCAAAATAAATGCCAAAGAATGTTCTTTCAAATGATAATAAACATTCCCCATTCAATTTGAATTTTCCGTGTGTTTTCTTTAAAATGTAGGGAACCTCGAAATGTATCACCCTATATAATATTTAAAATATTTAAAAATTGAGTTCCAAATACATTTTCTTTCGGTGAAACATATAACAAAAAATCGATTTGCCCCGTGTACTTTTGACCAGGAAGGTTGGATGTTACTGGCCTTAGAAATGCTCCCTTGGTAAAACGATAGCTTTGATGTTATGATACAATTACCACTTCATCAGCAATCGATCAGTTAACATTCATACCTACTCAAAAAACCATAATACAATCCCCATTTTAAACATCCAACATTTACTTCTAATTTGCATAGGATGGCAACTCTATACTGCTGAGAAACAAGTGTTTTACTTATAACAAGTGCCCGGAATAATTATAACAATAGATTAACAAATGTGAAACGAAGAGAAATATTATCAAAACTCTAGAATAACAAATAATAATGTACAAATAACACTCGACGACGACAAATACAACGGCAACGACAAACATTTTTATAAATTCTAATATGAAGAAGCTATAAAAATAAAAATTTATCAATCAGTTTTTGTTGTACTCTCTAAGCAGTCGCACAACAGCAGCAAACCTCTCCTCTTAATTGTTGAGCAAAAAATTGAATTAAAATAAAAAAACACGAAATAAAGGAACAAAACTAAACTGTTTTATAAAAATCTGAAAAAATCTAAGCTTCACGAGTACATATAAACTACAAATTTCAACGGAACTTATCCCTCAGGTAATAATGAGAAGAAACTTAATACGAGTAACAACACCGGTCAATAGTGAAGTTCAACGACTGTCTGGTATGTTGCTTGTGAGTGAGTAACTGAGTTCGTGCGTGTGTTGCATTAAAGTGTTCATTGTTGTCAAAAACCATGCGAGTGATTTCGTTTGTTTTGTTCGGAGGCGGCGCCGCGTTTTTATGACAAGTGACGAAGGCGGGAAGTAATCTTCTTAGGTCGTTATTTCCAGGTCGGCCAAGTCATATGTTTTCTTTTCCTCTTTGACAGCTGTTCTTAATTCTACTCATGTGGATGCGTTAAACTCAAAGAGTATTGTGTTTTGATTATGTTATGAGTTTCACTCATACCTGTTTTAAGAGAACGTTTTGGAAATCGAGAATCAAAAAGTGACGTTAAGTGTGATTTGACTTCTGTGCACAGAGGTCGGGTTTTTAGGTAACAAACTGTCTTTGTATTTTTGTGGCACGCCTATCGACGGCGATTTTTTAAAAGGCGCTCTCCGTCTATTTCATATCTCAAATATACTACTAAGATCAATCAAAATAGATTATAATCTATTAAAATTCAAAAACCTTTGGCTTAGTAAATATTTTCGAATTCGACACCATTAAGGATGTGTCAAAGCCGGAAAGAGCCCACAAAATGAAAACACATTTTTGGAGCAGAAGAAGTAGACACACTTGTAAACAGTTGTTTAATATGGGCAAATCCTGGGTTGCGGACGTTACATTCGTACGCATTTTGTTTTACGAATGTTCATCCCGTTGTCGTTCTGAATGCAATATTTTCGTACAACCTTCAGCAACAACAATTATTTCAGAGTTCTCTGAAAGACATTTAAATATTTATCTAAATACTATTGATGAATGCGATATTCGCGGCGAAAGTTCCGTTGCGGACGTTACAAAAAATAGAAGTAGGTTTTCAGGTTAAAGTGAATTTGCATGTTTTTTAGTTAAGTTTGCATAGCAATCAGAATAATCGAAATACATTAAAGAAAGAGGAATATTTAGTGATATTAAAATAGCTCTTAGTTTTTGATTCATCCAAAAACTGGAAATTCGTCTGTTACGGACGTTACATTACAATTTCAACACGGTAAAACGATAATACATTATAGTTTTAAATTATCATCTAGATGCATTAGTTTATAACATTTATAAAAAAACGTTTAAGTCTCAATAAACTAACTAACTAACACGGTAAAACGACAATATTCTGCGGAAATATTGAATATGACGTTATAATTTATATTTTATAGAACCCGCTGAACGTGAGATCATTATCCCCTCACCTTAGAAAGGAGGGTATATATCATTTGCTACGAGCCAAAAGTGTAACTCATCGAAGGAGTGACCTAAGACCCCAAGTATGTTCGACGGAAATCCGTTTTGGGTAATTTTTTAGTCATTTGAGCAATGTCCGTCCGTCCGTCTGTCTGTGTGTCTGTCTGCTGGCTGGTGCCCACGATATCTATCGAAAGGAATAACCGATTGACTTCAAATTTGGTATGTGGTAGTATTTTCTTCTATCTCCACTCATTCTAGTACCTTCCCCACAAAGGGTTAACATTTCGTGAAATATTGATACACTAGCTTACCCGGTGCGCTTCGCAGCCCCCATCTTTTATCTATTTTCTGTTTAGGGTACTTTAAAAAAGCTATACCTATTTCTTTCAAAATTACATGATTATTACATATGGTGCAAAATGAAGAAGATTTGATTACTTTTATATATAAAATACCCTCGTTTCATTTCTAGTATATGTTCCAATAGTTACCCTGACATCATTTTACAATATTTATCCCTTTTCCCACAGTACCTCTGGACGTTGAAAAACTATTTTTTTTTGTTCATACGTTAGCAACTTTCCCCTTGTTTATGTTCCAATACCTACATTCACACCCTGGTACAATATAAAACAATGTTTGTCCCACTGTGTCTATAAAGGTACGAATTTAAAAATCTAAAGTAAATCGCTCCATTGTACCACATTTAACCTTTAGTGTGTCATAATTAACCACTTTGCACGATTGTACAATATTTGAAAATGATAATTGATATTTCAAGATCCAAATTCTCAAGCTTAGGCCGTATTTAAACATATTTGTCCCCTATCTGTGCCATTTATTTAACTTTTTCCACACGGTTTAAGTATAAGAACCTATTTGGAAAAAACTATTTCATAGCTTTGGTTTATGCTGTAAATGCTACCTTTGCACTCAGGGACCACATTCAACACCTTTTGCAACACTGTTCCATATTAAACACTTTTTTATTACACTGTGCTTCTAAAGTGCAAATTTTTATACATATCTGGGACTATTTTGTTCCCTTTTTTTTCCCAACTTACCACATTTAACCATTTTACCGTATTTAACTTTTTTGCTTCACCGTACCATATTTAACCCTTTTTGCTCCATTAAATCATATTTAACACATTTTTTCCCCTCTGTAACATGTTGAATAACTTTTGCTTGCCCCAACTGCATCATAATTTTAACCTTTTTGCACCACATTGATACATAATTGCAGTGCATCATAATTTTAAACTTTCTGCACCACAGTGCTACTAAAAGCATACGTTGAAAAAAAAAACATTCTTATTTCATATTTAACTTACCCTCTCTCCCTGCATCCATATTTTTACCCACTGTACTAAATGTACGCTTTGTGGCTTACTGTGCTATATCAACCTTTTGGGTCCACCATATTTAACCCTCTTTGATCCACATATTTAACCCTCTTAACACAGTTATGCCCCACTGTACTGTATAGTTAACCATTTTTGTCAACTTTTTGTTTAACTATTTTTGCCCCACTGTATCATAGTAAATAAATTTTTGCCCCACTGTTCCATAGTTAACGCTTTTTGCCCCACAGTACAATTTTTAACCCATTTTGTTACTCGTTACCATATTTTACATTTTGTGCCCACTGTAACCATTTTTGTCATACTATACCATATTTAACCATTTGTGTCCCACTGTACCATAGCCATCACATTTTTTCCCACTGTTGCATTGTTAAAGCTTTTTGCCCCACTGTGTCATATTAAACGCTTTGTCTCACTGTACCATATTTAACAGTTTTAGATATACCACCATATGGTATATTTAACCCTCTGTGCTCCACTGTACAATATTTAACACAGTTATGCCCCAATGTACTGTATAGTTACCCATTTTTGTCACATTGTACCATATTTAACCTTTTTTGCCCCACTCTATTATAGTAAATAAATTTTTGCTCCACTGTTCAATATTTAACGCTTTTTGCCCCACTGTACCATTTTTAACCCATTTGTCCCACTTTACCATATACATGTAACTATTTTTCCCCCCCTGTACCATAGTTAACCCTCTAACATCGAAGAGTTCGAATTTACTTTTTTTCATAGTTCAAAAAAATCGAATGGAAACCCTCAAAGCTATGTACCGACGGTAGTCAGATTGGACAACGTTATCAACATTGTTAAAGTGATGCATATGTGCGGACAATGACATATTGTTAGGCAAAGGTGAATTGGCAGGTCACAGATTGCAAGAGTTGCCAATAAAATGTTTCTCTGACTATGGTGCCATTGTCAGATGCATAAACTTCGCACATATTGCAATCAAAAGTATCTGCAAATTATGGCAACGTTGTTTATTTGCACGATTGCAAGATGTCTACCAATATTATTGTCTTAAAATGACTTTTCGTTGCAAGACAAAAAATGTTTGTTCACACGGTTGTTAGTTCCCAGGGTTGCATTTTTCCTGACAATATTGTTAGATCTAAGAAACGTGTGTGCATAGCTTTAAATACAAATTTGGGAGACAAATCGATTCTAGCATCAAGACTTAGATGCCAAGTCGGTCATCTAAGTCTTGTCAAGTCGGGCTTCTCAGTCTACCATGCACCTATAATATTTACAATAACTACAAAGTACAGATACGTACAAAGTAGGCTGCGATATATTTATTACATATTGAATGATAAGGGTACAGGGTTTTCCAATAAGGACATAACAACTTCGATATTTTTCCTCTATACATATAATTTCCAACTCAAAGTAAATATTTACTTTAATTTTTGCCTAGATTTTGCAGGGAAAGATCTAAGTTCTTGCACTCATAGACATTCAAGTGTACCCACAACATTTTATCGTCAATCAAATCTAGTTCTTCTGGGAATGGTAGTATACAAATTTTAGCAAACATGTTCAAACAAAGGACACGCGGCAATGATAGACTATCAGATACGTAACAAATTGAGAATCATTTGGGCAAAAGTAACAAAAAAATATATACGAGTATTTCTTTTAACGCTCCTTTTTTGATTTTATGTTAAGGAAATATTTTATTTTTAGATTACTTAAATCTAATAAGCCAACCGATTTGTGGGCCATCTCTAAGATATAAAAAACTAGCGTCGTGTTTCCCCAGTTTAAGGTTTGGCAAAATATTACTTTTATTTGAATTAAACTCGTAAGTTCGAAGTTATCGTGTGCACTAGCCAGACGTTTTAAATATTCATTTCGTTGAAAATCGAGTGTATTTAAACCAAGTCTTAAATTTTCTTTAAACAAATTTAACTCCATAGTAAACCCTCATATTTATACTCTTAAATTGCAGTCAATCAAAAGCTCGAACGAAGCTCTGCAAATAACGACGGTAACCACGACTGGCTGCATCAACGCTGTCCTGATAGCTGTACCAGTACCAGTGCCATCATCATCCTCGACATCATTAGTGGTGCATCAACAAAGAACATTCAACAAACAACTCACAAAAAAACCATTTGCCATAAAACCAAAGGAAGATGTCCTCCTTGCAAACCGCAAAATTGCCAACGTTCGAGGAGATTCTAAAAACGGCCAAAGAGGCATTTCGTCAAAATTTTGGCCGAGAGCCAGAATTAGCCTGTTGTGCACCGGGACGTGTTAATTTGATTGGTGAACATGTTGATTACAATGACGGTTATGTTTTGCCCATGGTAAGTAACCAAAAAAAAAAAAAACAACAGACATATTCCAACATTTCGTTCGTAATGACTGTGAACGATGAAACCAAATCAAAAGTATTGCATACTAATTAGGTACAAAAAAATTAACAAAGATTCTGAGTATACATACACACTTCAGAGTATGTATATATAAGTATAAATATATGTGCATATAAAAGTACATTAAAGTGGTAACAAAAAATGGAAAATCATTTGAAGGACTTGATTTTAAAACAAAAATTAGGAAATAAAGCAATCCCTCGGTTAACTGAAGGAAAATTTGCCAAAGACCACACATTAAAAAAAAAACAAAAAAATTGTGACCCCAACACTCGAAAAGACAATTTTCAGAGATCTAATGTTTGTCAGAGACCCCCGTTTTGTTGTCAGAGACAACTTTTTCTAAGGAAAAGTTGTCAGAGACCACTTTTTCTAAGGAAAAGTTGTCAGAGACCACTTTTTCTAAGGAAAAGTTGTCAGAGACCACTTTTTCTAAGGAAAAGTTGTCAGAGACCACTTTTTCTAAGGAAAAGTTGTCAGAGACCACTTTTTCTAAGGAAAAGTTGTCAGAGACTTTTTCTGAGGAAAAGTTGTCAGAGACCACTTTTTCTGAGGAAAAGTTGTCAGAGACCACTTTTTCTGAGGAAAAGTTGTCAGAGACCACTTTTTCTGAGGAAAAGTTGTCAGAGACCACTTTTTCTGAGGAAAAGTTGTCAGAGACCACTTTTTCTGAGGAAAAGTTGTCAGAGACCACTTTTTCTGAGGAAAAGTTGTCAGAGACCACTTTTTCTGAGGAAAAGTTGTCAGAGACCACTTTTTCTGAGGAAAAGTTGTCAGAGACCACTTTTTCTGAGGAAAAGTTGTCAGAGACCACTTTTTCTGAGGAAAAGTTGTCAGAGACCACTTTTTCTGAGGAAAAGTTGTCAGAGACCACTTTTTCTGAGGAAAAGTTGTCAGAGACCACTTTTTCTGAGGAAAAGTTGTCAGAGACCACTTTTTCTGAGGAAAAGTTGTCAGAGACCACTTTTTCTGAGGAAAAGTTGTCAGAGACCACTTTTTCTGAGGAAAAGTTGTCAGAGACCACTTTTTCTGAGGAAAAGTTGTCAGAGACCACTTTTTCTGAGGAAAAGTTGTCAGAGACCACTTTTTCTGAGGAAAAGTTGTCAGAGACCACTTTTTCTGAGGAAAAGTTGTCAGAGACCACTTCTTCTGAGGAAAAGTTGTCAGAGACCACTTCTCCTGAGGAAAAGTTGTCAGAGACCACTTTTTCTAGGGAGAAGTTGCCAGATACCTCTTTTCTTTTGTCAGAGACATCCTTTTCCTAAGTCATATACTCAGGAATATCTTTTTATCCCCGAACCTTTAGAGCAGAGGGTATATATAATTTGCTACGAGCCAGAAGTAGCACATCAATGAAGTGATAAGACCCCAACTATGTATATTTGGCGAAAATCTGTTTTTGTCATTTAAGAAATGTCCGTCCGTCCATCTGTCTGTGTGGGTATTTGCACGATAACTCTCGAATGGATTAACCGATTGATTTCAAATTTGGCATGCTGTCATATTCATCCCTATCCCCGGCTATGTTCGAAGATGGGCCATATTTGTCCACTCCTTTTAGTACCTCCCCCACAAATGGTTAACATTTAGTGAAATATTGATTGTTTAGTAACTTATATACAACTTACTCGAATGTTCTGAAATTCCACACTTAGTATTACTTAATAAGTCGCTAACGCCTTATGAAAAATGGGCAAAGTTGCAAAGCTCTTGCCTCCCACACAAATGGACCATTTACTACGAAAAGTTAACTCCTTTTAGATTTAATATCAGTTCATACGAATACTTGCAATTTTGTACAGTGTAATGCTTTCATAGTACCTAGAGTCCAGTGAAACGATGACGTTATTGGCACGCCTCTTTTAGTACCTCCCACACAAATGGAACATTTTGCACCAAAAGTTTACAGCTTATAACTCGAATACTAAAGGGTGGTTAAATTGTAAGCCCCGATGTTGAATGTGAACCACACCTAAACGTAAAGTTTTTCTCTGCATTTCATTTGACATTTCTCAATTTCTGACTAAGTCAATTTGAACAATGAAAAAATACACAGTCGATCAACGCGTTAAAGTTTTTTTTAACCCTTTTACGAAAATGGGAGTTCAAATCAAAATGCATTTCGTGCACTTCGTGATGTTTTTTGATCTGCATAATCGACCAAATGTGTCCACAATCGGGTGAATTGTGCGCAAATTTCAGCAAACCGGGTCTGTAGGAGATGTGAAAACACCTGTGCATGCTCGCCTCGTTCGTTTGGTGCGGGTTATGGGCTGGCGACGTCATCGGACCATACTTCTTTGAAATTAGGCCGGTCAGGCAGTTACTGTGAATGGTGTTCGCTATCGTGAGATGATAACGAACTTTTTATGGCCCGAATTGGAAGATATGGATGTGGTTTCAACAGGACGTTGCCACTTGCCACACAGCTAACGAAACAATGGCTCTTTTGCGCAACAAATTCAATGGTAGTGTTATCTCACGTCGTGGCGATGTCAATTGGCTTCCAAGATCATGTGATTTGACACCATTGGACTTCTTTCTTTGGGGTTATTTAGTTTCATATTATAAGAAAAGGTGTACGTCGATAAGCCAGCAACAATTCAAGAGCTAAAGGATGAGATAATGCGGCACATTAACGGCATAGAAACTCAATTATGCCTCAGCGTCATCGAAAATTTGGACCATCGGATGGAGGTGTGCCGCCGAGGTTGCGGCGGCCATTTGGCCGATATTTTGTTCCATACATAATTGAAGCATACCAATATTATCATAATAAAAAGAAATGACAATAATTTCCCTAATAATTTGTGTTTTATTCAAAATTAACATCGGCGCTTAAAATTATTTAATGCAATTTAAATTTATACAAATTTAAGAAAAAAACAGTAAGGAAAGGCTAAAGCTATATAATACCCTACACCACTCTCGTAATATTGAATAACTCGGATATATAAATTTTGTAATTCATGTATAAATTGTTTACATAAATTTACTTTTGGAACATTTTATACTTAAATAATACCCTGTACCACAGTGTGGTGTAGGGTATAAAAACGATTGGATCTAAAGAGCCAAATCGGATGAAACATATATATGGGAGCTATAGCTAAATCTTTACCGATTTTCTTCAAATTCGGCAATGTTGGTTCATGGATCAAGAAACTCTACCATTCTAAATTTCAAAATGATTGGATGTAAAATACAGCTTCTACAGGACTAAAGAGCAAAATCGGACGAAACATATATATGGGAGCTATAGCTAAATCTTAACCGATTTTCTTCAAATTCGGCAATGTTGGTTCATGGATCAGGAAACTCTACGGTTCTAAATTTCAACACGATTGGATGTAAAATACAACTTTTATAGGAGTAAAGGGCCAAATCGGACGAAACATATATATGGGAGCTATAGCTAAATCTTAACCGATTTTCTTCAAATTCGGCAATGTTGGTTCATGGATCAAGAAACTCTACCGTTCTAAATTTCAAAACGATTGGATGTAAAATACAGCTTCTATAGGACTAAAGGGCCAAATCGGACGAAACATATATATGGGAGCTATAGCTAAATCTTAAGCGATTTTCTTCAAATTCGGCAATGTTGGTTCATGGATCAAGAAACTCTACCATTCTAAATTTCAAAACGATTGGATGTAAAATACAGCTTCTATAGGACTAAAGGGCCAAATCGGACGAAACATATATATGGGAGCTATAGCTAAATCTTAACCGATTTTCTTCAAATTAGGCAATGTTGGTTCATGGATCAAGAAACTTTATCATTCTAAATTTCAAAACGATTGGATGTAAAATACAGCTTCTATAGGACTAAAGGTCCAAATCGGACGAAAGATATATATGGGAGCTCTATCTAAATCTGAACCGATTTTCTTCAAATTCGGCAATGTTGGTTCATGGATCAAGAAACTCTACCATTCTAAATTTCAAAACGATTGGATGTAAAATACAGCTTCTATAGGACTAAAGGGCCAAATCGGACGAAACATATATATGGGACCTATAGCTAACTATTAACCGATTTTCTTCAAATTCGGCAATGTTGGTTCATGGATCAAGAAACTCTACCATTCTAAATTTCAAAAAGATTGGATGTAAAATACAGCTTCTATAGGACTAAAGGTCCAAATCGGACGAAAGATATATATGGGAGCTATATCTAAATCTGAACCGATTTCAACCAAATTCAATAGCGATCTTAACAGCTGCGAAATACTCTAGTCTGCAAAATTTCAGAACGATCGGAGTGAAATTGCGACCTGTAGTCGACGAACAACTTTACATGGACAGACGGACGGACGGACGGACGGACGGACGGACGGACGGACAGACATGGTTAAATCGACTCAGCTAGAGATTCGGAGTCGATCGGTATACTTTAAGGTGGGTCTAGCTGTGTTATTTTCAGGTGTTACAAACATCTGCCGTGAAACAAACTTATAATACCCTGTACCACAGAGTGGTGTAGGGTATAAACATCAATAAATTGACGAATATTTCCTTGGGACTGAAGAGGAGGGGATTCTGAAGTCGGTTTACCCGACTGAACTCTCTTACTTGTTATACCCTACACCACTCTGTGGTACAGGGTATTATAAGTTTGTTTCACGGCAGATGTTTGTAACACCTGAAAATAACACAGCTAGACCCACCTTAAAGTATACCGATCGACTCAGAATCACTAGCTGAGTCGATTTAACCATGTCTGTCCGTCCGTCTGTCTGTCCATGTAAAGTTGTTCGTCGACTACAGGTCGCAATTTCACTCCGATGGTTCTGAAATTTTGCAGACTAGAGTATTTCGCAGCTGTTAAGATCGCTATTGAATTTGGTTGAAATCGGTTCAGATTTAGATATAGCTCCCATATATATCTTTCGTCCGATTTGGACCTTTAGTCCTATAGAAGCTGTATTTTACATCCAATCTTTTTGAAATTTAGAATGGTAGAGTTTCTTGATCCATGAACCAACATTGCCGAATTTGAAGAAAATCGGTTAAGAGTTAGCTATAGCTCCCATATATATGTTTCGTCCGATTTGGCCCTTTAGTCCTATAGATGCTGTATTTTACATCCAATCGTTTTGAAATTTAGAATGGTAGAGTTTCTTGATCCATGAACCAACATTGCCGAATTTGAAGAAAATCGGTTCAGATTTAGATAGAGCTCCCATATATATCTTTCGTCCGATTTGGACCTTTAGTCCTATAGAAGCTGTATTTTAAATCCAATCGTTTTGAAATTTAGAATGGTAGAGTTTCTTGATCCATGAACCAACATTGCCGAATTTGAAGAAAATCGGTTAAGATTTAGCTATAGCTCCCATATATATGTTTCGTCCGATTTGGCCCTTTAGTCCTATAGAAGCTGTATTTTACATCCAATCGTTTTGAAATTTAGAATGGTAGAGTTTCTTGATCCATGAACCAACATTGCCGAATTTGAAGAAAATCGGTTAAGATTTAGCTATAGCTCCCATATATATGTTTCGTCCGATTTGGCCCTTTAGTCCTATAAAAGTTGTATTTTACATCCAATCGTTTTGAAATTTAGAACCGTAGAGTTTCCTGATACATGAACCAACATTGCCGAATTTGAAGAAAATCGGTTAAGATTTAGCTATAGCTCCCATATATATGTTTCGTCCGATTTTGCTCTTTAGTCCTGTAGAAGCTGTATTTTACATCCAATCATTTTGAAATTTAGAATGGTAGAGTTTCTTGATCCATGAACCAACATTGCCGAATTTGAAGAAAATCGGTAAAGATTTAGCTATAGCTCCCATATATATGTTTCATCCGATTTGGCTCTTTAGATCCAATCGTTTTTATACCCTACACCACACTGTGGTACAGGGTATTATTTAAGTATAAAATGTCCCAAAAGTAAATTTATGTAAACAATTTATAGATGAATTACAAAATTTATATATCCGAGTTATTCAATATTACGAGAGTGGTGTAGGGTATTATATAGTCGGCCCCGCCCGACTTTAGCCTTTCCTTACTGGTTTTAAATTACAATTGACAGAGGTCACTAATAACACAGCTCCAAAAATAGGTTTTTGCGGCGGCACAGGGTTTCGCAACCGATTTGGGTACATAAGGTAATACAGTTCTTAGCCTAAAAGTTAGTTTCTTTAAATTAGCTGTAGTTCTCACGACAAATGGCAACTTGCAAAAATCGACAGGTTGAGACACATATGATAGCATAACTCGAGATCCATCCGTTCAGCGTTTTCGACGATATCTTACAAGATAAATAAAATCGGTAGATGTGCAATTGATAAATTTGTATTATTTTATCGTAAAGCCTGATGGGTCGTGAAGAGAATAAAACCGAAGGAAATCATTATATAACTTAACAAGTAAGAAAGTTCAGTCGGGTAAACCGACCTTAGAATCCCCTCACCCTTAGTCCCAAAGAAATATTCGTCATTTATTTATTATTTTGTTTTAATTAAATGTTTACCAATTAAATAACTTTAAAGTATGTTCTGGTATTCGAGCTATAAGCTGTTAACTTTTGGTGCATAATGGTCCACTTGAGTGGGAGGTGCCAAAAGGGGCGTGCCAACAACGCCCACTTTTCTCTGGACTCTAGGTACTGTAAAAGCATTACGCTGTGCAATATTTTAAGTATTTTTACGAACTGATATTAAATCTAAAAGCAGTTCACTTTTGGCAGAAAATGTCAATTTTTGTGGGAGGTACCAAAAGGAGCGTTGAAACTTCGCTGTCTTGAGGAGTTAGCGACTAATAAAGTAATGCTATGTGTGGAATTTCAGAAGATTCGAGTAAGTAATATATAAGTTATTAAACAATCAATATTTCACTAAATGTTATCCATTTGTGCGGGTGGTACTAGAAGGAGTGGATCAATATGGCCCAGCTTCGAACTTAGCCGGAGATAGGGAAAAATATTACCGCATACAGTTATCAGTTATCAGTTAATCCTTTCGAGAGTTATCATGCGCACCAGCCACCAGACAGACGGACGGGCGGTCGGACATTGCTCAAATGACTTAAAATGGCCCAAAACAGATTTCCGCCAAACATAGTTGCGGTCTTAGGTCACTCCTTCGATGTGTTACACTTTTGGCTCGTAACAAATGATATATGTATATCCTCCTCTCTAATGTGAGGTGATAAAAAGTTTTTGCTAATTTATTAAATCTACCTCAAAATTATTCTCACCTTAACTGGTATCGAGGACACTGTCCCGATCAAAATTTTCAGAGAAAACTCATTAAAAAACACTTCTCTTTTCTTTCTAATTTTTGCATAACTTTTGAAGTTGTTCATCGATTTCCTTCGAACTGGTTTCAATTTATTTAAGCTGTTACGGACTCCCCTTTCCAAGCAAATTGATAAGGTAAAGTTATCAGAAACCGCCTATTTCTTATGAAATGAGTCAGTGACCCATTCCATTTCTATGGAAATATTGTCTACCACTTTTCCAATGGAAAATTTGGGTAAAAATTCTAACTAACTAAAACGAAATTGTGAAGTGAAATACAAAATTTTGTTTGTAACATACAAATTTTGGAAAGCTAAACCACCTTACCAAAGTACGACTTATATCGAGGGATTACTGTTTAACATAAAGTTGGTATTTGTTATAATTTTTATTGATCTATTTAAAATGTTTTTTCATTTATCGTAAATGTTTAGTCCATACTAAAGAATATATTTTTCGATTTAGTTAGTATACTTAGATAGCCTCCTTAATATAATGAAATGAATTTAATACGATAAAAAAAGAAAAAGCCTGGCAGAAAAAATCATAAAATGCTGCCAACAACATGACTCTGGTTGGATTTTAAACTAATTTCCTGGCATTAATTTGTTCACTCTTTCGCTTACTCCTTTAGGCTCTTCCAATGGTCACACTCGTGGTTGGCGGTCAACGCCCGGGAAATGAAGTCGATTTAATTACATGCTGTTCGGGTGCTGATGATCCGAAGCGTGTTAAATTTTCATTAACGGATATGCAGTCGAGCCAAAAGCCAAAGTAAGTACGAATGCGAATGTACGTACATATTTAAGTCACCATTGTAATTATTCGCTCACCTGTCTCAGTGGAAGTATGTACACGTATACCTACACCGGTTCCGGCTAGTCAAATTGTGAATGATTACGAAAAATACTATTTTTATGTTAAAAAAATATAATTCGCAATCAGAAGATAGTCAATGGCACATGATGCAGCAGGATTATATTAAATTTCGTTTTGAACCTTTCATTTAAGTCTTTAAGAAAATATGTAGTCGCGATTGGATGCAGGGTTGGATGCAGATGAGAAAATGCACTTCACAATATTTTTCATATTCTGTTCTGATAGGGTAGTGTAGTCGACTATGACCGACTTTAGACATTCCTTACATAACTCTAAGAAAGAAAAAAATTATGTATATAGAAACATAAACTTGATCGAAATTGCATTAATCTCGATCATTTGACCGAAATCGGATTTATTCGTCAAATTGGAAAATTTCGCAAAAAATTTATTCGAAAATTAAAATTTCGTCCAAGTTCCATTTATCTAGAAAATTTCGTCAACATTGTATTATTCTCGAAATTTTGTCTAAATTAAATTTTTCAAGGAAATTACTTCGAAACTGATTTTGTTTGCGGAAAATTTCATCAAGATTGAATTTACTAGAAAATGTCGTTAAAATTTCATTGTCAAGAAAAATTTATCAAACTTGTTCCTCTAGAAAATTAAGTCTTAATTATATTATTCTCGAAAATTTCGTCGCAATGTATCCACTAGAAAGCATCTTTGAAATTTCATTTTTCTGCACAATTTCATAAGCCGGATAAAATGTTGATGACAGGTTAAAGTTTCAATGACCGTATGATCGATGATCGATGTTCGGAATGAAGGTCGATGACCGGACTAAAAGTGGGTGACCATTGACATTCTATAAAAATACAATTTCGGCGAAATTTTTTATAAAAATGCAGATTTGGTACATAATATTTTCTAGACATATTTAGTTTTGATGAAATTTGACAATAATAAAATAACTTCGACCTATTTTTATAGAAACACATATTTAAATTCGATTAATTTTTCTGGAAAAAGTGAAACCAATTACCAGAAAAATAATTTTTGATACAAATTTCGGAAAAAATGCAATTTCGATCATATTTTCTAGAAAAATAAAATTTTGATAAATTTATTAAGAAAAATGGTATTTCGGCCAAATTTTCTATTTCGACAAAATTGTCTGCAAATGCAATGCTCAAAAACTTTTCAAAAAAAAATGCATCTTCGGCGAAATCTTCAGGAAAAATTCATATTTCGACGAAATTTTGTATTAAAATATGTTGTTGAAAAATGCATTTTCTATACTTTTAGAAAATATTCCTAGAATAGGTAAATTTCCACGAAGTTGTCTGGAATGGTTGATATAGAAATTATTGAATAATCAAAATTTTACTAAATGTTAACCCATTGTGGGGGAGGTACTAGAAGGAGTGGGCAAATGGGTCAGAATATTTAATATCGACCTATGTAGTTTATTTTTGGCTAAAATGTTTATAGGCATTTTAATTTTTGAACAAAATTAAAAAAAATAGTTTTTGTGTTTTACATAATTCGTAATTTTCGTTTATCCAAACAATCGTTTAATATACCTATCGACCTAGAATCTCTTTCTGAATTGGTTTGGTCCGTCGGTTTTTAGATGTATCCAAGCAACCAAGTACAGGTCACAATTATGCTCAGATCATTATGAAATTCAGCAAGAACTTTAATTTTAACTCAGGGACTTACTGAAATGTGTACAGAACGTTTCCGATTTAGATATAGCCTCTATATATACATTATTTGATCAATCAAGTAAACAATTGTATTTGTTTTCAGTTGTTTGATTATTTCTCATTGTCTAGAATCAGCTGTTGCTACTTTTACAGCTGTTGGATAGGGTGGCCCCCGTTCTGATATTTTTGTGTAAAAAAAGCTTTAAGAAATGTCAATAAAAACATGATGGAAATATTGCTCTTTGACAGGAAGAAGTGAGAATAATAAGAAGAAAATAATTGCTTGGGTAACTATCGCACGTCTGCGTTTTGGTACATTTCGCTGAACAGGCTGTTAGTTCACAGAGGGGTCATTGACGTATTTGCCCATTTATGGTAGCCGTCAAACAAATTGACAAATTCATATATTTATCCCCGTAACTTCTGTATGTTTAATATGATGTAGTCTGGTAACGGCAGGGCAAACATTTTTCACAATTATGGCCACAAAAAATAGCAAATATAATATTTTATTTCTCAGAAATTGAGCGCATACTTTATTCGGTTTCCTGGAATGCATTTTGTTTACTTGTTTTAATTCGCAAAAGCTTCCAAGTATCACTGCCCTAACCAATCTCTCTAGCGAATAATATCTTGCACAAAATGCTCCGACATTTCTGCACAATTACCCAGCAAAATATAAAAGAAGTACTTACAAAAAAATAACATTATAACGAAAGTTAAATTGTATGGAATTTGACAGCTATAACCGGTAGTTAGCTCTTAAACCTAGTTTATTTATTTATTGTTAATGGCCCTAAGTACTTCCAAATCATAAGTATGAACATTTTTTCGGCATTTAATAAATTTCTTCGAAACAACTAACCAAAATGTAATTTCGGAATATAAATTATTAACCCATGAATGCATAATTTCAAAACGATTGAATGTAAAATAAAGCTTCTGAAGTGATAAAAGTCCAGATCGGAAGGAACATACATACACAGAAAGAAAAAATTGAGTAATCCGTACATGAATCAAGCCGTAGCGGTGTCAAAAGTACGTTGAGTACGGATATTCTTAAACCAAGTACAAAATACTTGAATCAAGTACGGATTTTTAAGCCCTGAATTCTTAATCTTAGCGCTTATTAAGCCTGGTTAGGCTTGATTTTAAGCCGAAAAATTCTTATTTTAAGCATAAAGCGATTGATTTAAGATTTTTATCGGATTGATTTGAGTGCGAAGCGGGCTTCAATGAAGAAATTTTTGATTGAATTAAGCCTGCCCAATTCTTGATTTAAGTCTGATAATACTTGATCAGTTCTTGATTTAATCCTAACCAATACTTGATTTAAGCCAGATCAGTTCTTGATTTAAGCCTGGTTTATTGTGCTTTCGATCGTTTTATACATATACACCATTTATATTAATTATACCATTTTTGCAACTGTGTTGCAAAGAATACAATATTTTACAATGGTATGTCAAAATACAATTGCTTGATAGCAAAAGTAAAAGCTTTGCTGCATTGATTCGATTTAAATATGAAACATATAAGGAATAGCATCAACGAAACGAATAAGAATTATTAACAACTTCAAAAAACTAAAATAAAAAAATCACGCCAAATAATGTATTTGCAAACACTGCTTGAACGAGAAACGAATTAGATATGGTCGCGCACAAATCTTTGTTGTACATATACATCTCGACAACTTATATGCATGTGTGTTTGATGTTGCGTCAGCCAAAATCAACTGTGCTCTATAATGGTTCTGTCTCTCAGAGATTAAAGTAAGCCTTTTTTCTTACTTTAAGCCATATTAGGTTTAATTTTCCTTTTCAAGAAATGTTTACTTGATTTCAAGCATTAAATGCTAATTGTAAGCCTTTCAGCGCTTGATTTTTTCAATTTAAGCCGATTTATACTTGTTTTAAGAAAAACTTAGTACGAACGTACCTAAATTTTTAAGTACGATTTCGGCTTAAATTAAGAATTTAGTATGGCATTTTTCTTTCTGTGTATGAGTGCTATGAAATATATGTAAAATACTGCTTCTATAGTGCTAAAGGGAAGAAATATATATTTATACGGCGGCTATATCAGAATGAGTGAATAGTTCTGGAAGCTAGTCGACTTTCGACTTTTTCTTCAACCAAATTTCGTTTCAGTTCAGACTAGGTCGATTAATCGGACCTAAAAGTCGACTTTTTCATAGTCTATTAAAATAACATAAACTAATTTTAAAGTGTTTAACTCCGTGGCGGGAGTTAAAAATAGAAAAACACAAAAAGTTTATATTTTATTACTTTATTTCGGCCGTGAGCCGTATGCGGTGACAGTATGCCAAAAGCGGGTGAGTCGTAAAATAAGATGCCAAAAGCGGGTGAGTCGTGCACTGAAGTAATGCAACAATGACGGTGTTGCCATCACTTAGCGAGTTTTGCGTCGTTGTGGTGAAAACCGACGGCTCCAAATCTGATGCAGGTGGCGTTGAAGTAGACAGTAACATATTTTCTTCGAAATATGTTAAATTGTGGAATTGTAGTACATTGGATTGCGATAAAAACTGAATTTATTAATAACACATAATACTTTCCAAAAATTTTGATATATCGTCACCAGAAATGGCCAAGAGCGTAACCCTCACAAAATTAAAATTCGTTTTTCGTCCAAAAATCACGATTTTATTGAAGAAAAAAAGACGTTACATCAAGTGCTCGTTTTTGATAAAGCACAAAAGGCGTGACCCACATTGTATGAAACAGAACGTACTGTATTCATCTACTTAACCTTTGAATTTATTCTCTTGTTGCTGTTTTGATTTTTGTCAAGTGTTTGACAGCTATTTTAGATGCAAAATTCTATAGGGGGTTTGTATTTAAATTTGGCCTTTATCTAAGTGGTATCCATTTTTTTTTATCAAATTTCGCAGTGTTCATGATTCTATAAACTAATCTCTGCCAAATTTAATAATGATCTGAAGTAAAACCGTTTATTCTCGGATTAAAAAACCCTTTGTTCAAAATATAGTACATTTGACTAAAATATGACTTCAATAGAGCGTAGATGCTAAATCGGAAGGAACACATCCATGTGAGTATGTGGGGCTATATGTAAATTTGAACCAATATTGTTCACACAGATATTAATTGTTAAAATAAGATACTCTTTACCAAATTTCATGACTATCGAAAGGAACTTATATCTTCTGTACATATGTAGAGGGTATAAGCTAAATCGAAGGTACATTCATACATATTAAGATATCTGGTTCTAACCTGATATTCAAATAGTTGAGAGATTTTTGATCGTTCGCCGTAGACGAAAGAAAATAAGTTACAGAAACAGGCCCTATATCTAAATACGGATTGTCTTTCAATTTCATTACGAATTGTCTTGTCCCAAAATAAATATATGTGCAAAATTTCTTTGAGATATATTTGTGACCTGCACATTGATTATAAGAATGCATGCACAGACTGACATAGCTAAATCGGTTCAAAAAGTGATTCTAAGTCGATCGGTATAATAAACGATGGTTCTATATATCTCTTCTCATTTTGGGTGTTAGAAACAAATGCATAAAATTATAATAAATTGTACCACAGTGTGGTGTAGGTTATAATTAAATAATTTTAAAAGAAATTATGGTAATTAAATATATTTACCATACCATACTTACTGTACCACACTGTTGTACAGGGTTTTTCAACAAGAGGTGTTATTTTGGTATTCAAAGAAAAAATCCATTTTTTGAGATAAATGATGAATGAGGTATGCCGTTAAGAATGAAAAACAGCATCAGCCAAATGGCCACCACGAACACGCTTACAGAACCATATCCTTTTCATGACATTTTCCATAACCAAATCACAAAGTGGTTGCCCTATGTCCACGAATTCTATCCTTGAGGTCTTGAATCGACGCTGGGCTGTTGGCGTAGACCTTATCTTTCACGTGGCCCCAAAGGAAGAAGTCGCAAAGTGTTAAATCACAAGATCTCGGTGGCCAACTGTGATCACCTTTTCGAGAGATAACACGGTCCGGAAAATTTTCCCGTAACAGAGCAATGGTTTCGTTGCTTGTGTGGCACGTAGCGTCATCTTGTTGAAAGTAAAAGTTGTCCAGTAAATCAAAAATCATTAATCATCTATCGATAGCGCAATCCGTTCACCGTAACTGTTTATCCAACCTCATTTTCGAAGAAGTAAGGTCAAATGACCCCGCCGGACCATAAACCGCACCAAACAGTCACACGTTGAGGATGGAGAGGCTTCTCAACAATAACTCTTGGGTTTTCCGAGCCCCAGATGCGACAATTTTGCTTGTTGACGTAGCCACCGAGGTGGAAATGGGTCTAATTAGTCAAGATGATTTCCGATTTTTAGAATTTTAATAATTTCAATGCGTTGTTGAATCGTGTATCGTTCCATTTTTAGTAATGGCGTAGTTTCTACTTGTCAAATGTCAAAGAATAAAAGCTTCAAAGGTGACAGCTACCGAAATACCGGGTGATTCAAAATAACACCTCCTGTTGGAAAACAGCTGTACGAAATTTGTAATTGCTCTCGAACGACTGAGCAAATTTTTGCAAAGTTTACTTTGTTTAAAGAGCACAATTTTTTGTCAAATAATTTTTTTTGAAAAATTTGTAGTTTATGTTTACCAATGTTTTTTTTTTTGAAAAAACCTTTGTAGAAAAAATTGATCCACCCTCAAAACACGAGTTACACGCGCTGAACATTTGCTCCGACATGACATAACATTATCTATGTGGTACTATTTTTGCATACCCAGACTTAGTTCACAGAGGGGTCATTGACGTATTTGCCCCTTCTGGTACCCGTCAAACAAATTGACAAATTCATACATTAATCCCCGTAAACATTTTCCACAATTATGGCCACAAAAAATAGCAAATACAATATTTTATTTCTCAGAAATTGAGCGCATACTTTAGTCGGTTTCCTCGAATGAAATTAGTTTACTTCTTTTTTTTTCTCTTAAGTCTTAATTCGCAAAAGCTTCGAAGTTTCACTGCCCTAACCAATCTCACCAGCGAATTGCACAACATGCTCCGACATTTCTGCACAATTAAATAAAGTGGCTAAGTATGTTTATTTAAATCCTTGCTAGTATCTTCTTTTTGGAAATATTTAAATTTCTGATGACATAAATTCGCAGTCTCAAGAAACTAAAGTAGCAACCATCCAAAGATACAGTCAGATTTTTTTCAAAGTTTCGTAATTTCATGCGAAAATTTTAGATTTAAAACTTTTTTTGCTTATCTCCTCCTTGGACGGGACGCAGTAGTACGTAGATATGCATCTCGAAAATAACCTCAAGCGCTCATCACCTGTCTTAACTGTAAAAAAGAAGAAGTAACTGGAGAAGGAGGCCAAACAAAACCATGGAACCACAAAAAACAAAAATGAAAATCAACAGTGGCTTCTTTCAAAGGCAGCAAAACCAACAAAACTTAAAACAGGAGACTGACAGACAGATGAAATGAAAGTGGAACCCTCGCCGTTACTTCTCCTTTGGAACCTTTAATGGTCTATTTTGCGAACTTTACTGCTTTCCTTGAATACGTCTGTGCGGCCGGTTGTACTTCAAGTGTTCCGTGCTTCTGGCTCTTCGTATTTAATGTAAACGATGTGTGAGAGACTTTATGTGACTCGGATGTCTGTGCGGTGCGTCGGTATTGTGTGGACTTCCGTTGTTACATCAACATCCGTTCATCCGGATGTTTGTCCCTCTGACTGTCCGTTGTTTGCTTTACGTTTGTTCCTTTTCGTAATTTTTCACAGTTGCGTGTGTTTGTGCGTGTAAATACATCGGCGTCCTTTAAACTGACATTTGCATTCCAAGGTAAAATGAACTCCGTTTTTGTAGTTCTTTTGCCAGGTTTCTAAATAGCGACTTCCTCTCTCCATTGGATTGTTTTTGCTTTAGCTCTGTTTGGACAAGTGATCGTTTGAAAAACTTATATTTTTCTTGTAGACATTACAAGAAAGACAAACTAAAGATCCACTGAGAGAAAGGTCTATAAGGTACATATCACTTAACGTGATTCTCTTCTGTATAACAAATTCAAGGCTCTCCTGTTAAAATTAAAATATCTCGCAAAATAGGAAAAACACCTCTTCAAAATTCTGTCCATCGTTAGCAAGCCGAAATAGCATTCTTCTGAAAAAAATTGAGTAAAATCGCTTGAACAAGCTTTTTTTATATTCGCAAATTAATAGTTTGGTCATAAAAAATGCTTTAAGAAACATCTATTATATATTGCTTGTCATTCATCAAATCTGACATAAAAGGCGAAGAATATGAGCATATTTATTAAAGTCTACAAAATTTAAATGCATACAACTGCTGTTGTGGTCACCAGAATGTAGTCATATTTTAGATTAATACTACGGGGTTTTCCCATAAGAATGATATGATTTCTTTAAAAAAACACACTTATTGTTTTGGAAATTTAAAATTTTTATTATTTCATGTGAAGTGCAATCGGTACAATTAAGTTCTAAATAAAACGTCATTCAAATGGCCTCCACGACCTCTTTTGCAGGAACGATTTCGATGAACCCAATTTTCGAGCACTTTTTCCACTAAATCAAGTCGTATGTCATGTAAATTCAGGCACAATTTTAATACAGAAAGTATGGAAATAGATTTTCCGTGTCAAAAAGCAAAATAAAGGGGACATTTAAGGTAAAAAAACAACCGACACCCCTGCTCATGTCCTTACCCCGGAAAGGTCTGCCACCAAAAAATAATGATATATGAAGAGCCGTAGAAATCGATATATTTAACAAGTAACAAAGTTTCAGTCGGGTAAACCGTCTAAGGTATACCCTCACTTTGTGAGTAATGTAATATCGAATATTAAACGAATTATTCTGTCAATTTGCGTGGGAGGTACCATTATTCGCTGAATAGTAGGTACTTTTAATACATTGCAATGTGCCAAATTATAAGAGTTTATGTGCACAGGTATATTAATGTTATGATATATTAAGTTGTGGCATGTGTTCAGTTCTCTGAACTGAACTGTATTAAGTCGGCTAGATCTAATTATGCGTCTCACAAATGTTCTGTGTTTATGTATTTCCAAATAAATGTTTGTCTAATAAGTACATATCCATGGGCGCATTTGCCTGACATGTACTTGCAGCATGGTTAGATATAGATACCGCACTCTCTGTAGTGAAGATAAGGGATGAAGTCAGACGTTAGTAGGATGCATTGCTGTCATCATATGTCTTCTCTCTTTTCTTCTTAGGTATAAACTAGACTAAGATTTCTGCCACTAGTAAGTAAGTAGGATTAGAATATTGTAAATAAAATTAGTTCCCATTTCGAACTCAAACGTGTCACATAAATTTTCATGTCTGCTACAAACAGTATGATTTGGCCATTTTGTGTGGAAGGTACAAAAAGGGGCGTGGCGATAACGCCCAAAAAAGCATTACACTGTACAAAATGTTGTTGTATTTTCGTGAATTGGTACTCACGCTGTAAGCTCTTAACTTTTTGTGCAAAATGGTACCTTTGTGTGGGAGGTACAAAAAGGGGCGTGGCAATAACGTAAATTTTTCACAGGGATATTGACAATACAAAAGCATTGCACTGTACAAAATTTCAAGTATTTTTATACACTGGTATTAATTTTATAAGGTGTTAACTTTTGGTGCAAAATGGTACCTTTGTGTGTGAGGTACCAAAAGGGGCGTGGCAATAACGCCCATTTTTCACTGGACTGTAGGCACTATAAAAGCATTACACTGTCCAAATTTCAAGTATTTTTATACACTGGTATTAATGTTATAAGCTGTTAAGTTTTGGTGCAAAATGGTGCATTTTCTCAAGTTGATCTCGAATAATAAACTAATACCATGTGTGGAATTTCAGAAGATTCGAATAAGTAGTATAACAGTTATTACAGATTCAATATTTCACAACATTTTAACCCTTTGTGGGGGAGGTACTAGAAGGAGTGGACCAATATGGCCCATCTTCGAACTTAGCCGGAGATAGGAAAAAGTATTACCACGTACCAAATTTGAAGTCAATCGGTTACTCCTTTCGAGAGTTATCGTGCGCACCAGCCATCAGACACACAGACAGACGGACGGACATTGATCATTCGACTTAAAATTGCCCAAAACGGATTTCAGCCGAACATACTTGGGGTCTTAGGTCACTCCTTCGATGTGTTACACTTTTTTTCGTAGCAAATGATATATACCCTCGTCACACTAAAGTGGGGGTATAAAAACGATTGGGTTGCAATAAAAGTGTATTGTAGGGACCTACAGCGATTTTTAAGGGAATATTTTTATCCTATACATCATATAAAAAGCCATAGATTTCTTCAACTTTTGATATATCATTATTTTTGGAGGGTGATTATCGGGGGTAAGGCTGTGTGCGGCGGTGTCGGAGGTTTCGGGAGAAATACTTCCTGAAGTGTCTCCTCTATTTCGTTCTTTAAGATAGAACTTCTATTCCGAAGCCTTCTAAAATTGTGCCTGAATTTACTAACTCTTTTTTAACCCAGCAAACTTTGTTCATAAATACATATGTATATAAAAGCACTACATAGTTGTCATTAAAATGTATCGTGGGAACCTATAGTGATTTTTTACAAGGAATCTTTTTGTCGAATAAATCACCCAAAAAATCTATCGATTTGCAAGACTTTTGAAATAATGATATTATTATATTTGGAAGGGGATTTTTAGGGGTAGGGTTATGAGCGGGAGTGTCGGGTGTTTTGGGAGAAATACTTCTTGAAGTATCCATTATAATTTTTGCCATGACATTGAACATCTATTCCGAAGCCTTATATACTAAAATTGTGTCTGAATTTACTAACCTATTTGATTACCCGGCAAATTTTGTGGCTTAATACAGGGTTTTCGTTTGTTTCGTCACCCGGTATTTCGGTAGCTGTCTAGGGTTGCCAGACACCGTATTCGAAAAGTCGGGATAACCGAGACTTAAAAGCGGGATTTGTCGGGACAATTAAAAAGATAATATTTTATTGGTTTTGGCATTTTAAAAAAAAACTCATTACAGTTTCAATAAAAGTCTAACATAAGAATATTCAAACTAAGTTATATACACTATAGGTCAATATTATGTTTGCCACAAATACTTTCTTTGTGTTATTCTTCACGAAATTCGCTTTTGCTTTAAAACGGTTGGATGTAAACTATATGTACACGCTGAAAAAAATCGCTTCTGTAGTATATTGTCCCAAACATATTCGGCTTGAAACATATATATGTTTATGGTACACTGTAAACATGTAATATTTGGTACACACAAAAATTGTGTATTTGGGAAGATGTTATTCTAAACAAATATTTGTTTTCATCCCAATGTGACTGTTATTTCCGAAACAAATATTTATTTGCATTAAGTATTCATAAAATACGTAAATTGTTTTAAATTTTTCAGTAATTCAAATTTGAATTTTTAGAAATGTTTAATGTTCGTAATAATAATTGAAATCGTAAAATCTTAGATCAATATAAAGTACTTAGAGGATTGACAACTAATGGCTTGGAATACTCAGAAATTTTAAATGATTGATTTAAAAAGGAGTTATTACTGCATATGGTATAATAACTGAGAGGTACAGTTCGAAACCAAGAAGAAATTAAAACTGAAATTCGAAAAAGGCAGCAAAAGTTTTGGAAATATTTTTTAAATAAAATATATTTGGAAAAATTCTTAAATAATAATTTTATTTGTACTTAAACACATATTTTATTTGAGAAATTTTGTTTGCAAATATTATTTGTTGAAAACTAATAATATATGCGTTCCAAATATATTATATTGATTTTCAAATAAAATTTATTTGCAAAGAAATATAAAATATTTAAAAATTGGTGTTCCAAATATATTTTGTTTTGATTCAAACATATCAAAAAAGCCGATTTTGCCCCGTGAAGCTTCTATAGGGCTTAAGGGCCAATTAGGACGAAACATATATATGGGATATAAGTCTAAATCTGTACCGATTTTCGTCAAATTGAGCAAAGTTGTTCTCTGGATAAAAAACTATACCATGCTAAATTTCAAAACAATTGCATGTAAAATACAGCTTTTATAACTAATGAGCTATATATAACTAAATCTGATTCTTAGTCGATCGGTATACTTTAAGGTGGGTCTAGCTGTAGAATTTCTATGTCTCACAAACATCTGCCATGAAACAGAGGTATAAATATCCGTGGCAATTTTTAACAAATAACTCGAAGATTGCAGTAGTCGATGCACATTTTATAGGACAATGCATCTAAAATTTGTATAACTTTTAAAATTTCTACCAAATTCGCCCACGTTAATAGCTATTCTTTTAGATAAGTTGCTGAATTCGTTCAAAATTTACATTTCTTGAAAGATGAAAGATTAGTGACGGAAAAATTACAAATGTACATAACAAGTACATATGAAAATAGCATTTTCTTGTACTTTCTTTATTATTTTTTTTACTGCGCTTTTATTTTCCATAGTGTAGAGAGTAAATGGAAAAAAGTCGGGATTTCCCCCCTAAATTACTTCAATAATCGGGACTCTGTAAATACGCGAAAAGTCGGGAAAATCCCGACGAATCCCGACCGTCTGGCAACCCTATAGCTGTCACTTTTGAAGCTTTTATTCTTTGACATTTGACAAGTAGAAAATACGCTATTACTAAAAATGGAACGATACACGATTTAACAATGCATTGAAATTATTAAAATTCGAAAATCATCGAAAAATCATCGTGACTGATGAGGCCCATTTCCACATCGGTGGCTACGTCAAGAAGCAAAATTGTCGCATCTGGGGTTCGGAAAAACCAAGAGTTATTGTTGAGAATCCACTCCATCCTCAACGTGTGATTGTTTGGTGCGGTTTATGGTCCGGCGGGGTCATTGGACCTTACTTTTTCGAAAATGAGGTTGGATCAACAGTTACGGTGAATGGATTGCGCTATCGAGAGATGATTAATGATTTTTTATTGTCGGAGTTGGATGGTATTGATCTGGAAAACTTTATCTTTCAACAAGACGGTGCTACGTGCCACACATGCAACGAAACCATTGCTCTGTTACGGGAAAAGTTTCCGGACCGTGTTATCTCTCGAAGAGGTGATCACAATTGGCCACCAAGATCTTGTGATTTAACACCTTGCGACTTCTTCCTTTGGGACCACGTGAAAGATAAGGTCTACGCCAACAGGCCAGCGTCGATTCAAGACCTCAAGGATAGAATTTGTGAGGCTTTCGAGGACATAGGGCAGCCACTTTGCGATTTGGTTATGAAAATTTCATGAATAGGATATGGTCCTGTAAGCGTGCTCGTGGTGGCCATTTGGCTGATGTTGTTTTTCATTATTAACGCCATAGCTTCCTCTTTATTATGAAATAAACATCCGATCATTATCTCAAAAAATTTAATTTTTCTGTGAATACCAATAATAATAACAAAACTATAATTTTGAAGTTTTTAAGAGGTTTTAATTAAAAAATTATTGAAACTCTCTTAAAAAATAGGATTTTTCGCAATAAATTATAATATATCTTTGAAACCGCTGATGGGATGAGAAAATGACATTAGAAGAAGTGGAAGGCTATTTAATTTATTATTCCTTAAAGCTGTTCTGAGCCAAAATAAAAATAAATGTTTCTCGAGTTATGCCGAATTATGTGGTTCAACCTCTCTTTATACCCTACACCACACTGTGGTACAGGGTATTATAACTTTGTGCATTTGTTTGTAACACCCAAAAGGAGAAGAAATAGACCCATCGTTTATTATACCGATCGACTTAGAATCACTTTCTGAGTCGATTTAGCTATGTCCGTCTGTCCGTCTGTCTGTCTGTCTGTCTGTCCGTCTGTCTGTCTGTCCGTCTGTCTGTCTGTCCGTCTGTCTGTCTGTGCATGTATTCTTGTAATCAAAGTACAGGTCGCAATTATGGTCCGATCTCGACGAAACTTTACACATATCTTATTTTTGGCCCAAGGACGATCCCTATTGAATTTGGTTAAAATCGGTTCAGATTTAGATATAGCCCCCATATATATGTTAGCCCCGATTTGACATGTAAGCGCTGTAAAATCTTTATTTTATACCCGATCAGTAGGAAATTCGGCAGGAAAAGGTTTCTTATTACATGAATGAACTCTGTTAAATTTGGAAGAAATCGGTTCAGATTTAGATATAGCCCCCATATATACATTACCCCCGATTTGACATAAAGGCGCTGTAAAAATGTTATTTTATATCCGATCAGTGCGAAATTCGGCAGAGAGAGGTTTCTTATTACATGAAGGAATACTGCTAAATTCGGAGAAAATCGGTTCAGATTCAGATATAGCCCCCATATATATGTTACCCCCGATTTGACATGTAAGCGCTGTAAATACTGTATTTTATATCCGATCAGTGCAAAATTTGGCAGAAAGAGGTTTCTTATTACATAAAGGAATACTGCAAAATTTGGAGAAAATCGGTTCAGATTTAGATATAGCCCCCATATATACGTTACCCCCGATTTGACTTGTAAGCGCTGTAAAAATGTTATTTTATATCCAATCAGTATGAAATTCGGCAGAAAGAGGTTTCTTATTATATGAATGAACACTGTTAAATTTGGAAGAAATCGGTTCAGATTTAGATATAGCCCCCATATATACGTTACCCCCGATTTGACATGTAGGCGCTGTAGAGACTGTATTTTATATGCGATCAGTACGAAATTCGACAGAAGGAGGTCTTTTTACATGAAAGAGTATTCAGGGAAGATCGGTTCAGATTTATATTGATTGTTCCTCCTGATTTGGTATCAAACCGCTATAGAAGTTGTATTTTACTGCCGATCATTAAAATTTTCCAGAAAGATGTTTCTCAATTTAGGAACGAATATTGCTTAATTTAGCGATTATCGTTTCTGAATTAGATAACATGTTTCTACCCATTTACCAATTATTCCAAATTATTATGGCAATGACCCTTATCGCATTGTTAGGGAGGTGTAGGGTATTATATAGTCGGCCCCGCCCGACTTTCTGCCTTTCCTTACTGGTTTTTTTTAAAACTTTATCTCTAATTTCAAATATACTTATATTAATAAAAGACCCATCCCACTAATAGACCATAACGCTCTTAAAGGAAATGACCTAAGCTTTCGTTTGAGCAAAAAATCAAAAAATATGATTTTTTAAAGAAATGTTAAAACAATGAAAAACAAGTAAGGAAGTTTCAGTCGTGTAAACCGACTAAGGTATACCCTCACTTTGTGAGTAATGTAATATATAACATTTCACTAAGTAATCTGTCAATTTGTGTGGGAGGTACCAGAAGGGGTTTAACAAATACACCTATTTGTCGGTAAACAGTAGATTTTGTATATATATTGCACTGTACCGAACTATATATAAGCGTTTATGTGCACTGGTATATTAACGTTACGATCTTGGTATGATTTGGTCATTTTGTGTGGGAGGTACAAAAAGGGGCGTGGTGATAACTCCCACTTTTCAGAGAACTGTAGGCACTATAACAGCATTACACTGTACAAAATTTCAAGTATTTTTATGTACTCGTATTAAAGTTATAAGCCGTTAACTTTTGGTATAAAACGGCCCATTTGTGTGGGAGGTACCAAAAGGGGCTGTACAATAATGCCCATTTCTTACCGGACTATAGGTGCTAAAAAACACATTATACTATACACAATTTTACGTATTTGTATGGACTTGTATTAATGTTATAAGCAGTTCAATTGTGATTCAAAAGGGTCCATTTGTGTGGGAGGTAACAATAGGGGTAACTTCGATAACTTTTCTCGAGGTGATAGCGACTAATAAAATAATACAATGTGTGGAATTTCAGAAGCAGTAGAAGTAGAAGTTTTTTATGAATCAATATCTCACTAAATTTTGACCCTTTGTGTGGGTACCAGAAGAAGTGGACCAATATGGCTCATCTTCGAACTTAACCGGAGATTTAAAAAAATATTACCGTATTCCAAATTTGAAGTCAATCGGTTACTCCGTCCGTTTGCCAGCAGACAGACAAACGGACGGATATTGCTCATTCGACTTAAATGACCGAAAACGAATATCCGCCGAACATACTTAGGGTCTTAGATCACTACTTCGATGTGTTACACTTTGGCCCGTAGCAAATGATATATGTATACCCTCGTATCACTAATGTAAGGGTATAACAATCAACAAACAAAATATAGTTGAAAACACATACAAATATTTTTTTCTTTGTATTTTGGTGAAAATTTGCACCATCGGTAGAGTAAATATGAACCATTTTTTATAAAAAATTTAGGGGAAAAAATTAGATCGATTTTGAGATATCGCAATTTATATTTTTATTTTCGTGAAAAGTGACCGATATAAACTGTTTTAGATAAAATTGGTATTTTTTTGGAAAAAAATACGCGGAAAATCCTTTAACAAACAATATTTTCTATTTTCAATTTCTTATGCTTTGTATCATTCAAATTAACTTCAAAAAATCATTATAGAGGGAAACAAATAATTTTTCTGAACTTTGACCTCGCCCCCTACCTCCAATTTTCATTCAATTTTTTTTTATATTGTTGGTCATTACTCCCACTTACTAGGGCAACGTTTTCTGAGAATTTGAGGAAGATCTAATTTTTGACCTGTGACACATGAGAAAGAATTACCCATATATAAATCTGAACCGATTTCCTCAAACTTGGTTTCTGTGAAAAGAAATTGATCTCAGCCTAATCTCATTTCTTTATTACCAAATCGGAAGGAATACATACGGTATATGGATCTAAATATATCTTTGAACAAATTTTCTTAAAATTTTACAATGTTTGGTTTTCCTTCTAGAAACTCCTCTATGCCATATTTTATAATTATCATATCGAGAGGTTATATTCAAAACCCTCTATCTTCAATTTTTGCAAAAATGATATTTTTATGTTAAAATATTCGGTAAAATAAGGCACATCCATGGTACTAATTTGGAAATTAAAAAAACAAAAATTGAGATTTTATGGTCATTTTTGTAATTTCTCTATCTTACACACTTATTTTTTCTGAATGCAATACCCTCTATCTATTCATATAATTTGGGACATTTTTTGTTGTTATTTTTTTTTCTTCTAAAAGATGGTTCTTTGGTGAAAAGAGTATGCTAACCCCGAATTTGGTTAAATTTTATTAGTCGAAGCTTTAGTTTTCAAATTATGACTATTTTTATATATAACCTGTGATTCCACAAGAATGCCATTCTTTCTATGACAATTTGAAAATGGATTCAAAAATGAACCCCATGAAATAGATAATATAATACCCTACACCTCCCTAACAATGCGATAAGGGTCATAGCCATAATAATTTGGAATAATTGGTAAATGGGTAGAAACATATTATCTAATTCTGAAACGATAATCGCTAAATTAAGCAATATTCGTTCCTAAATTAAGAAACATCTTTCTGGAAAATTTTAATGATCGGAAGTAAAATACAACTTCTATAGTGGTTTGATATCAAATCAGGAGGAACATATATATGGAGCTTTAATATAAATCTGAACCGATCTTCCCTGAATACTTATTCATGTAAAAAGACCTCCTTCTGTCGAATTTCGTACTGATCGGATATAAAATACAGTCTCTACAGCGCTTACATGTCAAATCGGGGGTAACATATATATGGGAGCTATATCTAAATCTGAACCGATTTCCTCCGACCTCCGCTTACAGGTCAAATCGGGGATAACATATATATGGGTGTTATATCTAAATCTAAACCGAGTTTCTCCGAATTTGGCTGTTTTCCTTTATGTAGAAAGAAACCTCTTTTTGCCGACTTTCGCACTGATCGGATATAAAATAACATTTGTACAGCGCTCAAATGTCAAATCGGGGGTAACGTATATATGGGGGCTATATCTTAATCTGAACCGATTTCTTCCAAATTTAAAAGTGTTCATTCATATAATAGGAAACCTCTTTCTGACGAATTTCATACTGATCGGATATAAAATACAGTTTTTACAGCGCTTACATGTCAAATCGGGGGTAACATATTTATGGGGGCTATATCTATATCCGAACCGATTTTCTCTGAATTTGGCAGTATTCCTTCATGTAATAAGAAACCTCTTTCTGCCGAATTTCGCACTGATCGGATATAAAATACAGTTTTTACAGCGGTTACATGTCAAATCGGGGGTAACATGTATATGGCGGCTATATCTAAATCTGAACCGATTTTAACCAAATTCAATAGGGATCGTCCTTGGGCCAAAAAAAAGATATGTGTAAAGTTTCGTCGAGATCGGACCATAATTGCGACCTGTACTTTGATTACAAGAATACATGCACAGACGGACGGACTTAGCTAAATCAACTCAGAAAGTGATTCTAAGTCGATCGGTATAATAAACGATGGGTATATTTCTTCTCCTTTTGGGTGTTACAAACAAATGCACAAAGTTATAATACCCTGTACAACATAATTAATCATTAATTCATTGTTTTTATTATTTATTATAATATGTATAATTATATATTAAAACCAGTAAGGAAAGGCAGAAAGTCGGGCGGGGCCGACTATATAATACCCTACACCTCCCTAACAATGCGATAAGGGTCATTGCCATAATAATTTGGAATAATTGGTAAATGGGTAGAAACATGTTATCTAATTCAGAAACAATAATCGCTAAATTAAGCAATATTCGTTCCTAAATTGAGAAACATCTTTCTGGAAAATTTTAATGATCGGCAGTAAAATACAACTTCTATAGCGGTTTGATACCAAATCAGGAGGAACAATCAATATAAATCTGAACCGATCTTCCCTGAATACTCTTTCATGTAAAAAGACCTCCTTCTGTCGAATTTCGTACTGATCGCATATAAAATACAGTCTCTACAGCGCCTACATGTCAAATCGGGGGTAACGTATATATGGGGGCTATATCTAAATCTGAACCGATTTCTTCCAAATTTAACAGTGTTCATTCATATAATAAGAAACCTCTTTCTGCCGAATTTCATACTGATTGGATATAAAATAACATTTTTACAGCGCTTACAAGTCAAATCGGGGGTAACGTATATATGGGGGCTATATCTAAATCTGAACCGATTTTCTCCAAATTTTGCAGTATTCCTTTATGTAATAAGAAACCTCTTTCTGCCAAATTTTGCACTGATCGGATATAAAATACAGTTTTTACAGCGCTTACATGTCAAATCGGGGGTAACATATATATGGGGGCTATATCTGAATCTGAACCGATTTTCTCCGAATTTAGCAGTATTCCTTCATGTAATAAGAAACCTCTCTTTGCGGAATTTCGTACTGATCGGATATAAAATAACATTTTTACAGCGCCTTTATGTCAAATCGGGGGTAATGTATATATGGGGGCTATATCTAAATCTGAACCGATTTCTTCCAAATTTAACAGAGTTCATTCATGTAATAAGAAACCTTTTCCTGCCGAATTTCATACTGATCGGGCATAAAATAAAGATTTTACAGCGCTTACATGTCAAATCGGGGCTAACATATATATGGGGGCTATATCTAAATCTGAACCGATTTTAACCAAATTCAATAGGGATCGTCCTTGGGCCAAAAATAAGATATGTGTAAAGTTTCGTCGAGATCGGACCATAATTGCGACCTGTACTTTGATTACAAGAATACATGCACAGACAGACAGACGGACAGACAGACAGACGGACAGACAGACAGACAGACGGACAGACGGACATAGCTAAATCGACTCAGAAAGTGATTCTAAGTCGATCGGTATAATAAACGATGGGTCTATTTCTTCTCCTTTTGGGTGTTACAAACAAATGCACAAAGTTATAATACCCTGTACCACAGTGTGGTGTAGGGTATAACAAATGCACAAAGTTATAATACCCTGTACCACTGTGTGGTGTAGGGTATAAATATTATTTAGTAGTTCACGTAGTTAGTTGTAATAAACACTGTAGAACAAACAATTTTAATTTTCTTTAAAATTAGGGTTATAAACGGTTTTTGGCTCTACTGAACAATTGTGCTTTTTAAGATAGAGGATATTGAATATAAACTTTCGATATGTAAAATAAAGCTTCTGTACCACGTTGATACCATATCCGAAGGAACGTGTATATGGGGGATATAGATGAGAATCGCGTTAATTGCTCAAATAAATGTCTCCGATTTTGACGAAACATGGTGAAAATGTTAGTATGGTACACTAGTGGAGGATGAAACATTTTTGGAAAATGTTCAAAGCTATGTGAGATATGTATGTAGATTTAAATATTCGAAATCGGGTAAAAAATATGGAAAACATCTTTAATTCGAATGATCACAACTGATTCTCCTCTAAATCTAAATTTTAAACGAACTTGACAGTGTTCAATTCGAGGAAAAGTTCACTACTCTGTGATTTGTTTAGCGCTGAGATGACAAATCGGAGGTAAATGTATATGGGGACTATCTCTAAATCTAAACAGGATTTTCACAAATTCAATAAAAAGTGCCAAATTTTATTACGATTGGACAGAGGCATTTGCGAACGGACAGACGTCGCTAGATCAAATTAGCTACTGATTGTGAGTGGAGTTCCAAACATCTGGCCAAAATACAATTTATAATGCCATGTACCATAATGTGGTGTACGGATAAATATGGGCGTAATCGTGAAGATTCTGACGTTGCACCCACACAGACTCTTGCGAAATGCATTTCCTCATAACTTCTGTACTTTTTATCCAATTATCTTCGGCATTTTAGTTTACTTTTGCAATGATTATTTCTAACAAAAAATGAAAAAAAGTTCTCCACTTTTGTGAAATCTTACCTATAAAATGCCATATTATATATCTGAGAAAGTGATGGTATGTTTAGATCAGTTTATATGACTGACAATTCCTTACTCTTTTCAATTCTATATTGAAATATAGACAATTTAGGTTTAAGCTTACAAACTATTATCTCTTATCTTAGACGAATAGAGAATACTTAACAAATCCTTCATTACATCTGCAATAAGGATAAATTTAGGTTTCATACACTTAATTCTCATTTCAGATGCAAACTATATTTTTTTGTGTAATCTTTCGAAAATATTTTACATTGTTATACATAAAGTTTTAATGTGTTTATCCGATATGCAATCCAGAAACCAGTGATTCACTTGTTCAAACTACACTTTTTGTTTAAGTGTATTAAGAAAGTTTTTGCCAACAAAAATATGAAAAACTATGATTTATCAGGAAACTAAGTACGAGTATTGTTTGTACTGAGGCAAACAAATGCATAAACTTGCACAACTGACCCCAAAAGAGCCCAAAATGTCAGATAAGAGGATAGTTTAAACTAAAACTCACCTGGAAACTCTTACCCTGTCCATGTCCATCGCTCAGGCACTGACAAAACTTTTCAAGGAACGAGAAAGAACATTAAAATAACAAAGTGCCGAGGAGGCATTGTTGCCCTGCTACTTCAGGGGTAAACTTTTTGGTTTTTGGAGCGGAACACAACCACTTCATTGGAACTGTGGGAATAGAACTCAATGGGGGAAGTACAATATTTACATTATGCCAAGAGCAAACAAATATTGCAGAATGAATTTGCTGGGAAGAGGAAATTAGAGAAACTTGAGCAATTTCAAAAATGTGTATTGACATTTAGTGGAATTGTGGGTAATTATAATTTGAATAATATTATTCGAAAATTTTTCATATTTACTCATATAATAACATAATATAAGCTATGTACATGAGAAAGTCCTGAAGAGATTTTTTTATAATATTGGCCACCAGGCATTCAAATGGGTTATATGTACATATGTACATTGCTAAGCTAAATTTCCTAATTTAGAGACGATGATAATAATGGTGTAGAACAAACAAATATTGCAGAATGAATTTGCTGGGAAGAGGAAATTAGAGAAACTTGAGTAATTCCAAAAATGTGTATTGACATTTAGTAGAATTGTGCGTTATTATAATTTGAATAATATTTTTTAAAAATTTTTCATATTTTCTTATATGAAAACATAATATAAGCTATGTATGTACATGAGACAGTTCTGAAGAGATTTTTTTATAATATTGGCCACCAGGCATTCAAATGGGTTATATGTACGTACATTGCTAAGCTAAATTTCCTAAGTTAGAGCATACAATACGAGTATTATTGACCGGTATTTTTTATACCCTCCACCATTGGATAGGGGTATACTAACTTTCTTTTATACCCTCCAGCATAGGATAGGGGACGAAGACGATTTAGCCATGTCCGTCTGTCTGTTGAAATCACACTACAGTCCATAATAATAGATCTACGTTGATTACATTTTGTAGAAATACTTCTTACAGTTGAGATCGTTTGGGATTGCAAAGTTTGTATTTTACTTAGGCAAGAATTCTTTACAGTAAAAAAATTAAATCAGCTAATATTTTGTTATAGTCCACCTATAGATGTCCTCGCTGACCGTGGTCAGTGTCGTAGTATCGTCATTTTTTTCATTATTTCAGTGATTTTAATAGTTATTTAAGAGAAAATAATCTAAAAATGTAAATGTACTTACTTAACTCAAAGGGGATGCGAAAATAACTAATCAATGTCCAGCCTGAGGTCAAACTGCAGTGACTAAAGCAATAGTCGCACTTTCAGTACTAAAAAAATATTTTAAGAACCATGAGCGTACAAACTGATGTGCATACATAAAGATCTCAAACGGAAGTGATTTTACGCCAACTGATTTTTGACCACTTGGTCGCTGAGTCTCCTGTAAGAGCAAGAAAGCTGAAACTTTACATGTGGACAATAGACTCGAGTGTTTAATATATCCCGGACTTACCACACAATCGGATTTTGGCCAGTGGTCAGTTCTCGCTATTAAAAACGTGATTGTTGTGCTTTCGGAATCCGCTTATATGAAACAACCGTAAATCTTTGTAAATATGTACAAGGAAAAGGTACCCTCTTGACCACTGAGATATCCTATTAGAAGTAAAATGCTGAAAATTTTGCACACATATTAACCCTTATCGGGAATAAAATTCCACACGGAATTTGTTCCCTTTCTATGTGCAATTTAGGAAAGAGGGAACAAATTCCGTGTGGAATTTTATTCCCGATAAGGGTGATTGTTACGAGTGTGACTTAAATTTCACGCTACATAGATTCATGACTCATTTAGGCAATTATTAATTTAACAACTCAGTATATTTTCTTCTCATGTGATAATTTGAGTAGTTTTTATCGATTTTTCGAACGAAAGAGTTTTCATTAACAAAACACATCAATACGAGTATATCATTGTGAGTTATACGTTTTTGAGCGATATTATTGATCGTTATTTGTTACGATGTCATGGTAACATTGGGCGGCATTCTCAGAATGCAACGCTAATCCGAAATGTTGCGCAAAATCTAACGGAGACGTGCTATTGAACGAGAACTGCTACTGAAGTTTACAAGTGCAATGAGCAACAACGATTGAGAAGAAGATAATAAGTTTTTCGAAAGAACTGATTAGAATCGGAAATGGACAAATACCGGAAGATACTCTCAGTGATTTAATATCGATTCCATCCGCCATTTGCCAATTCACTGCAACAAAAGATTAAATGAAATGCTGAGAATGAATTGAATTGGACGATCCAAAATCAAATTCCGGCAGAATTGCATTCATAAACCAGTAAGGAAAGGCAGAAAGTCGGGCGGGGCCGACTATATAATACCCTACACCTCCCTAACAATGCGATAAGGGTCATTGCCATAATAATTTGGAATAATTGGCAAATGGGTAGAAACGTATTCTAATTCTGAAACGATAATCGCTAAATTAAGCAATATTCGTTCCTAAAGTGAGAAACATCTTTCTGGAAAATTTTAATGATCGATAGCGGTTTGATACCAAATCATGAGGAACATATATATGGAGCTTTAAAGTAAATCTGAATCGATTTTCCCTGAATACTTATTCATGTAAAAAGACCTCATTCTGTCGAAGTTCGTACTGATCGGATATAAAATATAGTCTCTACAGCGCTTACATGTCAAATCGGGGGTAACATATATATGGGAGCTATATCTAAATCTGAACCGATTTTCTCCAAATTTGGCAGCATTCCTTCATGTTTTAAGAAACCTCTTTCTGCCGAATTTCGCACTGATCGGATATAAAATACAGTTTTTACAGCGCTTACATGTCAAATCGGGGCTAACATATATATGGGGGCTATATCTAAATCTGAACCGATTTCTTCCAAATTTAATAGTGTTCATCCATATAATAAGAAACCTCTTTCTGCCGAATTTCATACTGATCGGATATAAAATAAAGTTTTTACAGCGCTTACATGTCAAATCGGGGCTAACATATATATGGGGGCTATATCTAAATCTGAACCGATTTTAACCAAATTCAATAGGGATCGTCCTTGGGCCAAAAAAAGATGTGTGTAAAGTTTCGTCGAGATCGGACCATAATTGCGACCTGTACTGTGATTACAAGAATACATGCACAGACGGACAGACAGACAGACAGACGGACAGACGGACAGACAGACGGACAGACAGACAGACAGACGGACATAGCTAAATCAACTCAGAAAGTGATTCTAAGTCGATCGGTATAATAAACGATGGGTCTATTTCTTCTCCTTTTGGGTGGTGTAGGGTATACAAATAATAGATACTATTGAAAATGAAGACTAATTTAACCCGCTGAATTCGCAAAATCTTTGGATTTGTATGGCATGCCGCTCCATAAGTTAAGTTGGATCTTTAGTCATTATGTTACGAAATATTCATGCCCCGAAACTGTTCAATGGAACACGACTGGTTGTGAAGAAGCTAATGAACAATTTGATGGTGGAAAGGATTTTGAATGGGTCATTCAAGGAGGAACAATGTCTAATTATGCGAATTCCTTTAACTTCAACCGTTTTATTATTCAAACGTCTTCAGTTCCTAGTGAATCTTGCATTAACAATTGAGGAGGACAATCGCTGGAAATGTGTGGGATAAATCTGGTAATGTAATGTTTTTCTCAGGGGCAGCTGTATGTGGCGTGTTACCGTGTTGGCAAACCATCCTCACTCTTCATGTACGTTCTAGAGTATAAACCAAAAATATTGTATATCTGTCAGCATTAAATTGAATACAAACAATATCATTCATTCATCATTATATTTTTTAGATTTCATTGAAACTAATATTATTCATTGAAATTAAGACTTGATTTAATTCTATTTTCACCAAATATTGGATGGTACGAAGTCTGTCGAATCAGCTTTCTTATAAATATCAGTTACACGCTGAAAAAAATTGCTTCTGTAGTATATTGTCCCAAACATATTCGGCTTGAAACATATATATGTTTAGGTTACACTCTAAACATATTTATTGGGTACACACAATGTTTAATGTTCTTAAAAATAATAATTGAAATCGTATAATCTTGGATCAAAATAAATTAATTGGAGGATTGACAAGAAATGTGACTTGGAATACTAACTCAGAAATTTTAAATGATTTATTTAAAACATAAGTTAATGCTGCATATGGTATCATAACTGGGAGGTACAATTCGAAACCAAGAAAAAATCAGCAAAAGTTTTGGAAATCTTTTTAAATAAAATATATTTGAAAAATTCCTAAATAATACTTTTATTTATATTTAAACACATACTTTATATGAGAAATTTAGTTTGCAAATATATTTTGTTGTAATATGTTAATGTATGCGTTCCAAATATATTTTGTTGATTTTCAAATAAAATTTATTTGCTAGGAAATATATAATATTTAAATATTTTTGTTCTAAATATATTTTCTTTCGATTCAAACATATCAAACAAGCAATTTTGAACCGTGTACATATTTGGGAACAAATAAATATTATTTGAAAATCAAGAAATTTTGTTTGGAACGCATATATTAACAAACAAAATATGTATTTAAATAACAAAGTTATTAAGGCTTTGATACATTAAATATGTCATGAATGGCACGTTCAGCATTGACTTGTAAAGCTTGAAGAGAGTCTGGTTTATTTCGAAAGACCAATGACTTCAAATAACCGCATAAGAAATAGTCTAATGGTGTTAAATCACAACTTCTTGGAGGCCATTTCTTGAAACAATCGAATCTCCAAACTTTTCTCGCAACAATTCAATTGTTTCATTTGCTGTGTGGCACGTAGCAAAAAGATAGCTCTTAGCGAGAGCTAAAATATTGCTCATGGGTGTCAAGGTCGTAGGTCGACTGGAAAGTGTTTTTTAATTAAAAAAAATGGACTTTGCATCATTTTCAAATGTGAACGGAAAGTTTAGCTCTAGCTCCTCAACGGTACATCGGATCGATAATCGGTCAATGGCAAAAATATAGCTCTTAACAAGAGCTAAGATAAAGCTCATGAGTGTCAAGGTCGTAGGCCGACTGGACAATGTTTTTTGGATTTAAAAAAAGGACTTAGCGCACGAAAAGTTGGAGATCGATTACTTTGATAATAAGACTGAATAATTTGTAAACGTTGTTCTTGCATATATATATCCATGATGAAATTGTAGACACTACTGAATACAATGAAAAACAAATGACAGATCATGACATATTACAAACGGCCAACACGTCACTTCAAAATCTCTACATCATCCCTATTGGAAGACCCGTTTTATTTGTAGTGTGTCGTAAACATGTGTATATTTCAAGCCGAATATATTTGGACAATATTCTACAGAAGCGTTTTTTTCCGCGTGTATGTACCGTGTTTTTTTTACAGCTTTGTTTTTCGAATAGAGATAAAACTGGCATTTTGTGGTCAAATCTGGCAACTCTAATGTCGTTTATGTTCAGTTTGGTTTGCCATTTCATCATGAACAGGTTGACAAAAGAACAACGCTTGCAAATCGTGCAAATTTATTTCGAAAATAATGGTTCAGTTCGCGAAGTTTACTGCGTACCGTCAACTGCGTCCATTTTATGGTCGACATAATCGTCCATCAGAGCAATTAATTCGGTTAACCATGGATCGTTTTCGCACTACGTTTACTCTATGTGATAATACGCATCCGCAGAGACGTCGAACAGTGCGCACCGAAGAAACAATTGCCGCTGTAGAGCAAAGTGTTGAAGAGGACCCGAATGAATCTATTCGCCACCGTGCACAGCAAGTGGAGCTTTGTCCATTAACTTGAAAATTGGACCTGTAGAATTGGCTTTATTCGAGCCAGCCGCGGCGGCCACATGCCCGAAATCATATTTAAACATTAATGGCATAAAATTATCCTTCCAATAAAGCCAAATTGATGGACCTTAAAACGATTTTCTTCTGTTTTATTTCAATTCGAAGTTCTATACCCCTAAAAAAACACCCACTACAACATCTATATCGACTTATTATTTTGTATTATTACTTGGTTAAATACTCTTAGTACTTAAATTAAATGGGTGTGACATTACTATGTAATACGATGTCGAGTGCCTTTAAAAATGTACAGAACCCTTTGTTTGGCTAAAATTTGACTGGATGACAGCAAATTTTCTGAAAATTCTTTAGACGCATTACAATAGTAAAAAATCACAGAAAGGGCAAACAATACTATTTGAATAAAAAACATATATATATGGGGGCTATATCTAAATCTGAACCGATTTTCTCCGAATTTGGCAGTATTCCTTCATGTAATAAGAAACCTCTTTCTGCCGAATTTCGAAGTGATCGGATATAAAATACAGTTTCTACAGCGCATGAATTTCAAATCGGGGGTAAAATATATGTAAGGGGGCTATATCTAAATCTGAACCGATTTTCTCCGAATTTTTCATTCATGTAATAAGAAACCTCTTCTGCCGAATTTCGCTGTGATCGGATATAAAATACAGTTTCTACAGGGCTTGAATTTCAAATCGCGGGTAATATATATGTGGCGGCTATTTCTAAATCTGAACCTATTTTCTCCGAATTTGGCAGTATTCCTTCATGCAAGAAGAAACCTCTTTCTGCCGAATTTCGCACTGATCGGATATAAAATACAGTTTCTACAGCGCGTACATCGGGGGTAACATATATATATGAGCAATATCTAAATCTGAAACGATTTCCCCCAAATTTTGTATTGTCTCTAAGTGTATCACGAGACTACTCTCTGTCAATTTTTGTACAAATCGGTTAAAAAATGTTGCTTATACAGTGCATATATGCCAAATCGGAGGTACATATATATGGGAGCTATATGTAAATCTGAACCGATTTTAACCAAATTCAATAGGGATCGTCCTTGGGCCTAAAGAAAGATATGTTGGGTGTTACAAACAAATGCACAAACTCATAATACCCTGTACCACAGTGTGGTGGAGGGTATAATTATTTTAAAGGGTATGTAAATGGTTTTATACGAAAATGTCTGAGCTCTGACTAACCGCGAAGATAAAGGGCAATCAAAATGCTTTTATTATAAATGTTAGCATGCGAAGTAACGGGTTCCTGTTAGTTTATTAAAAAAGGGTTTCCCATGAAGGACAAAACAATTTTATATATTAATAAAACACAGAATATTTAAGATTTAGATATAAAAGATATAAAATATCGCTTCTGTAGTATACTGTCCCAAATATAGTCTGTTTAAAACATATTTGTGTTTAGTGTGCATTTTAAATGTATATACATTTGACACAAACAAATATTATTGTTATTATTTTGCAGGATGTTATTCTAAATAAACCTATGTTTCCATAATAATATGTTTTTATTTGGGACTATTATTTCCGCAAAAAGACTTATTCGCATTTCAGAAAATCGATCGAAACCTTACGTCTCTAAGTTTTTCTGAAACACAAAGTTATTTTTTAGAAAGTTTTAATGTTTGTAAAAAACATTAAATTGCTTGAAGGATTACTCCTTTCGAGAGTTATCGTGCGCACCAGCCAGCAGACAGACACACAGACAGATGGACGGAAGGACGGACATTGCTGAAATTACTTAAAATGGCCCAAATCCGCCAAACATATAAAAGAGTTTGGTCACTACTTCGACGTGTAACACTTTTGGTTCGTAGCAAATGATATATACCCTCCTCGCTCTAAGGTGAGGCAATACAAATATTAAAAAAAAAAGTTAACCCAATTTACACGGTACAACTTGTCCATGCGACTTTTTTTGAATTCTCTTGTGAAATCCATATGTAAAATCAAGCTTGTTTAGACGGTGAGCCTTTGTTTCAGCAATCAGGGAACAAATTTATACAAATTGTTTTTCGTATTCAGTCACTCATAAAAGAAAATGCCAATTTGTCCCTTGTATTTTCATTTCGAGCATCTTTTTCTACGCCGGAATCTTCTCTACACTTTTCGTCTATAAAACTCGTGTTGCAAGCATCAAGGCGCACTGTGTAAATTGGGTCTATATTTGAACAGGACTATGTATACCATCTTTCTGTGAGTAGCGTAATATAGAATATCGCGACCTAAGAGTGTAAAGGCGCTAAGTCCAATATTTAAAATTTTACAGGAGAGCCAAAATACTCACTGTATATGAATGTTTTTATAAAGGGTATATGGACTTAGCGCTTTTACGATTCAGCTTTTAAAGATGACAAAGCATGATTTTTTTTTGGCTTTTTGTTTTCAAATAGATGTATATACCACTTTTCGTACGTTCCGCTTCAAAAATACATTTAGGCAAAAAGTGGACTTAGCGCCTTTTCACTCTTAGGTCGCGATATGCTACTTTGTGGGAGCCAGAAAGGTCAATAGCCATTGCTACGGTGCAAGGTACTAAAATGTCGGGGCAATAACTCCCATTGTTCACTCGACTAAAAATATTACACTGTACACACTTTCAAGTTTTTGTATGTACTGGCATGAAAGCTGTTAACTCTTTGTAAATATGGTCACATTGTGTGAGAAGCATCTCAAGGAGATAGCGATGTGTTATACTCTTGTTTGATAGCATACGAAATACTGGTATCCTCATCCACTAAAATTCATCTCCAAAAATGTCCGAAATTGTCTTGTCCCTTCTGGCACCTTCCACACAAAAAAGTCAAATCTTATTACAGCTGAACAACTCATAGATTTAATGCAATTAGACGTTTTTTTAAGTTTTAAACACAAATATTGTGCACGATTATCAGAAATTACAGAAAAAAAAAACATAAAAATGTCAAATATTTTAGTAGTAATTCACAATAGTAATTAACATCAAGTTATCAAACGGAACCTTCCTGAAAACGAAGTTTTTTAACTGAACGTTTAAAATGTTCTTTAGACTAACTATCTGTTAGCTTACTTATCAATAAAAATAACTGTCGGAGCTAATTGAAAACGGCCGTAAATACCATAAATTATGCTTTTAACCGATATAAACATTTTAAGTTCTCTTTCAAATTTATGTGTTGTTTTTTACAAAGACGCTACAAGATATTGTCCCATATAAATTGAAAATTCAGTACAGTAAGGCTATCCCGAGTGAACATCAAAATTATCATTCATCCTGCAGGCGCATTTATCCATTCTCCATAATTTTAATTTTTACTCGTACCACAAAATTTTAAAGGTTGTCATTAAAATATATATTTTTTCAATTTATCAGTATGAGAATTTATTTAGCTGTACCAGTAATAATATAATTTAACCAATTTTAATGCAAATATTTTGCTTTCTTTTTTTTTCATTTGTTTTCTTTCACTGATGACGACGACAATGATGCTGCTCCTGGTGATCCTGCTACTGGTGGTGTTGGTGACGCTGTTAATTTTCCAGATGGGCAAACTATGTAAAAGGAGTAATCCACAGTTTTATGGCAAGCGTTGGTGTACAACTTGCGAATGGTTTCAATGCGGTCATTGTGAGTAATGTGCCAGTGGGGGCCGGTTTATCGTCGAGTGCTGCCATTGAAGTGGCCACATTGACATTTCTCGAACATTTTACGGGCCACACGGTTGAAAGGTAAATCTCTTTTTTTTCTTTTTTGTTTATTGTTTCAAGGGGATTTTTTGTTGTCCCAACTCAGCATTGTGGGAAAAATACACAAATGAACGTTCAAATAAACAACAACTCCAAGTGTAGTAAATGTTAATTTTGCTGCGCAAAGTGAAATAAATACATGTGTATTAGGGTGTCCAAGTGCGAAACAATTACTAATGAAGCTATTGACTTATTGTACCAGTTAAATTACTCTGTTTATGCACAGAGCAAAATGTTGTGCTTATTTTGAATATTTGGCACTAAAGTCGTTTTAATATCTAAAATAATCAATGTGTGTGAAGATAAATACGTATTTAACTAGCGAAGACACAAACCCTAATATGAAAATTAAAAGTCGGGGTATTTGAGGAAAATTAGGTTTTTCTCGAAAACTAGAGCGTATTTTAAAGTGAAATTAAGTTACCATGGTAAAAACATATCATTTTGTTTAAAAAAATTACCATCTGACCTAGAGGGCATATAGAATAGATTTGATAACTAGGGAACCTCGGAAGAAAATATATGACCATATCTGGAAGATGGGACCTTGTACCGACAAGGCCTGCATACTGAAAGAAGCCCTAGGAAGGCTCTATCGACCCATGTATAGCGTTTTTCCCAAATCAATTTCAGGCTCCCAAATACGTCCTTCCAAAAATGGCCCATTTTGATGGGAATTTCTGGAGAGGAGCAGTGGCCACAACTGGAAGATGGGACTATGTACCGACAAGGCCTGCATACTGAAAGAAGCCCTACGAAGGCTCTATGGACCCATATATAGCGTTTTTCCCAAATCAATTTCAGGCTCCCAAAAACGTCATTCCAAAATGGCCCATTTTGATGGGAATTTCTGGAGAGGAGCAGTGGCCACAACTGGAAGATGGGACTATGTACCGACAAGGCCTGCATATTGAAAGAAGCTCTAGGAAGGCTCTATCGACCCATATATAGCGTTTTTCCCAAATCAATTTCAGGCTCCCAAAAACGTCATTCCAAAATGGCATATTTTGACGGGAATTTCTGGAGAGGAGCAGTGGCCACAACTGCAAGATGGGACTATGTACCGACAAGACCTGCATATTGAAAGAAGCCCTAGGAAGGCTCTATCGACCCATATATAGCGTTTTTCCCAAATCAATTTCAGGCTCCCAAAAACGTCATTCCAAAATGGCCCATTTTGATGGGAATTTCTGGAGAGGAGCAGTGGCCATAACTGGAAGATGGGACTATGTACCGACAAGGCCTGCATACTGAAAGAAGCCCTACGAAGGCTCTATCGACCCATATATAGCGTTTTTCCCAAATCAATTTCAGGCTCCCAAAAACGTCATTCCAAAATGGCCCATTTTGATGGGAATTTCTGGAGAGGAGCAGTGGCCATAACTGGAAGATGGGACTATGTACCGACAAGGCCTGCATACTGAAAGAAGCCCTACGAAGGCTCTATCGACCCATATATAGCGTTTTTCCCAAATCAATTTCAGGCTCCCAAAAACGTCATTCCAAAATGGCCCATTTTGATGGGAATTTCTGGAGAGGAGCAGTGGCCATAACTGGAAGATGGGACTATGTACCGACAAGGCCTGCATACTGAAAGAAGCCCTACGAAGGCTCTATCGACCCATATATAGCGTTTTTCCCAAATCAATTTCAGGCTCCCAAAAACGTCATTCCAAAATGGCCCATTTTTATGGGAATTTCTGGAGAGGAGCAGTGGCCACAACTCGAAGATGGGACTATGTACCGACAAGGCCTGCATATTGAAAGAAGCTCTAGGAAGGCTCTATCGACCCATATATAGCGTTTTCCCCAAATCAATTTCAGGCTCCCAAAAACGTCATTCCAAAATGGCCCATTTTGATGGGAATTTCTGGAGAGGAGCAGTGGCCACAATTGGAAGATGGGACTATGTACCAACAAGGCCTGCATACTGAAAGAAGCTCTAGGAAGGCTCTATCGACCTATATATAGCGTTTTTCCCAAATCAATTTCAGGCTCCCAAATACGTCCTTCCAAAAACGGCCCATTTTGATGGGAATTTCTGGAGAGGAGCAGTGGCCACAACTGGAAGATGGGACTATGTACCGCCAAGGCCTGCATACTGAAAGAAGCCCTACGAAGGCTCTATCGACCCATATATAGCGTTTTTCCCAAATCAATTTCAGGCTCCCAAATACGTCCTTCCAAAAATGGCCCATTTTGATGGGAATTTCTGGAGAGGAGCAGTGGCCACAACTGGAAGATGGGACTATGTACCGCCAAGGCCTGCATACTGAAAGAAGCCCTACGAAGGCTCTATCGACCCATATATAGGGTTTTTCCCAAATCAATTTCAGGCTCCCAAAAACGTCATTCCAAAATGGCCCATTTTGATGGGAATTTCTGGAGAGGAGCAGTGGCCACAACTGGAAGATGGGACTATGTACCGACAAGGCCTGCATACTGAAAGAAGCCCTAGGAAGGCTCTATCGACCCATATATAGCGTTTTTCCCAAATCAATTTCAGGCTCCCAAAAACGTCATTCCAAAATGGCCCATTTTGATGGGAATTTCTGGAGAGGAGCAGTGGCCACAACTGGAAGATGGGACTATGTACCGACAAGGCCTGCATACTGAAAGAAGCCCTAGGAAGGCTCTATCGACCCATATATAGCGTTTTTCCCAAATCAATTTCAGGCTCCCAAAAACGTCATTCCAAAATGGCCCATTTTGATGGGAATTTCTGGAGAGGAGCAGTGGCCATAACTGGAAGATGGGACTATGTACCGACAAGGCCTGCATACTGAAAGAAGCCCTACGAAGGCTCTATCGACCCATATATAGCGTTTTTCCCAAATCAATTTCAGGCTCCCAAAAACGTCATTCCAAAATGGCCCATTTTTATGGGAATTTCTGGAGAGGAGCAGTGGCCACAACTCGAAGATGGGACTATGTACCGACAAGGCCTGCATATTGAAAGAAGCTCTAGGAAGGCTCTATCGACCCATATATAGCGTTTTCCCCAAATCAATTTCAGGCTCCCAAAAACGTCATTCCAAAATGGCCCATTTTGATGGGAATTTCTGGAGAGGAGCAGTGGCCACAATTGGAAGATGGGACTATGTACCAACAAAGCCTGAAATTGATTTGGGAAAAACGCTATATATGGGTCGATAGAGCCTTCGTAGGGCTTCTTTCAGTATGCAGGCCTTGTCGGTACATAGTCCCATCTTCCAGTTATGGCCACTGCTCCTCTCCAGAAATTCCCATCAAAATGGGCCATTTTGGAATGACGTTTTTGGGAGCCTGAAATTGATTTGGGAAAAACGCTATATATGGGTCGATAGAGCCTTCGTAGGGCTTCTTTCAGTATGCAGGCCTTGTCGGTACATAGTCCCATCTTCCAGTTATGGCCACTGCTCCTCTCCAGAAATTCCCATCAAAATGGGCCATTTTGGAATGACGTTTTTGGGAGCCTGAAATTGATTTGGGAAAAACGCTATATATGGGTCGATAGAGCCTTCGTAGGGCTTCTTTCAGTATGCAGGCCTTGTCGGTACATAGTCCCATTTTCCAGTTGTGGCCACTGCTCCTCTCCAGAAATTCCCATCAAAATGGGCCGTTTTTGGAAGGACGTATTTGGGAGCCTGAAATTGATTTGGGAAAAACGCTATATATGGGTCGATAGAGCCTTCCTAGGGCTTCTTTCAGTATGCAGGCCTTGTCGGTACATAGTCCCATCTTCCAGTTGTGGCCACTGCTCCTCTCCAGAAATTCCCATCAAAATGGGCCATTTTGGAATGACGTTTTTGGGAGCCTGAAATTGATTTGGGAAAAACGCTATATATGGGTCCATAGAGCCTTCGTAGGGCTTCTTTCAGTATGCAGGCCTTGTCGGTACATAGTCCCATCTTCCAGTTGTGGCCACTGCTCCTCTCCAGAAATTCCCATCAAAATGGGCCATTTTTGGAAGGACGTATTTGGGAGCCTGAAATTGATTTGGGAAAAACGCTATACATGGGTCGATAGAGCCTTCCTAGGGCTTCTTTCAGTATGCAGGCCTTGTCGGTACAAGGTCCCATCTTCCAGATATGGTCATATATTTTCTTCCGAGGTTCCCTAGTTATCAAATCTATTCTATATGCCCTCTAGGTCAGATGGTAATTTTTTTAAACAAAATGATATGTTTTTACCATGGTAACTTAATTTCACTTTAAAATACGCTCTAGTTTTCGAGATAAACCTAATTTTCCTCAAATACCCCGACTTTTAATTTTCATATTAGGGTTTGTGTCTTCGCTAGTTAAATACGTATTTATCTTCACACACATAAATAATCACATTTCGTTTTTAAAATGAGGACAATTGTTTGCAATATTGTGCCACCCTAATGCTTACGTTCGCATACATTATATGTAATAACATTTTGGTAAAATTTTTCCCTTTACCTTTGTCTTTTTTGTTCGCTTATTGCTGTCCTGTTGCCTGCTGATGACTTTTTGGTGGGGAATCTCTCGATGTCGCCGCTGCAGTGATGCCAAACGAGCTCTAATTTGCCAAGCTGCTGAGCATATATTTGTAGGTATGCCATGCGGCATAATGGATCAAATGATTTCGGTGGCCGGACAAAAGGACTCTGCCTTGAAATTAGATTGTCGGTAAGTTGTGAAAGCAGCACTAGGGGAGCCATTTAAGCTTTGACAAATGTACAATAGCGAAAAAGTGACAAAGTGCAGTGCCTTTGAGAGGAAAATTAAGGGTCACTACTTTTTCAAAGTATTTCAAAGGAAAAATGATTCCAAATTAGCAGGAGCACGGTAATGTAACGCTTGACATAAAAACATTAGAACATTTAATCACGGCCTCATTGAGCAAAAATATGTTGCAGGTTTCGTAAAGCATTTTAAATTAAAAAAAATCGAGAATAATTTTGTGAATAATGATGGAAATAAGAATCATTTTGGCTGCCCCATGAAATATAAATGAGTAAAAAACACAATTCCGTCAAACAATTAGTCTGGTCGAATATTCGGAATAATAAGACCATTTGAAATGCTTTGCTAATTTTAATTTATTCGCCAAATATGACCGACTAATTTTTTCCCTGTGTATTTACACGATAGAAAATATTATTTGGAAGAGAATTTTTTAAATAGTATATATTTCTGAGGAAATACATTTTATTTGAATATTTATATATTACATTAAAAAATATTTGCAAAATAATTTTCTCACATAAAATATATGTTTAAATACAAATAAATTTATTGCTTAGGAATTTCTCTAAATATATTTTATTTAAAAAAAATTATAAAACTTTTGCTGACACTTTCGAATATTACTCTTATTTTTGCTTGGTTTCACAGTTATAATACAATATGCGTTTAACACCTGCTTTAAATCAATCATATAATTTCTGAGTATTCGAAGTCATCATTTATTGTCAATATTCCAGGTAATTTATTTTGATGCAAGATTGTAAGATTTTAATTATTATTATTTAATACTGTTACCAACATTTTGTATTTGTAAACCAGTAAGGAAAGGCTAACGTCGGGCGGTGCCGACTATATAATACCCTACACCACTCTCGTAATATTGAATAACTCTGATATATAAATTTTGTAATTCATGTATAAATTGTTTACATAAATTTACTTTTGGGACATTTTATACTTAAATAATACCCTGTACCACAGTGTGGTGTAGGGTATAAAAACGATTGGATCTAAAGGGCCAAATCGGATGAAACATATATATGGGAGCTATAGCTAAATCTTAACCGATTTTCTTCAAATTCGGTAGTGTTGGTTCATGGATCAAGAAACTCTACCATTCTAAATTTCAACACGATTGGATGTAAAATACAGCTTTTATAGGACTAAAGGGCCAAATCGGACGAAACATATATATGGGAGCTATAGCTAAATCTTAACCGATTTTCTTCAAATTCGGCAATGTTGGTTCATGGATCAAGAAACTCTACCATTCTAAACTTCAAAACGATCAGATGTAAAATTCAGCTTCTATAGGACTAAAGGGCCAAATCGGACGAAACATATATATGGGAGCTATAGCTAAATCCTAACCGATTTTCTTCAAATTTGGCAATGTTGGTTCATGGATCAAGAAACTCTACCATTCTAAATTTCAAAACGATCGGATGTAAAATACAGCTTCTATAGGACTAAAGGGCCAAATCTGACGAAACATATATATGGGAGCTATAGCTAAATCCTAACCGATTTTCTTCAAATTTGGCAATGTTTGTTCATAGATCAAGAAACTCTACCATTCTAAATTTCAAAACGATCGGATGTAAAATACAGCTTCCATAGGACTAAAGGGCCAAATCGGACGAAAGATATATATGGGAGCTATATCTAAATCTGAACCGATTTCAACCAAATTTAATAGCGATCTTAACAGACGCGAAATACTCTAAACTGCAAAATTTCAGAACGATCGGAGTGAAATTGCGACCTGTAGTCGACGAACAACTTTACATGGACAGACGGACGGACGGACATCGTTAAATCGACTCAGCTAGTGATTCTGAGTCGATCGGTATACTTTAAGGTGGGTCTAGCTGTGTTATTTTAAGGTGTTACAAACATCTGCCGGGAAACAAACTTATAATAAATACCCTGTACCACAGTGTGTTGTAGGGTATAAAAATGAACTTTGAATTACTAAAAATTTAACACAATTAAGGTATTTTCTGAATACTGAAATGCAAATAAATATCTGTTTCGGAAATAATAGTTCCAAATAAAAACATATTGGGGGTAAACAAAGATTTGTTAGAACAACATTTTCCCAAATATATAATTTTTATGTACCCAAATATTATATGTTTAGTGTGTACCCTAAACATACAATACGTTTCAAGCCGAATATGTTTGGAACAATATACTACAGAAGCTATTTTTTCGCAGTTATATAAACCTTAAAAAATAACATTTCGGTTAAAAATTGTTTGACAGCGGTAAGTGCCAAAAGACGCTCCCCACTCGTTTTCAAATTTGAGTTTATTTTCTTATTTAAATATTTTGTATAATTTTCAATTTTAGTCATTATGCTGCACGCTGAAATTCCCAATTATATTCTTCTTGAACATATGTCGAATACATATGTATGTTGAAGGTACACTTCAAACATATTATATTTAACACAAGCAAAAATTATGTATTTGGAAGAATGTTCAGCTAAACATAAATTTTGACTCCCCAATATTTCAATATATGGACCACATTTATTTAGAGATATATTTGCATCTAAATATTGGAATCTTTAGAAAGGTCGCTGAAAGTAATTACACTGTGCTCCAAATGGACACTTTAAAAATGTAACAGAAATTAGACCCTATGGATATACCTATTTCGGCATTGCTGAATCCAGTGATGCTAGCCGTTTTTCTATGTTAGCTCTTGTTTTCGCGATATTGGACCACAAAATTTGCAAGGAAATCATAGAGGTTATTTGTCTCGGAGGTGATTTTAAAGTGGAAGGCTACGGAATACACGCTGCATTCCAAAGAACGAAATAAGGGGAACCCTTCGAGAATTATTTCTTTCCAAATATTTGATTTCCATATTTGATTTCCCAACAAACTTTGTGGTCAAATATCGCGAAAACAAGAGCTAACTTACAAAAACGGTTAATGCCACTGGATTCAGCATGGCCGAAATATGTTTATCCATAGGGTCTCCTTTCTGTAACATTTTTGGACTAGCACAGTGTTATTATTAAAAATATTATATTTCTAGGTTTCCATCGTAAGATTTTTTATTTTGAACCAAAGAAAGATTAATTTGTATTTAAGTAAAGGGTTATTTTTCTGCAACTTTCTTTTTTGCAACACTGTTTTTGCCAACTCGGCTGTTTTCGTGTAACATGTTACTGTCAAACATGTTCAGTTCGGTCTTTAATATAAGCATGAACGAATTACAAACGAACAAAGCTTGAAGATTATTGAATTTTATTATCAAAATTCATGCTCTAAGTCCTTCCTATTCGGAATCTTGTGTCTAAATTTCGCACCAAATTTACATTATTGGACAATAAACCACCTACACGCATAGGTAGAGTGCGGACAGAGGAATATATTGCCGGTGGCATAATTGGACTGTACTTTCTCAAAGACGGCAAAGATAGGAACGTTATTGTGAATGGCGAGCGCAACCGTGCGATGATTACAAACATTCTTTTTTGCACAAAATGGAAGAGCGGGACTTGGCCGACATGTGGTTTCGACAAAACGGTGCCACATGCCACACAGCACGCGAAAAATGTCCCAATAGAGAGGCGCGTTCGTGAATAGTTTATTTCACGTTTGGGGCCGGTGAATTGTCCGCCTAGATATAAACGCCTTTAGATTATTTTTTGGAGCTATGTTAAGGCTCGTGTCTGTTGGCACTGGAAGCCAATATGGACGAATTTATTCGTGAGATACCGGCCGATATGTTTGAAGGAGTATGCCGAAATTTGACCCAGCATCATGTATGGACCATTTGAGGCGCAGACGCGGTCAACATTTACATGAAATCGTCTTTAAACATTGAATTATAGAGACCGTTCTATCGACTCAAATAGAGATTTCAGACATTTCTCTAAATTTGATGTTTTTATCCCCTCACCTTAGAGAAGAGGGTATATGTCATTTTCTACGAGCCAAAAGTGTAACACATCGAAGCAGTGACCTTGGACCCCAAGTATGTTTGGTGGAAATTCGATTTGGGTCATTTTAAGTCATTTGAGCAATGTCCGTCCGTCTGTATGTCTGTCTGCTGTCTGGTGCGCACGATAACTCTCGAGGGCATTAACCAATTGACTTTAAATTTTAATGCGTAATATGTTGCTCTATCTCCAGCTAAGTTCGAAGATGGGCCATATTGGTCTTTACAACTTATTCTTTAATAACTTATATATTTGCTCCAAAAGTTAACTGCTTAAAGCTTTAATACTAGTTCATATAAATACTTGAAATTTTGTACAAAGTAAGGTTTTTATAGTACCTATAGTCAGCGAAAAGTGAGCGTTATTGGCATGCCCCGTTTGGTACCTCTCACACAAATGGACCATTTTGCACCAAAAGTTAACAGCTTATAACTTAAATTCCAGCGTTTTTCGAGACCGAATGCAATAGCGAATAATATTTTTTATTTCAAATACCATTTTTTCAAAAACGTATTTACGGAAGCGAACAATTTATTTAGATTCATTCCTACATACTGTCTTTTAAAATCAATAAGAATATAAAATATTTATTTAATCCAATAGCAAAAACAAAATATTTGAAAAACCATTAAGGAAGGAATGGGGCGGATCCTTTTATATTATACCCTACACCACCTTGCTAGGAGACAGTAAGCATATACGCGTATATAATTGTTCTGTTACTTTAAAACTCCCAAAGTACGTTCTTAGATCAACAAAGTTTCTTAATGATCGGTTGGAAAATGTGGATTGTGTAACACTTGTCAAATCGGAGGATATAGAACAGGCATATAACGAAAGTTGCTTTAGCGAAAGCGAATATTGAAATATTTTTCTATTGAAATATTCTTACATATTGTCGAGGTAGATCCGGGTATCTACGAAACCTATAGTTCCCATTTAGAGATGTGAAACGGGATTGGTTTCCACAAATCCCGGGATTCGGGATTTTTAAATTGCAACTCCTGGGATCAGGGAATTTTTGAAAGCTAGCATCATAACGAAGAAAACACTGCCTATTCGTCTGCCTCAAGTTTATCACTAACTTTGAGATACATTTAAATGCATTAGTTCGCTTATATATATTAGAAAACCTTGCTAGAATTTTTACGGGTGGATGACTGGATTAATATGCAAATAAATCTTTGTTGCGGAAATAATAGTCCCACATAAAAAATATTAGCATGTGTACAACGATATTACCATGTCTCAAAACTCCAATATATATTGCAGTTTTGATGGTACAGGGTTTTCCAATAAGAGTGATATAATTTCTTTGAAAAAAAAACACACTTATTGTTAAGGAAATTCAAAAGTTTTTTATTTAATGTGAAGTACAATCGATACAATTAAGTTCTAAATAAAACGTCATTCAAATGGCCTCCACGATTTCTTCTGACTTGTAAACCTTTCAATATTGACTTGTAAACATTGAAGAGAGTGTTATTTATTTCGAAAGACCGATGTCTTCAAATAACCCCACAAGAAAAGTCTAATGGTGTTAAATCACAATTTCTTGAAATAATCGAATCTCCAAACTTTTCTCGCAACAATTCAATTCTTTTATTTGCTGTGTGGCACGTAGCCACAATCGGTCAATGGCAAAAAGATAGCTCTTAACGAGAGCTAAAATATTGCTCAAGAGTGTCAAGGTCGTAGGTCGACTGGAAAGTGTTTTTTGGATCTAAAACACAAGTAAGGAAGTTCAGTCGGGTAAACCGACTGAGTCTCAAAAAAAAAAATTATAACATTTATTTATTATGTTTTATTTAAATTATTATCAATTTAAATTGCATTTAATAACTTTAAATATGTACTGGTATTAAAGTTATAAGCTCTTAACTTTTGGCGTAAAATGATCCATTTGTGTGAGGGTTACCAAAAAGAACGTGCCAATAATGGCCACTTTTGTACAGTGTAACGAAATTTTAAGTACTGTACGAAATTTCAATCATTTGTATTAAAGTAAAAGCTGTTAAGTTTTGATACAAATATGTACATTTGCGTGTGTGGGGTACCAAATGGGCGTGCCAATAAAGCCCACTTTTCTCTGGACTCCTGGTACTATAAAAGCATTACACTGTACAAAATTTCAAGTATTTATGTGCACTGGTATTGAAGTTATAAGTTGTTAACTTTTGGTGTAAAATGGTCCATGTATGTGGGAGGTACCAAAAAGGGCGTGCCAATTACGGCCACTTTTATCTAGACTCTAGGTACTATAAAAGCATTGCACTGCACGAAATTTCAAGTATTTGAATGCACTGGTATTGTAACTTTTGGTACAAAATTGCCCATTTGTGTGGGAGGTACCATAAGGGAGGTGACAACTACGCCCATTTCGAGGTAATAGTGACAAATAAACTAATACAATATTTCATTAAATGTTAACCCTTTGTGGGGGAGGTACTAGAAGGGGTGAACCAATATGGCCCATCTTCGAACTTAGCCGGAGATAGAAGAAAATATTACCGCATACCAAATTTGAAGCCAATCGGTTATTCCTTTCGAGAGTTATCGTGTACACCAGGCAGCAGACAGACAGACAGACAGACAGACAGACAGACAGACAGACAGACAGACAGACGGACGGACGTGCTTTGCTAATTCGACTTAAAATGAACCAAAACGTATATCCGCCGAACGTACTTAGGGTCTTACGTCACTCCTTCGATGTGTTACACTTTTGCTTGTAGCAGATGATATATACCCCCTCTCTAAGGTGAGGGGATAAAAATGGACTTAGCGCACGAAAAGTTGCAATTGGAGAACGATTATTTTGATAATAAAACTGAATAATTTAAACGTTGTTCTTGAGTATATCTCTCCATGATGAAATTGTAAACACTACTGAATACAATGAAAAACAAATGACCGATCATGACGTATTACACATGGCGGAAACGTCACTTCAAATTATATCATCCCTATTTGAAAACCCGTTATATTCGGATTTAGAACATTAAGATTGGGTCCGCTATCTGCTGGCTAGGATTCGCTTAGACCAGTGCAATATTGTAGGTAAGTGCAAAAAATCTGAAGAAGATTTTTTATTAGTTTTTTTATTTTAAAATTTAAAATTTTTTTATTATTAAAATTTCCACAGCTTTTTTGTGGTCGTCATTACACTACGAATTTTTTTTGTTATTGTAAACAAAATGAGATACATTTTTCTATTATTAAATTATATTAGCGGAACATACTTAAAATCACGTGGAAAACATAAGTCGCGAGAAAAAATATGAAAATTAAATATTTGCAAACTATTATCAATGTACATTTTGTGCGTTTCCAAATAGCTGTCATACAAGCCCGGGTTTATTTAAATCGGTGCACGTAGTCAGGAGATATAATGGTAAAATTTCAAAGTTTCACACCCTGTATCCTGGTAGCCTATCACGTTAGGAAGCTGTATTTTTGGGAAACCTCATTCCCATAATACTTCTGCAACCTCACCAAGTTTGGACGCGATCGGAATAAAATAAAAAAAAAATAGTGGCCCTTTGACGTGTTTTTCCCCTTATATAGGTTGTAACCTAAACACATATATCGATACCTCCATTCTAAAACATAAAACAGAAACCAATTTTTTTAGGGAGATTGTATTTTTAACATCTAAATACTCCAAATCAAATTCAGTCAATTTGGTGTTTATCAGCCAACCCAATCAAAAGTTATTCAAACAACAGTACAGGTCACTGTGATCCACACAGTCCTACAAGAATTTTAGGAGTTAGAATAATTAGCTGTAATTTGAAAAAAAATAAATAATCTTAACCTCTAATTTTACGTCATTTTTGATATGAATATTTTTGATGGTTATATTTATAGGTAAGGGCTTAAATTGAATTTAATTAAATCCTGAAAACCCTTCTCTGATATTAATCTAATAAGGAAGTTCTTTAAATTCGGAATAGTCAATTCTCATATTTTCGTTACCGTACAGTGTGAACAATTTAGGAAAAATGTTTTTTATAATAAAGCACTATATATTTGCACATATGCCTTATTATTCATGAGAAATATATCATGTATCACCAAACTCATATCTCCTTTCAAACTTTTGCATTGCACGCCACGGCCCACAACCCAAAATAAAGAAATTTCCATATCACATACAAGTCTCTCGAATTCCATGCCTTGATGCAACCACATAATACACAACATATCATTACTGTCGTCAAAGCCGCGAAAAAGTAGCATAAAATATTTAAATTGTTCCTAAGCTGTTCAAAAAAATAAATAAAAATTCATCTCACCCTCAAGAAACGTAACAAAGCAATGCAAAGTGTGGCAGCAACAAATAACTTTGAATAAATGCAAAATTTTGCCTCGAACGGAGGAAAATTGTTGTGGTGCTAGGCGACGAGAAACGACAAAAAATAAGAGCCTAGAAATGTGCTTTTGTTAGCACTTTCGGTACACAGACTCCCTCCCGCACTCACACTTACATCGCCGGCAACTCGCGTAATACTTTACTGTGACAGTTGCTAACAAAATGCACTGTTGTTGACAGTAAGATGTAGCAACAAAGGCTACAAGAGCTACCAAATGCAGCAGTGCAATGCGCATCTCATAACAACTACAGAAAAAACTTTAAAAAGCGTGTATACGGGGTTGGTCGGTTCGACTCACATATATTCTCTACACTTGCCACGTCTCATTATCCGCTCACCTTAAAGAGGCATATATAACTTGCTACGAGGCGTATCACATAGAAGAAATGACATAAGACCCCCAGATTGTTTGGTGGAAGTTCGATTAGATCATTTTAAGTCATTTAAGCAATATCCGTCTGTTCGTCTGTCCGCTGGCTGGTGCTCACGACAACTCTCGAAAGGATTAACCGACTGACTTCAAATTTGGTATGCGGTAATATTTCTCTATCTCCGGATAATTTCGAAGATGGGCCATATTGGTTCCTCCTTCTAGTACCTCCCTCACAAAGAGTTAACATTTAGTGAAATATTGATTCTTTAATAAATTGTATACTACTTACTCGAATCTTCTGAAATTCCAGGCATAGTATTATTTTATAAGTCGCTAACAGTTCAAGAATGCCCATGCCCCTTTTGGTACCTCCCACATAAATGGACCATTCTGCACCAAAAGGTAACAGCTCAAAATTTTATAGAGTGCAATTTATTTTTGTTATCGAGATAATTGCTCGATTTTAAGGACATTTTAATTCGTTTAAAGACAATTGCCCTTATTTTTATGATATATTGTGCTTAATAGTATGTACATTAGGGTGGGTCAAATTGTATGGATGCAAAAAAACTAAAAAATCGTACAGCAAAATCTTAATCTATGGAAAATTTTCCTAACAAACCATGGATCTAAATTCATATCCCATTCCGCGAAAATCGACATGAAGTTTACTTAGTTAATTTTTTGTTGTTTTGTTGTTAGTAGCCGTAGATAAAATAATATAACGGCATAATTGTATAACGGGATAAAATTATCCTTTTTTTGTTCTGGTATATTTAAGCACTGGGAAGTTTTCTCATTTCTTAAAAAAACGAATATTTTCTCAACGCTGAAGCAAATACATGTAACTTCATTTTATTTCTAAAATAAAATATTCAATTGGCAAACAAATGTCTGTCTTGTGATTTATGCATTTTTCTGTAGCTTTTTCTAATGATACTCGTATGATAGAAATGGATATAACGTATTCAAAAAATATTTCTAATTTTCAAATTACGTCTAAATTACATTGTATTTACATTGTCTCTACAAGCTGAAAGATTGTAATGAATAACTCGAAATCAATGAACACTTTTATTTGATCCAAATAAATTTTATTAATTTTCAAATAAATTTTATTTGCTCAGAAATATATAATATTTAAAAATTTGTATTCCAAACATTCATTCAAACATATCAAAAAAGGCGATGTTGCTCCGTGTAATGTTACTTTTTTTATATACATATATATATATATGTATATACATTATTTCTTCGCATTCATTAAAGTGCCTCAGCGCCTCTAGAGCATTATTGAAGCCATCTGACAACAATTTTTTTACATCAGATTTTATAATACAAGAGGCATATATAAATGGACCATTCTGCACCAAAAGGTAACAGCTCAAAATTTTATAGAAAGCAATTTATTTTTGTTATCGAGATAATTGCTCGATTTTAAGGACATTTTAATTCGTTTAAAGACAATTGCCCTTATTTTTATGATATATTGTGCTTAATAGTATGTACATTAGGGTGGGTCAAATTGTATGGATGCAAAAAAACTAAAAAATCGTACAGCAAAATCTTAATCTATGGAAAATTTTCTTAACAAACCATGGATCTAAATTCAAATCCCATTCCGCGAAAATCGACATGAAGTTTACATAGTTAATTTTTTGTTGTTTTGTTGTTAGTAGCCGTAGATAAAATAATATAACGGCATAATTGTATAACGGGATAAAATTATCCTTTTTTTGTTCTGGTATATTTAAGCACTGGGAAGTTTTCTCATTTCTTAAAAAAACGAATATAACGCTGAAGCAAATACATGTAACTTCATTTTATTTCTAAAATAAAATATTCAATTGGCAAACAAATGTCTGTCTTGTGATTTATGCATTTTTCTGTAGCTTTTTCTAATGATACTCGTATGATAGAAATGGATATAACGTATTCAAAAAATATTTCTAATTTTCAAATTACGTCTAAATTACATTGTATTTACATTGTCTCTACAAGCTGAAAGATTGTAATGAATAACTCGAAATCAATGAACACTTTTATTTGATCCAAATAAATTTTATTAATTTTCAAATAAATTTTATTTGCTCAGAAATATATAATATTTAAAAATTTGTATTCCAAACATTCATTCAAACATATCAAAAAAGGCGATGTTGCTCCGTGTAATGTTACTTTTTTTATATACATATATATATATATGTATATACATTATTTCTTCGCATTCATTAAAGTGCCTCAGCGCCTCTAGAGCATTATTGAAGCCATCTGACAACAATTTTTTTACATCAGATTTTATAATACTTAACATTTATGAATACAGGGTTGCCCATATTCGACGGACCCATGTTTTTTTTGGGCCCATTCCAATCGACGAGGCTTGTCCGCAGGCAACAATCTTTGCGTCAATTGAATTTTGTACGGGAACAAATGCAAATCAACGCGAATAATCCGTTGTAAAGTGGACCGAACCATGCCCAACTGCTGAGAACGGCGTTTTTGGGATGTTCTTGGGGACCTCTCAACACTGGCTCGTACGGCAGCGATATTCTCGGCCGATCGCCTTGGTCGACTTTTATTTGGCCTCTTCGGATTAGAAAGAGCCTCACCAGTCGAAAATTTTTCGTATAAACGCTTAATGGTGTTCTTAGAAGGCGCACTTCTCACATTTTTTAATATTTTAAAAGCACGTTGAGTTTTCACAATTGACTTCTTCTGTTGAATGTAAATTTCAACTATTTCGCGTGGCGTGTATTGTTCCATGGTAAAAATCTGCTTGGACTGACGCTTCAAACGCGGTATGTCATTAAGCGATCTGACATCTCTGTCAAAAGTTATGGCGTTGCCAGATGGGTCCGTCGAATATGGGAGACCCTGTACATATATAAATATAACATTTTTTAGTTTGATTCATATTCTGCTTACTCTAGAAAAATTAATCATATTAGGAGCATTTCAATATTTTGCAAAAGATGTATTTTATGTCTGTTCTCGGAAGTTTATAAACATTTTTCAAACACTTATTTTGCACGATCTGTAGCGATTTCAGGTCAATGTTTCTCCTATGACCATATATCATGGATAAATAATTTATATTGCTTTGAACTAAGGCCTCAAAGATCATTAGTTTAGTTTTTTCATTGAGTTTATTTCGAAGTTTGTAAAATACCAATAACTGGAGATATTTTTAATTTCACATGTTGTATATGATTTTTCCATGAAAGGTTGCTTTGTAAATATACTCCCAGGTACTTTACAGTGTTAACTTCTGGTACCTGCTCACCATCTGATAAAATTACAAAATCATTACATCGCTGTTGTTGGGGTCTAAAGTTGATGAATTTCGTTTTATTGGAGTTTAAAAAAAGTTTGTTTATCCGAGCGTACTTTTCGTTATCCATCAGTTTATCATATTGACGTTTGTCTAGTTTTGTACACAAAACATGGAACGTCTTTGAACACTTATCACATTGTATGGATGCTTCCTCTTCTTCGTTGACTTGTAATTTACATTGCCTTTTTAAAACTACGACGAGATGGTGGCATTTTTCATAAATTTGGTATAATTCCCTGTTTGAATAATACTTTAAACAGTGATGTATTCGCAAATACAGTTTAAAAACCACTATTTAAATATTTTTTAAATTGTTTATACGGAGCACTTGTAAATTTGATGTTCTCACTCAGGGAGTTGCCAGATTTATTTGCCAGATATTTATTTATATGTCTTTAAATCAATGTACAATTTCAGGATAAATGTCAATAGTTTTAATGATTTTTGAATAAAACTTATATTGCTGAAATAAATGCAGCATTGGGAAATTTCAAGAAAAGGGGAGTCATAAAATCTGTTTTGGGTCTTGGGAAAATACGGATATGAATGATGAATATGTTGTTTCTGTGTTTATTGCTTTTGGCCTCAAATAAGAATTACACTAGAGTGAACCCAAAGGCTTCATGTACAGGGTGGGCCATTTCAAATTGTAAATTTGAATCGGCTATAAAAAAAGTACTGATAACACTTTGCAAGAAATGAACACTTTTTGAAAAATACAAGGACTTGACAGTATATGTTCGATTCTACTACCAAAGGGTAGTATAACCCTATACTCGGTTTGGCGAAATTGGTGACCAATTTTTTTTATGGCCCTCCAAAGTTTCTGGAAACAGTGGGCCCCTCGAAGAAGGTGTCAACAACTAATTATAACTATTATAATTATCGTTCATGTCTATAATACCTAACCGGATGGCTGTTATGAATTGGGAACTTTAAAGACCCGAAAAAATGAATGCGACGATGATGATTTATCGCCCTTGCTAATGTTCAAATCAACATGACAATAAGAAACAAGCAAATAGTTTATACGTAGTCTGATGGAGGTCGTACAAATAAAATGCCAAATGTTGATATTTTACTTACATGTTTCGAGAATAATTTTGCAGCTTTGTTCGAAGAGAAAATTAAATCTCGATGCAGATAACAATTAAAATGTTTATGATTTGAACCTGCAAATAAAATTAGTTCAAATTTAGATTGCATTTTGTATAGATTAAGAAAATCCTATGTGAATAATAAAATGCATTACTTTCGTGATTTGTTTAACAAATCAATTGATGTCAAATTTGTATTGATATGAATTAGTGGTGTATATTGCAAACAGACTGATTAACTTAAAATATCACCCTTACGATGTTAGTGATTATATAGTGGTATAAGGCACAGTCGATGGAAAAATTGAAAAGTGGAAGTTCACCCGCGAAAGGAGCACACACAAAAAACTACTTTACGTTTTGTTTTAGTGAAACTCCATCGTATCTACAATTTCTTTATATTCTCAGAATTGCTTTACTTTTTTTCTTCCTTTCACTAGAGATGTTCTGTTTCTTTGCATATTTTGCTTATTTTTCGTTTACAAATTTCCTGTGAAATATGTAAATTATCTGTTTGTATTTTTTGGGTTGCCTTGTTGACATTTCTTTATGTCGCAGCAAGAATAGTTTGTGTTGCACGTTACGACAGTCAGTCAGTCGTAGTGGTAACAAAGTCATATGCACACGCATCAGTTGTAGATTTTTATTTGTGGTTCCAGTAATTCATTGGAAGGGTCTTTTTTTTGGTCATAGGAAAATATCAAGCGAGTTTTTTATTCTTTGCTTGAAATTTGTGAAATCGCATCTAATTGTAGCATGTACACTAGGCTGGGTCGATTTGTGGGGAGGCAAAAAAGTCGCCATTGCTCAGTGAAAATCGTATTCTAGGGATCAAAACAAGAAACTTTGCCGAAGGAACCATACCTCTAAAACGAATTCTGATGTCCCGGAATTTGGGTCGAACTTTTGGGTAGGGACAAATTTTGAAAAATCCCACTTTGACTCATTTAGAGTGCTCCAATCGAGTCCAAATGTATGACAAACCCCCATTAACTTTGGAGGCCCGACCCACCCAGACTTACGAATCCCCTCACCTTCAGACCCAAAAAATATTCGTAATTTTTTTTTAGGGAGTGCCAATGACGCATATTTTTCACTGGACTGTAGGTACTTAAAAAGCACTACATTGTAGAAAATGTATTAGTGAGCATTGGTATTAAGGTTTTAAGCTGTTTACTTTTGGTACAAAATGGTCCATTTGTGTGGGAGGTATCAAACGGGGCGTCCCAATAACGGTCACTTTTCTCTGGGCTCTAGGTACTATAAACGAATTACACTGTACAAAATTGCATATATTTATATGCACGGGTATAAAAGTAAAAGCTGTTAACTTTTGGTACAAAAATGTTCATTTGTGTCGGAGGTACCAAAAGGGGGCCAATAACGCCCATTTTTCTCTGGACTCTTGGTACTATAAAAGCATTACACTGTACACAATTTAATGTATTTATATGCACTGGTATTAAAGTTATAAGCTGTTAACTTTTGGTGTAAAATGGTCCATTTGTGTGGGAGGTACCAAACGGTGCGTGCCAATAAAGGCCACTTTTCTTTGGACCCTAGGAACTATAAAAGCATTACACTGTATGAAATTTCAAGTATTTGGTAATAAAGTTAAAAGCTGTTAACTTTTGGTACCAAAAGGTCCATTTGTGTGAGAGGTACCAAAAGGGTCGTGCCAATAACGCCCACTTTTTTCTGGACTCTAGGTACTATACAGAAATTGAATTATTTGTATGCACTGGTAATAAAGTTATAAGCTTCTAACTTTTGGCTCAAAATGGTCCATTTGTGTGGGAGGTACCAAAAGGGACGTGGCAACTTCTCCCGTTTTTCTCGAGGTAATAGTGACTAATAAACTAATACTATGTCTAGAATTTTAGTGGATTCAAAGAAGTATTATAGAAGTTATTAAATAATCAATATTTCACTAAATGTTAACCCTTTGTGGGGGAGGTACTAGAAGAAGTGGACCAATATGGCCCATCTTCGCTCTTAGCCGGAGATAGAAGAATATATTACCACATACCAAATTTGAAGTCAATCGGTTACTCCTTTCGAGAGTTATCGTGCGCACCAGCCATCAGCAGACAGACAGACGGACATTGCTCATTCGCCTTAAAATGACTCAAAACGAATATCCGCCGAACATACTTAGGGTCTTAGGTCACTCCTTCGATGTGTTACACTTTTGGCTCGTAGCAAATTATATATACCCTTCTCTCTAAGGTGAGGGGATAACTAGAAATAAGCAAAAAATTCTAAAATAGACACATTTGTATACCCTCACTTTAGTGTGACGAGGGTATATACGAGTATCAATTCCTACGGCCAAAAGTGTAATACATCAAAGGTGTGTCCTTAGACCCCAAGTACGTTGGCGGAAAACCGTTTTGGGTTATTTTAAGTAATATGAGCAATGTCCGTCCGTACGTCTGTCTGTCTACTGGCTTGTGCGATCGATCATTCTAGAAACGAGTAACCGATTGACTTCAAATTTGGTAATATTTTTTTTTGTCTCCGGATAAGTTCGAAGATGGGCCATATTGAGTCCAGAATTTGAAATATGTATTGCAGTTTTCGTATATTAGTCCTCTTGCCTATAGGGAAGATGAAAATCATTGTTTTAAATTTATAATTTTGGACCACCGTAGTGTCCACTTAAGAACTAATGATTTAACTTTGATGGACTTCATGTCATTAAATGTGACTTTGGGTTAGATATCTCGGATAATAAAACCTTAACACTAGAGATATCACTCCGAAATAGCCCGTCTCCATAAAAACATCAAAAACAACAATAACATGTTGACTTGTACGACTTGTTTCAGCGTGGAAGCTTAAGAAGGTACCTCCATAAGTGGCTGAAGTATCAACAGTGGTGGACAAAAGTAGATGCAGTTGCAGCCGAAACAGTGGCAATGGCAATGCCACCTCTAATAATATTCGTCGTCCCAGTAACTAATACGAATGTATATTACAACAAATAGGATGTCCTTGTGTCTCAGTTATCTCCATCTGCATTTCCTTTTCGGTTATTTCATATGCATTTCTGTTGTGAACAAAAACCCTTTCCCGGTCTTCATTTGTTCTTCGAAGATTTGTTCAAAAGGTTAAGAAGTGCACAGTAAGAGGAAGAATAAGAGAACATTTTCCTAGTGGAGGTGGAGGTAGCGATGGTAATGCTGCTGATGATGATGTCGGAGCAAGAAATGCCATTTCTTTTGTTTGAATTTCCATAAATTTCAAATTAGATTTGCAATATTCAAATGGATTTTACGGCAGATTGCTTTTGAAGTTCTGAGAGTAGCGTGCGAATTCGGCAGAAGATAGTACACATCACAAGATAACGTACAAATGTTTAAGATAGCAAAATATGTGCATTATCTTTTGCGAGTATTTTATGGCAAAAAGATAATATGAATCAAGTCAATCCTAAAGTTGTGTGTGTCTTGAGAATTAGCTTTTGTATTCAGGTAGTGGTTATTTATCTTGCCAAAATAATCTGGCATAGTATTCAATACATGATTCTCTTTGTGGCAAAGCAAACTGAAACTGTTTTTCTTATTTATGTTAGATATTAGTTTATTTTCAAATATATACTTTTGCATACACTGCAAACAGTTTGCGGTTTTATTTCCTATTCATATACACTTTTAACATTAGTTTACAGAAACATAATTTCTTAATAACAAATGGTAATAACTTTTGTGAATTGTGGGACACCATTTTTTACAAAAACATAACATCATATAAAATCTCCTTATTTAGCCAGCAGGTTAAAATTAAATTTAATGCAAAAACATTTCACAAATTTGCAAGAAAATTTTGCTGTGTATTGTAGCAGGGTGAAAAGGAGGGCAATGAAAAATATGGAATATTCCTTGTTCTAGGCTAGTCAACCACAAGAAAAGGATATACGATCACCATACTACACATCCACGGCAAAGAGGCAAAGTATATACCAGTATTCACATACAAAACCATAGAATCGCACAATAAAAACTTTTACCATTTACACAAAAAATTGAACAAGCCTTACCCGGGGGGAAGAGCCAAAGGATTTGTACGAAAAGTTTGAAAAATTAAAAACTTCACACACACCCAAAAGGACACCCCCAACCTAGAATATGAACACAAAAACGGGCAAATTATACTGTGAACACAGGTGAAGCAGAATTATTCAAACAAAAGGGATATTTAAATACGAAAGACAAAAGAACGAATAATAATAGGAGTTGGGAAAAAATCATAACAAATTATGGTATTTCGCAGGGAATATTAGCACAGCTAATAATCCCAATTGTATTCCATCTGCTGTGTGTAATACAGAGGAAGGATAAACTTAACTCCAAAGACAATAGAACAGAAACATTGGCATTTTCAAATTGTTACATACACCCAGGACATACATAAATGAACGATGGCTCTGACAAGGACCTGCCCCAGTTCGGAGCATATGTTCATCTAAAATGATGAAATTGTAGTTCGCTGTTGTTTTGTTGGGACTACCATTGTATGTAGCCCATATGGAGCATTGTGTTGGTACGTGTATATTGCATTATTTGAAATTCCTCCATTTCCGCTTCCCTGCAATTTACATCCCATTGATGGACATTGCCTGAGATAAATATTCCTGTTTACCTTCACTGACGTAGTTGAAATGCAGAGCCACTAATATATTGTTATTTTGTCCAATATGCTATATTGGTATATTGTAGGTATTCCTAACAGTTGAAGTTATAGTAATAAGAAAGAACAATTACACGGGAAATATGGTATTTTTGCCCTATTTTTGATATGCTTGAATTGGAATAAAACATATTTGGAACAGCAATTTTTGAATATTATATATAAAACTGCATCGATTTGTATGGAGGCAAAATATGTTGCAAATGCACCCCCTCAGAAATGAAGATTGATATGTTTTAGAGTGATTCCCAACAACTTTTGGTTCCAGCTATTTTCATTTGGGTAGGAATATTTAATATCGACCTATGTAGTTTATTTTTGGCTAAAATGTTTATAAACAGTTACAAATAGGTCATATGGGATCTCGCTATCATTTTTTTTTTCAAATTCTTTTTTAAAACAATTTATGGGCCTTTGAAATTGTGAAAAAAATGGGTTATACGAAATTTGTAATGTTTACCAAAGTTTTTTTTTAAAAAACCTTTGTAGAACAAATTGCTCCCCCTCAAAATTTTTGTGAGACTCAATATTTGTAAAAGTTATGGACGAAATACCAAGACTGGTCTGACAATTTTCGTCTGTTTTTGCAAAAGACTGCACAGTGGTACGACTTTAAAACAGGGAAATAATTCAGCCGTTTCTTAACCAAACAACCGTTTGCGACCAAACTTGGCATGGTAGATGAAGAGGTGTTAGAGAAGTTAAGTTTTATATTTGGGCCCCCTGTGTCAGACAGAGGCGGAGCTAGAGGGCCTCAACATTGGCCACATCGGTTGAAGAAAATGTTCAGCGCGTGTAACTTATGCTTCCCTTCCGATTTATAAAATTTATCTTTGTGTGTGTTCTACTAAATGAGGTTTACAAAAAACTTTTTACACCTAAGAATTGTCTGGTCCAGGGGCATTACACCCAAGAATTGTCCTAGATATCTGCAATTGAAAATTTAATTTTTCATTTTTTCCCTTACCGTGCGCTAGTATTTTGTAAATATCGGAGCACAATATACACCGATTTCATCCATATTAACTTGTCTGGATGGTTAATAAAATTTCTATATAACGAAGAAAAAAATTGCTTCGATATACCCAATAGTACAAAATTTACGACCACTTGAAGTTATATTTAAAAAAATCAGATTTTTGTCAATTTTATTAGGAAAAGGAATGAGTATATACCCAGCAAAATTTTTCATTACCAAATAATCCGACGAGTAAGCAAAGTTCGATAATGGTAAGTACTTATTATTTAGCCACTTTTCTCATTATTTTAACATGGGGATGTCATTGGAGGGAAGTACTTCCCAAAAGCATACAATAAAGTAGTATAATATGTACTTATTTGTAGCATAGGCATACCACATAAATATGTGCTTATGTTTTCACGATTTTAAGTACTTGAATAATGCATTACCAATAAGTTACAAAATACGTAGTAGATATGATAGATATGTAGAGATGGCCATTGAAAATAATTTTGTGCATATTGTCGCGCATATTTCGAATTTCTAAACCCAAACCACCATGTGAAAAATTCTTCAATGGTCTAACATCATACGATATACGTAAATATTTTTGGTATTTTCATTCAATTTGCACGTATTTTTGGACAATAAATAAATCTTCTACAATAACCCACATATAGCCAAAATTGCATTACACTTAAATTTGCCAAAAATTATTTTGATAAAAATTCACTTATTTCTGTTATTATTGGTAAGTCATTATTAATAAGCCGAAAGTAATTCAGCGAATAATGAGATGTCATTATTTGGTAATGCAGGGAATAATGACAGGTACTTACCAAGATTTTGCTGGGTAAAGGGTCCGCCAAATACCTTTTTTTTTAAAATGCTATAAAAAAAACTACTGAAAACGCATTGGATGGTCAGTTGGCTTCAACTGCTGAACCAATTGGACTTTGTATGGCGTCATACCAAGGTCTTTATGCAAAATTCGTCTCAATGATGTCTCCGAAATGTTCAATTGTTGAGAACGACGGTGAATTGATGTTGATGGCGCTTCACGCACTCTTTCTGCCACAGCAGCAATATTCTCGGATGTACGCACTGTTTTTGGCTTTTCACGCTTTGGTTTATCGATGAGGATGCCAGTTTCTTTCACTTTTTTCACAAGATAACGAACATACGGAGCTGACGGTGCTTCTCTTCTTCCAAACTCCGTACGCAATTTTCGCACACATTCTGCAAAATTACCATGATTTTCAAAGTAACGTCGCAATATTCGCAATATACACATATTCGTTCAGCGGAATGATAATACTAATTATCTGTCAAATCAGACATGAGCTAAGTGATACCATTCACGAAATAAGCACTAGTTGAAAAAAAACGTTAGATGGCGGACCCTTTATATGGGGGGCTATATCTACATCTGAACCGATTTTCTTCGAATTCAGCAGTATTCCTTAATGTAATAAGAAACATTTTCTGCCGAATTTCATACTGATCGGATATAAAATACAGTTTTTACAGCGCTTACATGTCAAATCAGGGCTAACATATATATGGGGGCTATATCTACATCTGAACCGATTTTAACTAAATTCAATAGGGATCGTCCTTGGGACAACAAAAAGATATGTGTAAAGTTTCGTCGAGTTCGGACCATAATTGCGACCTGTACTTTGATTACAAGAATACATGCACAGACAGACGGGCATAGCTAAATCAACTCAGAAAGTGATTCTAAGTCGATCGGTATAATAAACGATGGGACTATTTCTTCTCCTTTTGGGTGTTACAAGCAAATGCACAAAGTTATTATACCCTGTACCACAGTGTGGTGTAGGGTATAACCAGTAAGGAAAGGCAGAAAGTCGGGCGGGGCCGACTATATAATACCCTACACCTCCCAAACAATGCGATAAGGGTCATTGCCATAATAATTTGGAATAATTGGTAAATGGGTAGAAACATATTATCTAATTCTGAAACGATAATCGCTAAATTAAGCAATATTCGTTCCTAAATTGAGAAACATCTTTCTGGAAAATTTTAATGATCGGAAGTAAAATACAACTTCTATAGCGGTTTGATACCAAATCAGGAGGAACATATATATGGAGCTTTAATATAAATCTGAACCGATCTTCCCTGAATACTCATTCATGTAAAAAGACCTCCTTCTGTCGAATTTCGTACTGATCGGATATAAAATACAGTCTCTACAGCGCTTACATGTCAAATCGGTGGTAACATATATATGGGAGCTATATCTAAATCTGAACCGATTTTCTCCGAATTTGGCAGTATTCCTTCATGTAATAAGAAACCTCTTTCTGCCGAATTTCGCACTGATCGGATATAAAATACAGTTTTTACAGCGCTTGCAGGTCAAATCGGGGGTAACGTATATATGGGGGCTATATCTAAATCTGAACCGATTTCTGCCAAATTTAAAAGTGTTCATAAATATAATAGGAAATCTCTTTCTGACGAATTTCATACTGATCGGATATAAAATACAGTTTTTACAGCGCTTACATGTGAAATCGGGGGCTATATCTAAATCTGAACCGATTTTCTCCGAATTTGGCAGTATTCCTTCATGTAATAAGAAACCTCTTTCTGCCGAATTTCGCACTGATCGGATATTAAATACAGTTTTTACAGCGCTTACATGTCAAATCGGGGGTAACATATATATGGGGCTATATCTAAATCTGAACCGATTTTCTCCGAATTTAGCAGTATTCCTTCACGTAATAAGAGACCTCTCTTTGCCGAATTTCGCACTGATCGTATATAAAATAACATTTTAACATTTTAATTCAATAGGGATCGTCCTTGGGCCAAAAAAAAGATATGTGTAAAGTTTCGTCGAGTTCGGACCATAATTGCGACCTGTACTTTGATTACAAGAATACATGCACAGACAGACAGACAGACGGACATAGCTAAATCAACTCAGAAAGTGATTCTAAGTCGATCGGTATAATAAACGATGGGTGTATTTCTTCTCCTTTTGGGTGTTACAAACAAATGCACAAAGTTATAATACCCTGTACCACAGTGTGGAGTAGGGTATACAAAAATCAGATTTTTGTCAATTTTATTAGGAAAAAGAATAAATATATATAAAATCAAGTGGTCACAACCATTTGTACTATTGGCTATATCGAACCAATTTTTTTGCATTCTGTCCTCTTTAAAACAAAGTAAACTTTGCAAAAATTTGTTCAGCCGTTCGTCAGCAATCACAAATTTCGTAAAAACTAAAATCCATTTTTTCATTTTTTCAAAATTTATAAAGCGCATAAAATTAAAAAAAAAAATTTTGAAGAAAAAGATGATTGCGAGATCTTATTTGACCTATTTGTTACTGCTTATAAACATTTTAGTCAAAAATAAACTACTTAGGTCGATATTAAATATTCTTACACATTTGTGATCTGGACCAGTTGCAAAACACCTCCAAAGCAAGTAAGAAAGCTCAGTCGGGTAAACCGACTTAAGAAAATCGTATTTTTTTTTTGATTAATTTATTATGAAATTAAAATGCATTTAATAACTTTAAATTATGTACTGGTATACAAGTTATATGCTTTTGGTGCAAAATAGTCCATTTGTGTGGTCCATTTTGTAGTCAAAAGGGGCAAGTCAATGACTTAAATTTTCACTGGTCTATAGGTGCTATAAAAGAACTACACTGTACAAAATTTTAAGAATTTGCATGCACTATTATTAAAATTATTAGCTGTTAATTTTTGGTATAAAATTGAACTATTTTGTGGGACGTACCAAAAGGGGTATGACAATAACGTCCATTTTTAACTGGACTGTAGGTACTATAAAACAAAGCATTTGTATGCACTGGTACAAAGGTTATAAGCTGTTTACTGTTGGTGCATAATAGTCTATTTGTGTGGGAGGTACCAAAAGGGGCGTACCAATAACGCCCACTTTTCACTAGACACTAGTTACTGTAAAAGCATTACACTGTACAAAATTTCAAGTATTTGTATACACTATTATTGAAGTAATAACAAGTTAACTTCTGGTGCAAAATGGTCCAGGGGCATGGCAACCATACCCATTATTCAGGAAGAGATAGCTACTAATATATACATAAGTACTAATACTATGTCCGGAATTTCAGAAGATTGTAGTAAGTAATATAGAAGTTTTAAAGAATAAATTTTTCTCTAAATGTTAACCCTTTGTGGGGGAGGTGCTAGAAGTAGTGGACCAATATGGCCCATCTTCGAACTTAGCCGGAGATAGAGAAAAATATTACCGCATACCAAATGTGAAGTCAATCGGCCAGCAGACAGATACACAGACAGACGGACGGACGGACATTGCTCAATTGACTTAAAATAATCACTTTGTTTGAGGAATTGTTATGATATCGAAAAACATCAATACGAATATTGCATTACAATTTCATTCCAAAGAGCTACACAATTTTATTGTCGTTTCCAAAATAATTTTTCCATTAGCTTGTAGAACGGTATCGCGATAACATAAATATCGCATTATATACAGAAGCAATGGAATGAAATATTTTCTGTAACTAATTGCAGATCTCTTAAGAAAAGGTGAAAACCAAATTCCACTCAATATGCGGAGATTTTGACCATGAATTTAGCCAGCATTTTATCTAAAAATCGGTTTATATGTATAACCAATTATGGAATAGATATACATATAAATATAATATTTATAATCAGAATTGATCAAAAAGAGTCAGAAATAGATAGAATCGGAAACGATCTTTCTAACGGTACCCTTAAATTACGATGAAAAACACGCGAGATATTAAAAATTTCATGAAAATCATATGAAAAAAACGTAAACAAATCGCACAAAAATCTTAATGTCTGGAGCGAAAAAACCAATTTAAAAAATTTTTAAAATGCAGAATCCTAGCGCTGTCGTTTTTCCATTATATTTGGCCGGTTATTTTAATATAAAAATAATACCGGATATGTTACTAACGAAAAAACCTGTATTTGAAGGTGTTTTGCAGCTGGCCCAGCTTACAAATGGAAACAGCTAGAACCAACATATTTTGGACATCGCTCTAAAACATATCAATCTTTATTTGTAGAGGATATATTTGTTTGAGGCATATATATTATATATGGTTCAAGCAGAATATGTTTGGGACACTATTATAGTTAGCTGTTGGACGGAAACACTAGTTTTTAATGAAAGTGTGTACAAAAATCTCGAGAGACTCCCGTTAGCACAAACACACGCGATTTCTCACTACAACATTTTCAATGTTCCTACCTCGGCTAGTACACTGCATTCAGTTGTGAATATTCGTTTCGAGACGCAGTTCTTATCAGGTAAGGCTGAAATCAAACAAACGAGAAGTATTCATTACTTCTGCTATTTAAAATCAAAAATAATCACATCAAGTAATGTATTTGCCAACATTACATGTGTTTGATGTTTTGTTAAACAAACATCAGTTACGCCGTGCCAGTGCGGTTTGTTTGAACCAATCGGTGCTGCGTGGAACACACACGTGGACGAACATAACAACGTCGCATGTCTTACTTTATTTTGCTGTAGGAGTTGACGTTGCCGTAAAGGGCGAATAAGTCGATCGTTCTCATGATGAATGGATAATCTTATTGACGAACGGTGTTCGTCATTATTTATTAGATTTTTTAAATTGATCTTTTACAACAAATTATTTAACTAAGGTAATCAGAACGCATATAGAACAGTATATTTAAGCAGAAACTATAATTTGATTGCCTCTTTTGATCATATTTTCAGCAAAATGGCCAAATAAATCTTTTCGTCGTGGGAATGAAACCTTATCGTTCTCTCGACGAATTTCGAAATCACCAAAAACGTGACTTGATGATCGTGTTCGTTCTATTGACGTACAAAAACATCGCATGTACGAATCTTTTTGTCACCACAGCGAAGATATATTGACGAAACTGATTCGTCATGGTGACGAACGGTTTTTCTATCGGTGTAGCTTGGTGAACTCATATCTGTATGTATATATAATTCTCGTGTCACATAAACCCAAAATTAATTGTAACCTGTACTGTATAGCTTTGCCTCACCCTTGTGTCTGTATGTTTTTTGTATAAATTTGCAACAGACAAAAATTGAATATTATATTGCATATTGCTTGGAATCCTTTTTCAAACTTTGTCCTTTTTCTCTCTATTGTTTATGTATTTTACAATACATATATGCACATCAAGTTAATTTGAATGCAGGTGTGTCTATAAGAGTATATGTACATATGTGTATTAGTACGTATATCCTTTTGTCTATCTAATTGTATGTGTGTACGTATGTATGTATTTGTATGTTTTTCTCTGTGTTCTTTCAGCTCTTTGGAAACATTCCAAATTCCATTTGTTGCCGGTGAAAAGGATCTGGTGGTTTTAATTTGCAATTCAGATGTGCGGCATGAGTTATCCGACAGTGAATATCCAACAAGGCGCAAACAATGCTCGGAGGCACTCAAGTTAATGGGTCTGAAGAGCTATAGAGATGCAACAGAAGGCAACTTGTCAGGTAATTAATGCTTATGTTATTATACCCGGTCGGTCTTCCAACCGACCCGTAGGTCGGTCGACGTGTCGTCTGCGTTCTGTCTCTCCCCATCCCATGGGGCAGGGAAGGGAAATTATTCAACGTATGACCAAACGATCTCGGTTACAGGCAGTCAATGGCTGATTATGATTCGACTATGTATGTCTGCCGTCGCGTGTGTCGTCTGTGTATTTGCTTAGGACAGAATCATCATTTGTCTGAAGGCGTCGTCATAATAGTTATCCGCATTACCATAGCTTCAACGATGTGCTAAGCAAGTGGACCATTCCACGCTTTGAATAATTTGTGATTTGTCATGATGGGTAATGAAGATTCTATTGTCAAATTTAAAACAAACTTCGTGTGTAAGGTGCCAAAATGTATAGCCAGTGGAGCTATTTCAGAGATAGAAGGGAAATAGGTTTCTAATGGTCCCAACAACTCAAATGAAGTCATACAATATGGCCGACATCAAAATCTGTATATCCGATAAACATCAATTTGAGAATTGTGTGATATACATATGCACTAATTGTTGTCAGTGGAAACGAAAATGTATTTTTCGTATTGTAAAAGGTTTGAGCGATTTTTTCCACTAAACATGTTCTCTAAAGCGTCAAGAAGTGCAATCGGAAGGGACTTATATATGGGAGCTATATCAAAACATAGACCAATATGTTCCAGTTTAACTGAGGTGGATGTAATGCTATCATTTATAAAATATGGAATATAATTGAGATATAAGAAGTTTTTTAGTTTTGTTATACTCTACACCACACTGTGCACAGTGGGAGGAATTTAAAAAAGGAAATCGTTCTGCGTTTCTTTACCACACAACAGAATGCGACAAAACTCGGTACGTTTGTAGAAGAGGTATTGGAGAAGTAAGCGCGTGTAACTTTCGTCTTTTTCGTCAGACGATTAATGACTTTTTTTATTTTTCTTGTTTTCACCCTAGCTGTACTAGTGTTTTGTGAATATTGGAGCAGAATATGCACCGATTTCGTACGAATTAACTTTTCTGAATTACCAACATTTCTCGGTCAGATGTGCCCACTGAGACAAAAGTTATGGCCATTTGAATTTATAAATTATTAAAGAAATTTAATTCTTTGTAATCTTTTTAGGAAAGAAGTATATGTGGTATTTTGGAGTTATAGAATAAGTCATTTAAAAGTTTAACATATTTATATTCATCTTAAAGTAAACTCTCTAGTGAATGTTCTTAAAAACATTCACTGGTACTGTTGCCAAGCTTCTCCAATTTACACAAATTTCAAAAGTAAGCCACATTCTCTGCAATGGAAAAGCTAGAATACGAGTAAAATCCTTTACAGTTGTTATACGTGGAATGGTGTTGGAATTTTAATTACAAACGGAATATGGAACCCGGCTTTTAGTATTGAAGATATAGAGGAAAATCAAAAACTACCATTTTTTGGGGATTTTGGAAATTATTATGGGAATTGTAGGATTGACTTTTGGACATATAATGATTTGCGAATTACTTTCGATTTGTAATGTCAAGACCTACAAACTAAAAATATTTCATTGATATATGTTTATTTTTAAATATTTTATGGCGTTATTACTTTTCCTGCTGGGTGATTCCACATAAACTGACCCCATCACATATAAAAAAATAAATGAGATTTTTTGCAAAAAAAATAAATAAAGGGACAGCACGAACATTTGAATTTTAGAAATTCATGAAGAGTTGATGAAATTTAGGAATACTTTTTTTTCCTACCAATGAGTTTCGGTAGGTTATTATAAAATTTTTGGATGAAGTACTTTGACTGTTGAATTGACAAGAACAATATTTCCGACATAATTTTGATTTTCGGAAATTTGTCTTTTGGCTACAAGAAAGTACACATCCTTAAGTGTAGTTTAGTGTAAAACTCGTAACTTTAAGAAAATATTCATTGCCTGCGAACGGTTTTGTATCTTGGAGTGTTTTGTTTGTCACACCCGATACGGAAAATATACAAAAAGTTAAATTTAGTACATTTTATGTAGATATGCATATATCATATTTTGTGCAAGTTAGGACAAGGTTATATAGTATAAAGTAAATCTAAATGTTTCAGTATCATTACAATATTACGCTAGAATTTGCATTCTAAGATTTGTCACACCCGTTACGCAAAGACCATAAATAATTTTTAATCGATTTAAAAATATTGTCTATTTATTAATTTTATTTCAAGTATGAAACTAAATAATAGAAAACAGAAATTTCGGTATAAGTTGAAAAAATAAATATATGGTATGGGTTTTTACTCTATGTGATTAAGAAAGTTGGCAATATAAATATAATTTAGTGACAAAAACGACTACGATTTTGTTTTTCACAGGAAAAAATAGTTTAATAGATGCAGGTTGGCTAAAAAATCCTGGAAAATATTTTGTTATACTTATAACTCCTCCAGATTGAGACTATGTTACAACCGTTACATTGACATGTCACACCCGTTATATATTAATATAATTACTACAAATTCAATAATAACTAAAATTGTTTGGAATGAAGTCTACAATATACTCGTACACTATACTCTCGAGATACAAAAAAACATTGTTTTTGTTGGCAGTACATACAAAAATTTTACAGTATACTATACAATCCTAAGGGCACACCCGTTACAGTGTTATATCAACCCATTTTTTTATTAAAAATATTATTTAATTTCCTTGCATGTCAGTAGGTAACACTTAAGTATATCTACATAAACCACCCTTTGTCAATTGTCGTTATAAATTATTTTGACCAAAATCAGGAATATACTCAGTAACAATGTCACACCCGTTCCGTTGGAATCACCCTGCTGCATCATTTCCTGGCCCTAGCTGGCTTTCTCTTACAACCCGTTTCGGTAACTTAAAAATTTGCTTTCGTTCGCCTGCCAGACGACAGACAGCTGAATTGGGTTTCACGATAATGAACTCGAAATAATGATTTTTAGAAAAGGCGTCAGAATTTCCACTTCTGAAAAATGGTTATTAAAAGGTGATTACTTGCGTGTCGTAAATGAATACAAATATCTAGGCATAACTCTAACACCTAAATTGTCGTTTGCCAAGCACATCGCAATAAAAAATGAAGCCTCGAAAACTTGCATTAATGCAAGTGTATATACATACACATTGCATTTGAAATACTTGTCTAAAATACTCTTTGACCAATAGAGCACAAGACTACCGCATAAACTATTTACTAAAATAGTTGCAAGGAATATATTTTGCTTCAAAGATTTCAAAGATCGTCTCAGAACTACATAAGGGACTCTGGTATAACGCTTGTCAAAGGCTAATTGAAGAAATGGAAAAACTTTACAGAACATATATATCTATCTATCTATCTATATATATAAAGAAGAATTTGTGTTTGTTTGTTTGTTTGTTGGTTTGTTTGTTTGTTGGTTTGTTTGTTTGTTGGTTTGTTTGTTTGTTGGTTTGTTTGTACCGTATAAACGTCTAAACGGCTGAACCGATCTTCTTAAAATTTCCACAGAATGTACATGTGTGGGGCGTGGTGAAAATAGGGTACTTGAATTTTCGATATATCAAGTGGGCGTTGCCCCGCCCACATAAGACAAATTTTAAAATTGAGATATCTTGCACAATTTGTTAGTGAGAGTGCTGCAATTTTGTACATATGTATCTGGTGGCAGTCTACGTGATTGGTCCAAAAATGGGCGGGATCGGACCAATGGGCGTGGCCCCGCCCATATAAGCCAAATTTTGAATTTGAGATATCTTGCACAAGTTGTTAGCGAGAGAACTGTAATTTTGTTTATATATATCTGGAGGCAGTCTACGCGATTCGTCCAAAAATGGGCGGGATTTTTAGAGCTGTAATTTTGTGTATATATCTGCTTGGTCAAAAAATGGGCGGGATCGGACCAATGGGCGTGGCCCCGCCCATATAAGCCATGTTTTGAATTTGAGATATCTTGCACAATTTGTTAGCTAGAGAGCTGTAATTTTGGGTAAATATATCTGTTGGCGACCTACGTGATTGGTCCAAAAATGGGCGGAATCAGACGAATGGGCGTGGTCCCGCCCATATAAGCCAAATTTTGAATTTGAGATATCTTGCACAATTTGTTAGTGAGAGAACTAGAAATTTGTATATATATATATGGAGGCAGTCTACGTGATTGGTCCAAAAATGGGCAGGGTCGGACTAATGGGCGTGGCCCCGCCCCTTTAAGCCACATTTTGAAATCGAGATATCTGACACAATTTGTTAGCGAGAGAGCTGTAATTTTGCGCATATGTATCTGGTGGCAGTCTACGCGATTCGTCCAAAAATGGGCGGGATAGGACCAATGGGCGTGGCCCCGCCCTTATAAACCAAATTTTTAAATTGACATATATTGCACAATTTGTTTGCGAGGGTGCTGTAATATTGTGCATACGTATTAGGTAGTCTACTTAATTGGTCCAAAAATGGGCGGGATCGGACCAATCGGCGTGGCACCGCCCATATAAGCCAAATTTTGAATTTGAGATATGTTGCACAATTTGTTAGCGAGAGAGCTGTAATTTTGTTTATATATATCTGTTGGCGACTTACTTGATTGGTCCAAAAATAGGCGGGGTCGGACTACTGGGCGTTGCTCCGCCCCTTTAAGCCAAATTTTGAAATCGAGATATCTTGCACAATTTGTTAGCGACAGAGCTGTAATTTTGTGCATATGTATCTGGTGGCAGTCTTCGTGAGTGGTCCAAAAATGGGCGGGATTGGACCAATGGGCGTGGCCCCGCCCTTATAAACGAAATTTTTAAATTGATATATATTGCACAATATGTTAGCGAGAGTGCTGTAATGTTGTGTATGTGTATTAGGTGGTGGTCTACTCAATTGGTCCAAAAATGGACGAGATCGGCCAATGGGCGTGGCCCCGCCCATATACACCAAATTTTGAAATTGAGATATCTTACACAATTTGTTAGCGAGAGTGCTGTAATTTTGTACCATGTATCTGGTGGTAGTCTTCGTGATTTGTCCAAATATAGGCGGAATTGGACGAATGGGCGTGGCCCCGCCCATATAAACAAAGATTTTAAATTGGCATATCTTGCACAATTTGTTAGCGAGAGTGCTGTAATTTTTGCATATGTATTAGGTGGTAGTCTAATTGGTTGGTGCAAAAATGGGCGGGATTGGACCAATCGGCATAACGGAGCGGATATGATGGGATTAAACGGATCAATATTCAGAGCGGCAAGTGAACAAATATGCTCCATGTGCAACTTGAGAGTAGAAAAAACGATGCAACATTTCATTGGTAGATGTATAATCCTGGGACCATTCAGATTTAAGCATTTCGCAAAAAGAGCTTTAAATAATAACGAAGTAATACAAATATTAAACGGTGGTGAAGGATTTTGTTGGCTAAGCCTTTGCAACTACTTGAAGGAAGCACAAAACTATAGAAAAATGCTAATTAGAGAATACAACTATTAAATATGTATGTAAACTCAACATTCCAGCTCACGTTTATAAAAAACAAGCTGCAATTTCTTTATTTTCAAACTATTTTGTAATAATTGAGTATGAACTTTTATAATGAATTAATGAACTCGTACGAAAACGTAATCACGTAAGTGTAAATTCTCTATCTCTCTTTGCTGACATCTGGGCGAACACAAATGTCAGATCGAGTCACTTTATTTTATTTGTCGACAGATAGGAACAATGACCAAAAAACGTAAAAAGTAAATATTAACATAATTATGGTAAAAACAATTAAATAATAATGAAATTGTATACATATGTATACACATTTAATCATAAAGAAGTCAACATTGGAAGCTCGCTAAGATGGAAAAAATCATCAGTGCACATTGAGAGTGACGTGATACAGGGAGAAAGGAATGATAGATAGTCTTGGTTCAGCTCAGCTGACCCACCCAGGGTTGTTTTTTGGGCCACCGCTAGTGTAAAGAGTACAGAGTATATATTGCATTTTTGTATTTTATTGCGAAAATGTATATGGAATACAGAGGAAATTATACATAATTATATTCGTCTTGAAGGAAAATTCCTGGAAAATGTTTTAGAGAAATAAATGAGTCAAAATTTGTTATTAGTAGTGTTGCCACGATTCTCCAAATTATACCATTTTTACGAAAATTTCAAGTTTGGCCACATTTTTCACAATAGCAAAGCTAGGATATTGAAGCATTTACCATTTTTGTAGTGGCAAAAGTACAAAAAATATTATTTGTAAAGTAAGGGTATAACTTCAAATGGCCATATGATAATACATACATGTAAATAGTAAAGGTTTCAATATTTTATCAATATTTGGCCAGTTCTTTCTTCAGGATTCTCTAGAATGTTTTCTTTACAATGAATATAAAAATGTTATACTTTTTTAAATAACTTATTCTATAACTGTAAAATAACCCATACGGGTATATTTTTTCCCAAAAAATTCAATTTTTTTGAAAAGATAAATTCAAATGGCCTTTCCTTTATCTTATTGGGTATATCGGATCGATTTTTTCACCATATAACAAATTTTTTTAACGATTCGGAAAAGATGACGTAAAAAATCGGCGCATTTAATGATCCGATATTTACTAAATACAAGGTCAGGAAAAAAAATTAAAAATTCAATTCCAATTACAAATGTCTTGGTAACTATATGAGCTAACTCTTAGGCGTAAAAAGTCTTTTGTAGGCCTCGGTTAGTAGAATGCACCAAAACCTAAGGCGACAGTTACACGCGCTTGAGCATTTTGTTCACCCTGTAGCTCCGCCCCAATAGGGGCCCTAATTTACGTTCTCTTCTGCAAGCATGCCTACTTTTGTCGCTATCGGTTTTGTGTTATTTCCCTTTTTTAATTCCTCCCACTGTGCGCCGGGTATAAAAACATAAATTATAAAAAAGTGATATATGCATATTTATAAAAAAGAAATAAATTATAAACCAGTGACGAAAGGCTAAAGTCGGGGCCGACTATATAATATCCTACACCACTCTCGTAATATTGAATAACTCTGAAATATAAATTTTGTAATTCATGTATAAATTGTTTACTTAAATTTACTTTTGGGACATTTTATACTTAAATAATACCCTGTACCACAGTGTGGTGTAGGGTATAAAAACAATTGGATGTAAAATACAGCTTCTACAGGACTAAAGAGCCCAATCTGATGAAACATATATATGGGAGTTATAGCTTAATCTTAACCGATTTTCTTCAAATTCAGCAATGTTAATCCATGGATCAAGAAACTCTACCATTCTAAATATCAAAACGATTGGATGTAAAATACAGCATCTATAGGACTAAAGAGCAAAATCGGACGAAACATATATATGGGAGCTATAGCTAAATCTTAACCGATTTTCTTCAAATTCGGCAAGGTTGGTTCATGGATCAAGAAACTCTACCATTCTAAATTTCAAAACGATTGGATGTAAAATACAGCATCTATAGGACTAAAGGTCCATATCGAACGAAAGATATATATGGGAGCTATATCTAAATCTGAACCGATTTTAACCAAATTCAATAGGGATCTGTACAGCTGCGAAATACTCTAAACTGCAAAATTTCCGAACGATCGGAGTGAAATTGCGACCTGTAGTCGACGAACAACTTAACATGGACAGACGGACGGACAGACATGGTTAAATCGACTCAGCTAGTGATTCTGAGTCGATCGGTATACTTTAGGGTGGGTCTAGCTGTGTTATTTTCAGGTGTTACAAACATCTGCCGTGAAACAAACTTATAATACCCTGTACCACAGTGTGGTGTAGGGTATAAAAAGTGAAGTATCGATATGGGACAAAAATATTTAAAAATGGTGTCCGTGTGCTACGGTAGCTCTTGAAACACAATTTAGGGATAATTTTGTTCCCGATATTTTTACTTTTAGAAGCACAATGGGAAAAAAAGGTTAAATATGGTACATTGGAGCAAAATGGTTTAAATACATCCCCAGTGTGCGCGTGTAGCCCATTAAACATAAGCTAGACATAAGAAGAGTTTTCGATAATATTACGTTTAGATACAGTGGGGACGAAAATGGTCAACTATAGATCCTGCCCAGCAAAACTTCCCATTACCAAATAACCTGACGGGTAAGCTAAATTCAAAACTAGTAACTGCTTATAATTTGGCCTCCCTTCGAATTAAGCATACAAGCAGCTGAAAAATAACCACTTACCCCACGCTTACAATTATTAAAAAAGTAAGCGTGGATAAAAAAATACTTTTACGAGTGGGTTTGTGTGGTAGTGGATATTTCCTAGTTGGTATTGTTTGTTCACCACCATCAGTGGTGGAATGTGGTGAGAAAGTAGAAGAGCGTAAAAGTGGGAAGAGCGTAACATTGGGTAAGAGAGCGTATAAATTGGAGAGAGTAGTTATCGATTGTTGTCGTCATATGACGAAAAATTTCATATGCCGGGAAGTGGGATTGAACTCGCGACCTCGTGGTTTTGTAGTTTAGCATCACAACCACTGGCCTACCTCTCGATTCATAGACAAATCGCTTAATTATCAAAAACGAAAATATAACCCATCAAAACCTTCGTAAGTTGATGCAGATGCATTACAAGGTAATTATATCTCATTATCGCCAGCATTACTTTCGGTAAATAAATAACGACTTACTAAATAATGACAAAAATAAGTTATTATTAGTAATCTAATTTAGAGAATCTAATTAGAATTTATAAACTTTTCCTTAAATGATTTAACTGAATACAAACTACAACGTATATACGTAAATCATTTAAGACAAAATCATAAATCGTAAATCATTTAAAGAAAAGTTTATAACTTAACCCTTTGACGACCATAGGGATTGAAAAAAATACCAACTTTTTGTACTTCTCTGAGCTACTCCTCGAAAAATTTAAAAAAAATGGTCGCATTATTTTAGTGTAATCAAAAAATTACGAAATTAAAAATTCAATCTCCCTAAAAACATTCTGGGTTGACTTAGCATGTTTTAGAATAGAGGTATCGATTTTTTGTCAATGCAATGCATCGTAATGAAAGATTATACGACTTAAACTATAACGGATAAATGTTCCGGATACATATATACAGGGTTTTCCAATAAGAGTGATATGATTTCTTTGAAAAAAGAGACACTTATTGTTAAGGAAATTAAGAAGTTTTTTATTTAATGTGAAGTACAATCGATACAATTAAGTTCTAAATAAAACGTCATTCAAATGGCCTCCACGACTTCTTCTTCTGCAGGAACGAACTCGATGAACCCAATTTTCGAGCACTTTTCCACTAAATCAAGTCGTATGTCATGAATGCCACGTTCAATATTGACTTGTAATAATTGAAGAGAGTCTGGTTTATTTCGAAAGACCAATGAATTCAAATAGCCCCACAAGAAATAGTCTAATGGTGTTAAATCACAACTTCTTGGAGGCCATTCAATATCACAATTTCTTGAAATAATCGAATCTCCAAACTTTTCTCGCAACAATTCAATTGTTTCATTTGCTGTGTGGCACGTAGCCCCATCCAAATGTTGTCCAGATCAACTTCTTCCAATTTCGGCCATAAAAAGTAGCGGTGTTACCATTTCGAAAGAAGTACGGACTGATGATTCCACCTGACCAAAAACCACATCAAACCGTTAATTTATAAGAATACTGAATATCTTAGTTCACTCCTTCTATATTTCCAATTTTAAAGCGTAACAAATAATGTATACCTTCCTATAGTGAAGCGAGGTTATAAAAAATCTATTTGACTGCAATTTGTGGATTGAATAAATGAAACAACCCACGGAAAATAAAATCTATACTTATTTTCAACTTCTACAATACAAATGTGGTATTTGTTCCCTTTTGGCATTTCCTGTTGTTAAACAGACCAAAAACAGTCAACCAAAGCATTCAAACAAACCCCAAATGCCAAAAAAAGGCATTACCGCCCTAAAAAACACCATTTGTTCTTGGTAAAAACAGAATTAGAATTTTCTTAAGAAATCCAAGGCAGAGAAAAAAATTACCGAAAACAGAAGTTAATTACGAGAATATCTGCGAATAAAACAGAGAGTAGAAAAGGTTGGTGTTGGTCAACATGCAAATAGGTTAATTTGGGGTTGAAATGCCAAAATATCTTTACCTAATTTAAAAAATCAAATTATAAGAAACATGATTTTATACTTTCAGCTAATATATAAAGCCTCCCTCGAAAAAAGACATCCGCTTGCTAATACTTTGCCATGTACTCAATTTCCGGCGATGGCGATAAGATTCGGTTTGATAATCACGAAGTGTTGGGTAATTTGATGGGGGCAATGGATTAGATATTTTGGTTCGGGGCTATTTGCATTTACTTAATCCTGCCGCCGTTTGACATAACGTGTGATGTAAGTCAACATTTCGCCTTATGGGCCCTGTGGCTGTGATGTTATAGGCACGCGGAATAAACGCGCTAATCATAAGTAATAAGTAAAACTAAACCCGGAGTTTTTCTTGGGTGGTTGATGATGTTAAATATAATGAAAAAGGGCGGGTGATAAAGCTTTTAGAATTGATCGCCATATATGACTGCAGGCCAAGTGAGTTAAGTTCGCCAACATTATGTTAAGCGTGTCAATATACACTCTCTACCCAAAGGAAAAAAATTAAAAGACTTTATGCTTCAATAATAAACAAGTAAAAGCGTTAAGTTCGGCAATGCCGAATCTTATATACCCTCCACCATGGACTGCATTTAATTTTATTACTGAAAAATTTTTGGATATGGAAACAATCATGAAACGATCCTTTTTATACCCTCACTTTAGTGTGACGAGGGTATATATCATTTGCTACGAAAAAAAGTGTAACACATCGAATGAGTGACCTAAGACCCCAAGTATGTTCGGCGGAAATCCGTTTTGGGTCATTTTAAGTCGAATGAGCAATGTCCGTCCGTCTGTCTGTCTGTCTGTCTGTCTGTCTGTCTGCTGGCTGGTGCGCACGATAACTCTCGAAAGGAGTAACCGATTGACTTCAAATTTCGTATGTGGTAATATTTTCTTTCTATCTCCGGCTAAGTTCGAAGATGGGCCATATTGGTCCACTCCTTCTGGTAACTCCCCCACAAAGGGTTAAAATGTTGTGAACTATTGATTCTTTAATAACTGCTATTATACGTATTCGAATCTTCTGAAATTCCACACATAGTCTTAGTTTGTTAGTCGCTATCAACTCGAGGAAAATGGGCGAAATTGCCATGCCCCTTTTGGTACCTCCCACACAAATGCACCATTTTGCACTAAAAGTTAAAAGCTTATAACATTAATACTAGTGTTTAGAAATACTTGAAATTTTGTACAGTGTAATGCTTTTATAGTGCCTACAGTCCAGTGAAAAATGGGCGTTATTGCCGCGCCCCTTTTGGTACCTCCCACACAAATGCCCCATTTTGCACCAAAAGTTAACAGTTTATAACATTAATATCAGTGTATACAATTACTTGAAATTTTGCGCAGTGTAATGCTTTTATAATGCCTATAGTCCAGTGAAAAATGAGCGTTATCACCACCCCCTTTTTGTACCTCCACACAAAATGGCCAAATTATACCACAATTTAATATCTCAGCGTTAATATACCAGTCCATATAAACGGTATTTAAAGTATCTACTGTTCAGCGAAATATAGGTATATTTCTTAAACCCATTCTGGTACCTCCCACAAAAATTGACAAAATAATTTGTGTAATATTCAATATTACATTACTCACAAAGTGAGAGTATACCTTAGTCGGTTTACCCGACTGAAACTTTCTTACTTGTTATACCCTCACTTTAGTGTGACGAGGGTATATATCATTTGCTACGGAAAAAAGTGCAACACATCGAAGGAGTGACGTAAGACCCCAAGTATGTTCGGCGGAAATCCGTTTTGGGTCATTTTAAGTCGAATGAGCAATGTCCGTCCGTCTGTCTGTCTGTCTGTCTGTCTGTCTGTCTGTTTGTCTGCTGGCTGGTGCGCACGATAACTCTCGAAAGGAGTAACCGATTGACTTCAAATTTGGTATGTGGTAATATTTTTTTCTATCTCCGGCTAAGTTCGAAGATGGGCCATATTGGTCCACTCCTTCTGGTACCTGCCCCACAAAGGGTTAAAATGTTGTGAAATATTGATTCTTTAATAACTGCTATTATACGTATTCGAATCTTCTGAAATTCCACACATAGTATTAGTTTGTTAGTCTCTATCAACTCGAGTAAAATGGGCGAAATTGCCACGCCCCTTTTGGTACCTCCCACACAAATGCCCCATTTTGCACCAAAAGTTAACAGTTTATAACATTAATATCAGTGTATACAATTACTTGAAATTTTGCGCAGTGTAATGCTTTTATAATGCCTATAGTCCAGTGAAAAATGAGCGTTATCACCACCCCCCTTTTTGTACCTCCTACACAAAATGGCCAAATTATACCACAATTTAATATCTCAGCGTTAATATACCAGTCCATATAAACGGTATTTAAAGTATCAACTGTTCAGCGAAATATAGGTGTATTTCTTAAACCCATTCTGGTACCTCCCATAAAAATTGACAGAATAATTTGTGTAATATTCAATATTACATTACTCACAAAGTGAGAGTATACCTTAGTCGGTTTACCCGACTGAAACTTTCTTACTTGTTATACCCTCACTTTAGTGTGACGAGGGTATATATCATTTGCTACGGAAAAAAGTGCAACACATCGAAGGAGTGACGTAAGACCCCAAGTATGTTCGGAGGAAATCCGTTTTGGGTCATTTTAAGTCGAATGAGCAATGTCCGTCCGTCTGTCTGTCTGTCTGTCTGTCTGTCTGTCTGCTGGCTGGTGCGCACGATAACTCTCGAAAGGAGTAACCGATTGACTTCAAATTTGGTATGTGGTAATATTTTTTTCTATCTCCGGCTAAGTTCGAAGATGGGCCATATTGGTCCACTCCTTCTGGTACCTGCCCCACAAAGGGTTAAAATGTTGTGAAATATTGATTCTTTAATAGCTGCTATTATACGTATTCGAATCTTCTGAAATTCCACACATAGTATTAGTTTGTTAGTCTCTATCAACTCGAGGAAAATGGGCGAAATTGCCACGCCCCTTTTGGTACCTCCCACACAAATGCACCATTTTGCACTAAAAGTTAAAAGCTCATAACATTAATACCAGTGTTTGGAAATACTTGAAATTTTGTACAGTGTAATGCTTTCATAGTGCCTACAGTCCAGTGAAAAATGGGCGTTATTGCCGCGCCCCTTTTGGTACCTCCCACACAAATGCACCATTTTGCACCAAAAGTTAACAGTTTATAACATTAATATCAGTGTATACAATTACTTGAAATTTTGTACAGTGTAATGCTTTTATAATGCCTATCGTCCAGTGAAAAATGAGCGTTATCACCACGCCCCTTTTTGTACCTCCCACACAAAATGGCCAAATTATACCACAATTTAATATCTCAACGTTGATATACCAGTCCATATAAACGGTTACAATTCGGCACAGTGCAATGTATTTAAAGTATCTACTGTTCAGCGAAATATAGGTGTATTTCTTAAACCCCTTCTGGTACCTCCCACAAAAATTGACAGAATAATTTGTGTAATATTCAATATTACATTACTCACAACGTGAGGGTATACCTTAGTCGGTTTACCCGACTGAAACTTTCTTACTTGTTGTTTAAGTAAATTATTAAAAAACGAACACTGCAATTTTTAGGCCGCAGATTCTTTAGCCAAACTCTTCACCTGGAAAATGTGGTATTTATGGCCTCAAATAGCTTTTTTGAGAGCTACATTTACACGGGGAGTACAACAAAATAAAATGTTATTTGTATACATTTCATTTAGATGAATTCTTGCCAAAATAGAATACAAACTTCCAAGTTTCAGCTAAATTTCTTAGAAAATGTGGGTTTATGGCTTAAATAAGCCTTTTTGGGAGCGACATCTATAGGTGGACTATAACAAAATATGAACTGATTTAAAAACTTGTTATTGCGATGAATTCTTGTCTTAATTAAATACAAAGTGCAAAGATTCGGTTAAAATGCATAGAAAATATGGTAGTTATGGCTTAAATACGTATATATTAGAGCGACCACTATAGGGTGAATATAACAAAATATAAACCGATTTTTAAAGACGTACATTGCTAAATCGTCTGATAATTTTACGACGATTAGGAATATATAAGTATATACTTTATGGGATCTCAGATCAATATTTAGAGGTGTTACAAACGGAGTGACCAAATTAATATACCCCCCATCCTATGATGGATGGAATAATAATTCCGCTTCGCCACCTTCGAACTTAAAGTTGAGTGTATTTGCGTTAAGGGTAAAATTGCATAAACAGTCAATCTGAAAAGATATTATTGGGTCAGTATATAGTCCACGTCACACATGTCGCAGACACCTGGACTTAGAAGAAATGAAAATCGGACGATCGTGCAGTGAACCGAAACCTGAAGCGTCGGTCAGACAAGGATGGATACGAACAGCAGCAATCTATAACAATCGATAAAGGAGATTACGGCTCGATATAATAATAATTAGTCGTTTTACGGATATTGAAGACAATCGCTTGGATTAAAAAATGTCATAATTCAATTTAATTAAAAACGAAAATTTCGGTCGAGTACACCCACTCACAGTGGTTCAGAATCGTTTTTTACTGGACAAAACTCTGTAACTTTGGAAACGATAGAGATATTTTAGTACTTTTTTTGTTCGACAAGTAACTCCTTAACCTTTTCGCCAGTTTTTATGTCAATAAAATCAGGTCAGCAGTTATTGAGGAATTCAAGGTCAACGTTGAACTTTTGGATTTTTTTAATATTTAGCATGGAAATGTGGAGTTTTGTTTTCATCTTCTTTATTTATTAAAAATTGTCATACGTTGATAAATAAACCATTTTAATAATAAATTTTGTAAAACTAAAAAAAAATATTTTTCGACAAAAAATTGTCCTCGTTATTTAAAAAACACCTTGCATTGCAAACTTTTTTTTAATATTTTATGTTTAAACGACATTAAGGGAAAGCATTTATTATTCTCTCCACCATAGGATGGGGGGTATATTCATTTCGTCACTCCGTTTGTAACACCTCTAAATATTGATCTGAGACCCCATAAAATATATATATTGTTAATCGTCTTAAAATTCTAATTCCATGTCCGTCCGGCTGTCCGTCCGTCCGTCTGTTGTAATCACGCTACAATCTATAATACTTGAGCTAGGTGGCTGAAATTTGGTATAGATACTTCTTATAGCTGCAGGTAACTTGGGATTGAAAATGGGTGATGTCGGTCCATATTTAGATATAGCTCTCATATATAGCATCTAACTTGATGTGATTCCTACTGTACTATATTTTTTTGTGTGGTTTCGGTGTAATTTTCTTTAGGTTTGACATATTTTGTGAGGTCACATGCTATCCATGGTGGAGGGTATATAAGATTCGGCATGGCCAAACTTAACGCTTTTACTTGTTTTTTACTTATATGGGTGGTTTCGAGATTACGTTCCAATTTCAACATCATTAGTTGCATTGAAGTTTTTTGTTGAATTCAGTATTTCAGATAGGTAGATTTAATCCATTTAAGAATAGCATCACTATTATCGAAGGTACACATACATTTTTTACTTTTTAACCGAGGTGTGCGAAATTTTTTAAATAAATCCTCAAGGGTAATGACGGGGGATTATTATATCCGAGGATCCTTGATCTTACGACATATTTGGATAGAACACCTCAAAATAAGAAGAAGAATTAACGGGCAATTTAGCGATAACTTGCTTAGTTATAGAGTTATCGGACGTAACATTTAAAAAATCGACAAAAAATTTAATTTTTTGATAAAATGAGGTCAATAATAGGGAAAAATTCTATATAACACTAGTTACTGTAACTACCTTAGTTATCGAAATTGAAACAATCTTTTTTATTATTATTTTGAATTCATTTCAATGCAAAAAGTCGGGTAAACGTTTTTTTAAAACTAAGGGGAGTGTTATCGATATCTTGCTTAGTTATCGAGTTATCGGACGATAAATTGCAAAAAAAATTTTTTCGTTCCTATGGGCACAACATCGAAAATTAGAAAAAAATCGATAACTTTTTAGTTATCGATATCTGCCGTAATCGATAACTTCGATTCAAAGCTATGATTCGAAGCTTTGAACACACCCCAGAGGAAAAAATCTTTAACGACTGCGAAGGCTTACCACGCTGCAGTACTGTCGTCCGCGTAGCCGTCTTTGAACTACTCGCAATTATCGAAAACTTTAACCCGACTTTTGGCTTTTTCCATTCAAATGAATTCAAAATAACAAAAAGTAAAAAAAAAATGTTTTTCTATTTCGATAACTAATCTAGTTATCCAAAAATTGGATTGATTTTTCTGTTTTTTTATATTACTGTAAATATGGTAGTAAAAAAAAAATATTTTTCCCGAACGAATTTTTGATTGAAAAATCTGTTTTTCCTATTTTTTCAAATTGTATCGTCCGATAACTCGACAACTAAGCAAGTTATCGAAAAGTTTCCCGTCAATTTGTCTTCCTATTTTGAGGTGTTTTATCTAAATATGTCATAAGATCGAGCATCCTGGTGGTCGCCCTTTATAGTTCCCTTGTTAGTCGTAATTCCCTTGGCTTATTTTGACAGGGCAATGACGTTTGACTACAAATGTTTCCATAATTTTTGTTTTAATACTTGCATTTCAAAAATTTGCATGGATCGGAACTTGGTTTTCAGAATGGAGTTAAAAAGCACAAAAAATGTTATAAAAAGTGTTTAACTTTAAAAATAAAAGCAGCACAGGGGAATGACGTGAAAGCTCATTTCGGAAGACAATGCGCGACTTACGTCATTTTATTAATATTGTTGGCGAAAATCCAACCACAAGTACATATGTGAAGTAAATTTAATAATCTTTATAATTTGAATTATTGGAAATCCTGAATGGTTTGGAATTTTGAATTTTACGGAATATAAAATTTGACAGGTGCATGACGCATGCCTACAGGGACAACAAAATAATCATCCATAAAAATAGTAATTGATACAAAATTATAAACAACAATAGAAAACCTAAATCATAAAATACTATATTTTTTATTGAACCAATTTTATTAAATAAATATTAACTATTTTTGTCAACAATTTTGAACAAACTAAGTGAAAGTAGAACTAGGGACAGCCAAGGGAATGACTTTTAAGCACTTTGGTAGACAATTTTGTTCATAATTTTTTTTTTTTCAAGGGTGCATTTTAGTGACCTCGTAGGACCTATAATGCTTTGTAATAAAGTAAATTTCAAAGTGGTATATATTTTATTTTTCCTAATTTAAATACTCAAGGAATGCAAATTATCCGATAATGTCGAAATCACCCATATATGTAACAGTAAATTATAATTTTTATTCGTTCGGTTGAAAAATTGCCTGCAAATATTCCATATTTTGTTCCGTATTATTTCTGTCCTCTAGCAGCCCTCTTGCATCTTCATCTAAGTCCCGATGTTCTACTTTCCATTGATGTCGAATGCTGTTGCCAACAAAATATTAAATAGATCTTCGTTTGTACAATTTCGAGATATTTTTCTGGTATTGTGCTCTCTATAAAACCTGTAATCCTTATTTCTTTTTTCCTGGGCTTCCTCTGCTTGATCTCCGATTGGTACCAAATGATGCTTAATGATATCTCCTCCATGATAAAGAATTTTGTGTACTGTTGCACACATATTTTTCTATGAATACTCGTATTTGGTATTATATATTCGTGCAGTTTCCTTGGTATATTCATTAAATTTTTTAGCATCAATTTGTTTATGGCATGGTTGGGTAAATAAGATTCGACAAGGCAGAACTTAACGCTTTTACTTGTTTAAATTCAAATTCGATTGGTCAGCAGCATTTCGTAGAAGATGGTGTTTGATTTTTCCAAATAACCTTTGTCTGCATCGTACTGGTCGAAGGTTCCGAGTCTTCCAAATACTTGGTCAATCGCAATGGCACAAATGACACCATGAATATATCTGCGTCTGAAGTATTTTCACATAGAAATTGTTTGTACTGTTTTTGTCCAGAAGAACCATCACATCCCCATTTGCAAAAGAGAGTTAACTTGCAGTTCCCATATTTCATGTCCTTTAAATGATTGTAGCAAGCGTTGAGCTGTATGATTAAGCAGGTCTTAAAGTTTTACCGAACTCGATGTGATTTTAATAGTGTCCGTTGGTGGCAAACTTTGGTATTTTTGAGTGCGAACCTTACTCTCTAAAATGCCCCAGGCGCAAAAGTCCAACGTATTGAGATCCGGAGATTTTGGTGGCCATTGTGCGGTAGAAATGAAGCGAGGAACCTCCTTTTTAAGCCATTCTTGGTTGACGCGTGCTGAGTCCTGTTGGAATGTCCATGGTCTGCGGCCGAAACGTTTGTCTGCCCAGGGCTTCAATACTGTCTTTAGGACATTTTCCCGATAATATTCGGCATTTATTTTGACCCCATTGTCGATGAATATGAGCGGGGAGCGACCATCGGCCGTTACGGCGGCCCACACCATTACCATCGGCGGCGCTTGAGTTCTGGTGGCCAATCGAAGGTGTAAATTTTCAGCTGACCTCTTTGGCAAGTAAACCCGATCATTTTGTTTGTTCACAAACTGCTCAATTTGAAATGGCTTCTCATCGGAGAAAACCAAATTCGGTAACTGTCCACTTTCGTGCAAGCGAAGGAACTCCTTGGCTCTTTCCAGTCTAACTTTTTTTGTGCATCGGTGAGCTCTTGCACTTTTTGGAACTTCAATGGCTTTAGTCCAAGCTAATTTTTTAATATGTGTTGTAACCGTTCTCGCGATATGTTCAGCTCACGAGCAATTTTTCTACCACTGCGGCGTGGATTTCGATCAAATCTGGCCTTCACTTTTCGGATCATTTCTGGTGTTGTTACCGTTTTTTTTCGTCCACTTTTTGGACGCGATGCAACACTGCCAGTATCACGGTAACGAGCAATGGTACGAGAAACAAAAGATTTATTCACATTTAAATGCTGGAGGGCTCTAACGAGAGCCACTTGTGTTTTTCCACCCAAATATAAAGCACTCACACTATCGCGCTTGAACTCCATCACGAATAACTTTTTTTCTGAATCTGAAGATCAAAATGCTTTTGTAAGCTTGTAAATAATAAAATGAACTGTCACTGAAATAAATCTGTCAGCTATCAGACTAGCGGTTTAGAAATGATAGCAACCTGAAGTTGGTTGCAATACATATCAGCCACCCTGTATATGTTAATCTGAACCGATTTTAACCAATTCAATAGGGATCCTCCTTGGGCCTAAAAAAGATATGTGCAAAGTTTCGTTGAGATCGGACCATAATTGCGACCTGTACATTAATTACAAGAATGCATCTACAGACCGACAGACAAACGGACATAGCTAAATCGACTAAGAAAGTGATTACAAGTCGATCGGTATAATAAACAATAGGTCTATCTCTTCTCCTTTTTGGTGTTACAAACAAATGCACAAAGTCATAATACCCTGTACCACAGTGTGGTGTAGGGTATAACCAACCCAAAAAACTAAAAAAAACTAAGATGTCATAAAAATTGTATATATGTCATAAAACACGCACAACTTGGCTTGGTGTGCCTACAACATAGTCATATGAACAGGTAAAATAGAAAGAACAACCAATTTTTTCCCGAGTAAGTAAGCTTAAAGAGGACACTTTCACCTTTCTTCTGGTACCAAAATCTTCTTGAAGTCTCTTGATGCTAAAAAGTTTCATTCCACTAAAATTCCAATTAATATAGTAGCTGTGGAAATATGTTAAAACAAACCACGTGTAAACAGTACAGTAATACTTTTGGCAATTTCTCAAAGAGTACTATTCTACATACGTAACAAAAAAAATTAACCCTCTGTCGATAATAGTTTGCGAGAAATGACAATTTCCTTCTACAAAAATTACTTTTTTTCAAAATTACATGAAATATTTGTTTTCAGCAGCACACCACGCCCACAATAATAAATATTTTGATCTAATTTTTTGGCTACCCTAGTCTCAATATGTTTGCTATTGAATGGCATTAAATTTTTTGAAATCGGCGATGACAAAAAACTTGACTTTTGGCCAGTAAAATTCAATTCTGAACCACAGTGCCTCAAATTCATTCAGATTCAAATTTATCCACGCACATCCTGTAGGGTGTAACGATTATTACGGCTGAAAATTGGAGTAAGCGCTCTTAAAGTTGAGGCCACCGTAATTTTTAATGATTTCCAAACGTTGCACGTAGGTGAACTTTACCACGATGAAAATGTTGACTTCGGCCAACGTCTTGACACTGAAAGATCATTAAAAATGTCTGAGGGTGCGTTGACATAAATATACGAAATTGTTATGTCCCTATTAGAAAACCCCATATATACCATTCTCCACTAAAGTTAAGGTGTAATAGACTACATTGGAAGGCCTTGGAATTATAAAATATGCAAGATTAATACATGTACAAAAGGCAGCTCGGCTAGCTAAAGGCCTGTATATATGGGGTCTACATCAAAATATTGACCGATATGAGCCTTGCTTTTTTTGTTAGGATTAAATTTCAATATCGTAGGGCACCTTTGGGCTAAGTGAAAACATTGACCAACCGATATTGCTCATTGTGGTGTGAATAAAGTCAAACGTGTTGTAAACAATTCCTTCTAGGACAAAAATAACCCAAATCATAGGGAAAATTTTTATGAGGGTTATACAAAAACTACTATTTGGCAATTTTACAGTCCATCGCATACATTGTGCCTGTTGGTGTTGCACAGTGAAAATAAATTTCAGCTACAAATGTATGTTTAAAATATATTTTGTCGGAAAATTCATTGAACTAAATAGAATAAATCCGTTTTTTTTCTAAAAGCCTCAGGCATTCATTATGTATCAAAAAGTGAGGAACAACTTTTAATCTCACATCATTATCACTGCTATCACTAGTCATCATTAAAATCAATTTTCAACTTGCGCTATTGTCAATGAATGTCCTCACTCCTCGGATTGCAGTTGCAGTTCTTTTGCCAAACAGTAGAACGAATAACAAATTACTCTCATGCAACAGGAAGCAAGACATCGCTTCTTTGATACTTGATCCGTTTTAATAACGACCCGGCGTGCTTGTTCGCCTCTCCTCCTGACTCCTGTGGCTCCATATGCCACACTGTATACAATGTCCTGGACAAAATTATTTGCTTTTTGTGTAGATTTTCTTTTCTTTTTTGTTTTGTTTTTTTTTTCTTTTTTCTGTTCATTGCATTTCCTTGTTCCCGCATCGGCATTTGTTTGCACTCCTCAATTTGCCCGAGTGAGGAGTGTAAAGTGTGCACTGTATATGGAGAATGAAACAACATTAAGAACGAGGGTACAGACGGCGTCAGATGTTCTGCAGTTTTTGCATTCATTCTGTTGGTTTCGCCAATGCAACAAATTTTTTATAACGGCAAACATGGCTATAATGACACTGTACCCCTTATATAATGATACGCGACAGTGTACAGTGGATATAGAAATGAATTAACTGCAAAAATGGTTTTGAGTTTCTTAATCCACAAACATTGGTTTACAAATTTTAGTATTGTAGGAGATAGCATATCATAAAATCAAGACAGAAATTACTTTATACCGTTTTGAAAAAAGATAGCATTCCATAACATTATACTGACCGAACTAACATTTTCAAAATTTTTCATGGGGAGCGCATTTCCTGATTTTGAGACAATGTTGCTTTTTCCCATGGAGTAATATATACGACTATTATACAATTCCAGTTTGTTTTCCTTAATATAAACTAAATTTCCTAATTCCAATATTCTTAAAAAAATAAAGTTAATCTCCGAAAAAATGCGATTTTAAGCGGAAATGTTTTACCGTTTTTGGAGATAACGGTAAAAGCTACATGCTCAAAATGTACGCACATTGTACTATGAATAGGCAAGTCTAATGATGGCCATAACTCAATTTCCAAAGAAATTTTAGTTCCATCAGTTGGTCATCCATGCGACGACATTGGGGCTATATCTAGAGTTTTTTTCCGGCAACGTGATCCCGGGAAAAGTCATATTTTTTACGTTATACATAAATATATTTTTCTTCGTATGTTGACAGTTTTTATTCTAACATTTCGTATGTATGATTTTGCGTAGTACAAATTTTAAACAATAATAACAGGTATTTTTAAAATTTGATAGCTTTTGTTCTATATTAACTTTAAAGCATGTACTGGTATAAAAATTATAAGCTGGTAAATTTTGGTACAAAATGATCCATTTTTGTGGGAGGTATCAAAAGGAGCTTGGCAATAGTGCCAATTTTTCACTGTATTGTAGGTACTATTTAACCATTACACTGTACAAAATTTCAAAGTCTTTGTATGCACTGGTAATAAGGTTATAAGCTGTTTTTTCATTCAAAATTGTCCATTTGTGTGGGAGGTACCAAAAGGGGCGTGGCAACTTCGCTTATTTTTCTCGAGGTAATAGTGAATAATAAACTAATACTATGTGTAGAATTTCAGAGGATTCAAATAAGTAGTATTGAAGATATTAAATAATCAATATTTCACTAAATGTTAACTCTTTGTGGGGGAGGTACTAGAAGGAGTGGACCAATATGGCCCATCTGCGAACTTAGCCGGAGATAGAAGAAAATATTACCACATACCAAATTTAAAGTCAATCGGTTACTCGTTTCGAGAGTTATCGTGCTCACCAGCCAGCAGACAGACAGGCAGACGGACGGACGGACGGACGGACATTGCTCATTCGACTTAAAATGACCAAAACGTATATCCGCCGAACATACTTAGGGTCTTAGGTCGTTCCTTCGATGTGTTACACTTTTGGTTCGTAGCAAATGCTATATATACTAGGCCGGGTCGATTTGTGGAGAGGCAAAAAAAGACGCCATTGCTGATTGAAAATCGTATTCTAGGGATCAAAATAAGAAACTTTGCCGAAGGAACCGTACCTCTAAAAAGAATTCTGATGTCCCGGAAAAAATCCCACTTTGACCCATTTAGAGTGCTCCAACCGAGTCCAAATGTATGACTGACCCCCACTCAGTGAAGTGCTCAGTGAAAATCGTATTGTAGGGATCAAAATAAGAAACTTTGCCGAAGGAACCATACCTCTAAAACGAATTCTGATGTCCCGGAATTTGGGTCGAACTTTTGGGTAGGGGCAAATTTTGAAAAATCCCACTTTGACCCATTTAGAGTGCTCCAATCGAGTCCAAATGTATGACCGACCCCCACTAACTTTGGAGGTCCGACCCACCCATGCCATTGGCACACCCCCTGGAACCCTCTGGGGGTTCCATACATTTGGACTCGGTTGGAGCACTCTAAATGGGTCAAAGTGGGATTTTTTCCCGGACATCAGAATTCGTGTTAGAGGTATAAACATAAAGAAGTCAACATTGGCAGCTCGCTAAGATGGAAAAAATCTCCAGGGCACAATGAGAGAGATGTGTGAGAGAGAAAGAAATGAGAGTCTTGGTTCAGCTCAGCTGACCTACCCGGGATTGATGTTTTGGCCACCACTGGTGTAAGGAGTACAGAGGTATATTTGCTAAGGTCGATGGTACAAAAATTTGTGCTTTTTCTGACCGGAAGTTGTGAAATTATTGATCTGCCAATTACATTATCTTGCAATAGGTAAATTGCTTACGTCATTGACGTAAGGCTATACGAACGAACGAACGAACCTTAGAGAAACCAAATTCCTGACGAAAGTGAGTGACTGATTTTCGTTCGCAGATACTTTTATTAGAAATACAGAAACAGGCCGTATGTTTTCGTACGAGTTCATTATCCTGCAACTTGTAGTTGTGATGGTAGTTACTGAAACCCACATCAAGTGTTTGTCGTCTGGCGAACGAAAGCAAATTTCCAAGATACAGATACAGGCTAAATAATTAAATTACTAAATTAGCTTTAACTTTTTAAACTTTTTTTTTCGGAATGATCTTATTTTATTCATGACCGATCAGACTTTCCATTAAAATACATATATATTTAATTATTTTATTTGTTATTTATAATAAATATTTATAAAAAATAAATATATGTCTTCTTTGTTTTATGTTTGTTTTGAATTTAGAGGAGATGACTTCTTTTAAAATTATTTTAAAATTTTTAAATGCATATATATGACATACATCTGTTTATATTATAACATTATATATTTTACAGCTATAAAATTCTGATATATGAGGAAATTTTCATAAAAGATTTTTGGAGTTATAGAAAATTTTATTTCAAATAATATAACATATTTATATGTTATATTTTTTTAAATAACATATTTATATGTTATATTTTTTAAATAACTTTTTTTATAACTCCAAAATACGACAGATACTTTTTTCCCCAAAAAGACAAAAAATCACCTTTTTCAAAAAATATATCATCAAATGGCCATAACTTTTTTCTTATAACTATCGGATCAATTTTCATCATCATATAGCAAATTTTTTTGCTAATTCAGAAAAGTTGAAGTGAAAGAAATTGGTGCATTTTTTGCGCCGATAACACTACGCAACAAAACTAAAAATTATTTTTTTTGTATAGATTGCGGCATACTGTTATATAAAATCAAAACCAAAAACATTTTTATGGATACATTTTTTTTAAAAAATTGTTATTAAAAATACTTTTATCGTCGAAGGTACCCTTAGTATTTGCTCTATAATTTTTGGAGTATACGCCCGATCAGGTCGCCTTATGCGTTTAATTAAAGCTATTAATGTGGGCTACCAATGTTGGAAATATCTCTTTCACTTAGCAACAGTCATTAAACAAATTGGGACAAAAAAACATACAAAATAGAAAAAAATCGAAAAAAATATTTTATTTTATTTTTTAAAAGTTTGAATCCTAGCGAAGAAAATAATTCCCATTTGAAAAAAATCTATGGATAAGTGTAGAAATTATAGCCCTTTTGGTAGATGTAAGAGAATTTCAAAAAATCTTTTTTTTAATTTCTATTTACATAGCGATTTTATTTATTACTTTTATTTCTATTATGTACATTTGAGTTTATTTACATGAACAAGTTTCATTAGAAGTAATTGTGAGTTCTTTGTTGACGTTTGTAGATTTCGGAATCGGTTTCTCTAATGAGGAACCAAATATAATCTCCCATCATTCTTTCATCCCAGTGCCCTTGGTAACGCCACTCGATGGACTTAAATTCATGGTGAAAACTTTCGCCATGTTCGTCATTTATGTCGCCAAGATTCTCGGGGAAAAAGTTTAAATGAGAATGCAAGAAATGAATTTCGAGGGACATATTTACACCTGTTGGAATACATAAAGCGAAAAATATGTTGGAAGAATACAAACATATGTGTTATATACACAAATATAAAAATATTTATTTCTAACTTTTTTCATAATTTTTTAACAAATCATTAATCATTGTTTCATATTGCGGGCTTTTATTGGATCCAAGGAAATTTGAAACTACAAGCTTAAACGATGTCCATGCTGCAATTTCATCCGACGTCAAATATGATTCGAAATTAACATCTTTCATCAGTTTCCTTATTTTAGGCCCATCAAAAACTCCTTCTTCGATTTTTTGAAAAGAAAGACTTTTAAAAACACTTTTTAAATATGAGAGTGAATTGCCATATTTCCTTAAGGCTTTTACAAAACTTTTAAAGAGCCCCAGCTTATATTTTATGTATTTTATCAATTTAGCCATTGTTTCGTACGAATCCTTAGTGGTGACAGCATGAGCAATAGGAATCGGCGGTTTCTGATTTCCGTTGTGTAAAAGTATTGTTTTCAAACTTTCTTTACTGCTGTCAACAAGTAACCGCCATTCCTTTGAATTGTATGTTTGATGAAGTTCCTCGAACACTCTGGGAATGTCCTTGCAAAACCATCTGTTATCCACAGTTGTATAAAATTGTTTGTAAGGTATATCACGGACTCTATAATATGATATGTTAACATCTGGGGCCAAAATATTGTAGTGTTTCATCCCAGATGCAGGTAGTTCTGCCTTATCTTTGGTCAGTTCCAAATCTCTCACTAGATCAATGAGGTGAAACTGAGTTAAAAGCGATGACTTCTGACTCAAACTTGAATCCCTCAGAGTTGGGTACTCAGTTGAACTTGATGATGTTTCCGTTATTAGGCTGTTAGCTATACTTGGACACTTCCTACTCCAATCTATTAACTTAGGCAAAAATAGCAGCCCGTATCCTGAATGAATGGTTGTCTCCAAATCATTGGCATTCTTCCACTACTCCATCGAGTAAGATTTACATGGCACGAATTACACAAAATACTAGGTGTACACGGTGCGTTCATATTTTTAACTCATATACCAAAATATTACACATATATTTCTTCTATTATTTTACTAAACGCACGTCGATTTTTTAATTTCATATTTTCCGCAGATGTAGCAGAAATTGTCGGGATCATTTACACATTGAAAAGTTCTTTGCCTTTTACTCATACTTCGAAATATAACTTTGTAATACTTTTCAGAAAATCGACTTATCTCTTTATGGCGCTGAAATACACTAATTTATTAATAAGAAATTTCATTCATAAATTTCGGGTTTAAGATTCATAAGTTGCAGTACCTGTAGCTGACATATAGTTTGCTTCGAAACTAGACACCCAACATTTTCAAGACTGCCGCGTACTACTTTGTATTGCGTACATATAATTTTACTACCTGTATATACGACCATGGCCCCAAAAGGCGTAACTGAATGGAAACCAAATAAATTAAATCCACAAATATTGTTGAACCGACCCTCTATCTGAGCGGATCTCATTCAATATAGCTCTCACGTTGCATATCATGTTTTATGGAGGGTTACGAACGGCCATAAAACCTCGTCCTCTCTATAATTTTATAATGTCTGACATCAATCCTCATAAAATAAAATGCAAGTGCAATGTCTCTTATATGTCTCTCTCACATATGGCGAATTCAATATAAGCAAAAACATCATTTAAAAACGAAAAAATATGAAACAAGATTTTTTTGAATCTCGCTTACATTTACCAAATTGCTCATAACTTTTACATCTATCCATAGATTTTTTTCAAATAGACAGTGTTTTCTTCGTTAGAAGATAATTTTTTATACCCTCACTTTAGTGTGACGAGGGTACCTCCCACACAAATGCACCATTTTGCACCAAAAGTTAACAGCTTATAACATTAATACCAGTGCGTAAAAATACTTGAAATTTTGTACAGTGTAATGCTTTCATAGTGCCAACAGTCCAGTGAAAAATGGGTGTCATATTCACGCCCCTTTGGTACATCTTACACAAAGGTACCGTTTTGCACCAAAAGACAACAGCTTATAACATTAATACCAGTGTATAAAAATACTTGAAATTGTTTACAGTGTAATGCTTTTATAGTGTCTTTTGCACTGTAAAAAATGGACTCTATTTCCACGCCCCTTTTTGTACCTCCCACACAAAGGTACCATTTTGCACAAAAAGTTAAGAGCTCACAGCATGAGTATCAATGCACGAAAATGCAACAACATTTTGCACAGTGTAACGCTTTTGAAGTCCCTATAACCCTGTAAAAAATGGCCGTCATCATCACGCCCCTTTTTGTACCTCCCACACAAAATGGCCAAATCATACCAAAATTTAATATTTCATAACCTTAATATACCAGTGCAAAAAACGTTTATAATTCGGCGCAGTGTAATGTATTTAAAGAATCGACTATTCAGCGAAAAATAGGTGTATTTGTTAAAAACATTCTGGTACCTCCAATACAAATTGACAGAATAATTCGTTTAATATTCCATATTACATTACTCACAAAGTGAGGGTATACCTTAGTCGGTTTACCCGACTGAAACTTTCTTACTTGTTTTTTATATTGTTTATGGTTTTTTTGTACCAGGAAAAAGGGTTTTTTAAAAAAAATCATTTTATCTCATATTTTTGACGACTGTTACTAAACCAAAGATTCTACGTAAAAGCGATATTTGCAGCATATGTAGCCCTCATTATTCCCTTTAATTTCAGGCATAACACGGCTCAATCAGGCCTATACTTGAAAATTAAAAAAAAAAATTTCGTGTTTGTGACTCCTAATTGCACCAGAAACTGTTATCCACATCCCTTGGACACAAATGTTGTTGCATAGTGTTATTAATAAATTTTAGAAATTAAAATCAGAAATACTTTTTGTGAAATTCTCTTCATATTTTAGAAAAACAAAGAAAACCACTAAGCGTACAATTTTCCAGAATTACGCAAATTTTACGGTAGTTCTCCTTATTATTTTCTAAGATTTTCTTTGATGAAGTTTGCTGTATATGATCACAGTGCATCTCCTCTTTTATATCCTGTTCCAGTTAGCAGAAAACAATCAGATGTTCAATATTAGATTCGTTTGTGCATAAAACTATAAAGTATGAAATGATGATGGAAATGCAATAAAGTCAAATGCTCCAAGCAGTGATTTCTCATTAGAAGCAACGCCGGTATGTCGGCAATCAGAGCACTAATTTTACTCCAGCACAAAAGTATGCTTTAATATTTAAATTGAATGAATCCTAAAAGTTGACTTTAAAATGTCAAATTATGCACATGTTGGTTATTAAGAACATCCTAAGTACGTCGTTCAATTTAATTTCTTTTACGCGCCGACAAGACAAGACTGTCGCTTTCATAAAATTACAATGAAATGCAAATTTATTATCTTTCGCTTTCAAAGGTCTTAGACGCCCTCGTCTTTGGTTGATACTTATACGCCTCAATGATTATGAGTTTTCTTATAAATGGAATGAATATTCCAGATTTTTTTTGTGCCATGCGAATTTTAACGATACCTTATTTGTCGTCTTAGTGACACCTTGTTGATACCCCGTCTACTATTTTATTTTTATATTTTTTCAAAAGTGGAGCTTTTTGGTCTAACGGTTACTAGAAAAAAAATTAGTATCCCTGCTGAGACTTTCGCATTTTACTGCTAATATCAACTTAATTTTTAATGACACCTTGAGAATGTTGAATACTTAATGTCAGATGTTTACGATTATGATGCTTGCAAAAAAGTACAAATTTCCTTTGAAATTCTCATGGGGATTACAAAAGGCGGCTTCAAACGTTAAAAAGATTTAATTTGTACTTTATGGCAGATATAAATGGAATTCTTTACAATTACCGCGAGTATATTTCCGAGGAATTACGCTTTTGTTATAAAAGTTACATATAATAAAACCGCTATTGCACATTGATATTTGTTAACATTCACAGTCATAAAAAATTGCACGAGAATAAAGGACATATTTAAGCTAATTACATGGGAACAAGATTTTAAATAATTATCAGAGAAAACATTTTTCAATTTACTTGTTTCAGTAAATTTGGACATAACAATATCACGCAAGCCACATGCAAATTATGCCTAAAACACCAAAACTCTTAAGGTTAATAGGAAATTATAGCACAGTACTGAATGTGATTCTGGCTAAAATTGTATGTTAAACATTTCTTTGGCATATCTTGCCATAGTGCAATAATGAAAATTAATTATCACGGTTACAGTTACAGGACAGAGTGCAAGAATGTTTTACGAAACCGAAACATTTTTTCTACCGAAACATTGGTCGCAATAATATTATATGCTTAAATTAGAAATAGTAAAGAAAACTTGGTTCGGGAGAAATAAACTGTTATTTAAAACGAACTATATATTTCTATCTACTACTTTCTTTGGCTTAAACAACATTATGCAAAAAAATGTGTGTCTGAGACCCAAAAACTTTTTTGGTATAGATTCAGGCATATTATTTTATGGACCCAAAACCAAATTTTTTTACGGTAAAGTTTTTCTTTAATCTTTTTTTCTAATATTCCAATTTTCATTGGAGTTACCTTTTGGATTGGACCAAAATAATCCGTCTTTGACCTTACCCTGAGATAGAAAAACTATTGACACGTACAAAATTTTAAGTCAATCAGGTAATCCTGTAGTGCTCACCAACCAGAGTGACTGACGAACATTGTTAAAATGACTAAAATAACTAAAATAGCACAGTACTGAATGTGATTCTGGCTAAAATTGTATGTTAAACATTTCTTTGGCATATCTTGCCATAGTGCAATAATGAAAATTAATTATCACGGAATCAGTTACAGGACAGAATGCAAGAATGTTTTACGAAACCGAAACATTTTTTCTACCGAAACATTGTTCGCAATAATATTATATGCTTAAATTAGAAATAGTAAAGAAAACTTGGTTCGGGAGAAATAAACTGTTATTTAAAACGAACTATATATTTCTATCTACTACTTTCTTTGGCTTAAATAACATTATGCAAAAAAAATGTGTGTCTGAGATACAAAAACTTTTTTTGTATAGATTCAGGCATATTATTTTATGAACCCAAAACCAAATTTTTTTACGGTAAAGTTTTTCTTTAATCTTTTTTTATAATATTCCAATTTTCATTGGAGTTACCTTTTGGATTGGACCGAAATAATCCGTCTTTGACCTTACCCTGAGATAGAAAAACTATTGACACGTACCAAATTTTAAGTCAATCAGGTAATCATGTAGTGCTCACCAACCAGAGTGACTGACGGACATTGTTAAAATAACTAAAATAAATAAAAATATTTCCACCAAATATTCATAGTGTCTCTTAGGTCACTCCATGGATATGTCCGCAGCATCTGATATTGTTTCCAACAGTGGGGGATAAAATCTGGATTATGGTGGAATTCTCTTATTTCTACCAAAAGTGCTATAATTTCTACAGTTATAATTTATTATCTACAGTTATCTTCAAATAAGCATTGTTTTCTTCGTAAGGATGCCGCCTCTCAAAATTCGGAACAAACATACTGTTTCGATTTTTTACGGTTTTTTCCGTGCCAGAAAAAACGATTTTTTGAAAAAAAAAAATCAAATTCAGAAGTTGTTATTTTTAGGGATATTTTCACGTCCAATTTTCATAATTGAGTCCAAAATCAATGAGCTGAAAAATGCTGTACTGTGTATGTTATGGCATTTTCGTTTCTGGAAAAAGTGGAGAAATTTGAAAATTGGAGTTGAAATAAATTCGAGGGAATACATCAATTCGACTAAAAAGATGGAAATATTTTCAAGTTTTTCACGTCGACGGGACAACATTACTTCCAGAAAAGAAATCGCCATTAGTTTACTTATTTTAAATTTTATTATAAAAGTTTTTTTTATTTATTGTTAATTTTGCTAGTCGAAATATTGGAATATTAAATAAATAAAAAAAACAACAGCACCTGTTTCTTCCTCAAACCTTAAGCCAAAAGATACAAACAAACAAATAACAAACAAGTAAGAAAGTTTCAGTCGGATAAACCGACTAAGGTATACCCCTACATTGTGCGTAATGTAATATGGAATATTACACGAATTATTCCGTCAATTTGTGTGGGAGGTACCAGAAGGGGTTTAACAATTACACATATTTTTCGCTGAACAGTAGATACTTTAAATACATTACACTGTGCCGAATTATAAGCGTTTACATTTTGGTAAGATTTGGCCTTTTTGTGTGGGAGGTAAAAAACGGGCGCCCATTTTCACAGAGCTATAGGAACTTCAAAAGCATTACACTGTACAAAATGCTGTAAGCTCTTAATATTTTGTTCAAAATAGTATCTTTGTGTGGGAGGTACAAAAAGGAGGTAGGCTCTATAATAGCATTGCACTTAACAAAATTTAAATATATATATGTAACACAAATTTTTAAATTTTATATGTAATTGTATATGCAAATAAATAAAAATTTATTTATTAAATTTATTTGAAAATCAATAAAATATATTTGGAACGCATATGGGCATTTCTCCAATGTCGAATGCGACGTTCGTACGCATTTAAAATGAAGAAAACATATGCCAACAATTATTTCATTTTGACAAAAGGCGAAACTTATAGCGCTTGATTAGCACTATAATTGGTGCTAAGGTGGATTTGGCCAATTGTTCGTTTTCATGATAATTACAAAAAACCAAGACATTCGCATGCGACAAAAACAAAAGTCGCTTTCAAAGCAAACTAATAAAACACTGATTTTAGCCAAACCTGAAGGAATATTTTAAAGCGACAAATTTTAAAATGTTACTCATTAATGTATCTTAACAATGTTTTTTATTTTATTGGAAAATATTAAGTAGTTTATTTTTATTTATTTTAATGACATTCGCACGCGACGTGTCGACTGCGACATTTTATTCCATCATTCTTTCTATGTTTATTTATTTACATTTTATGCAACTAGACATCCAAATGTTGATTACACTATGCAACAAAAATTTTGTCCAAGGGATGTGGATAACAGTTTCTGGTGCATTTCGGTGTCACTAACACGAAAAAAATATTAAAAATTGTTTATGGTAATTTTTTTTTTAAAATTCCAGCTTTCATGGAGAGTACATTTAGTATTTGGACCATAATTTTTCAAGTATAAGCCTGATTGGAAGCCGTTAAATTAAAGGGAATTATGAGGGCTACAAATGCTGCTAATATCGCTTTCACGTAGAATCCTTGATTTAGTAACATTCGTCAAAAATATGAGAAAAAAAAACTTTTTCCTGGTACAAAAAAAAAAAAAACAATAAAAAATAGAAAAAACCAGTAAGGAAAGGCAGAAAGTCGGGCGGGGCCGACTATATAATACCCTACACCTCCCTAACAATGCGATAAGGGTCATTGCGATAATAATTAGGAATAATTGGTAAAAAGGTAGGAACATATTATCTAATTCTAAACCGATAATCGCTAAATTTAGCAATATTCGTTCCTAAATTGGGAAACATCTTTCTTGAAAATTTAAATGATCTTAAGTAAAGTACAACTTATATAGCGCTTTGACACCAGATCAGGAGGAACATATATATGGAGGTTATATTTAAATCTGAACTGATTTCCCTGAATACTTATTCATGTAAACAGACCTCTTTCTCTCGAATTTCGTTCTGATCAGATATAAAATACAGACTCTGATCGGATATAAAATAACATTTTTACAGGGCTTACATGTCAAATCAGGGGTTACATATACATGAGGGCTATACCTAAATCTGAACCGATTTTCTCCGAATTTAGCAGTATTCGTTCATGTAATAAGAAACCTCTTTCTGCCGAATTTCATACTAATCGGATATAAAATAAAGTTTTTACAGCGCTTACATGTCAAATCGGGGCTAACATATATATGGGGCTATATCTAAATCTGAACTGATTTTCTCCGAATTTGGCAGTATTCCTTCATGTAATAAGAGACCTCTTTCTGCCGAATTTCGCACTGATCGGATATAAAATACGGTTTCTACAGAGCTTACATGTCAAATCGGGGGTTACATATATATGGGGGCTATATCTAAATCTGAACCTATTTTCTCCGAATTTAGCAGTATTCCCTCGTGTAATAAGAAACCTCTTTCTGCCGAATTTCATATTGATCGGATATAAAATAAAGTTTTTACAGCGCTTACATGTCAAATCGGGAGTAACATATATATGGGGGCTATATCTAAATCTGAACCGATTTTAACCAAATTCAAAAGGGATCGTCCTTGGGCCAAACAAATGATATTTGTAAAGTTTCGTCGCGATCGGACCATAATTGCGACCTGTACTTTGATTACAAGAATACATGCACAGACGGACAGACGGACAGACAGACAGACGGACATAGCAAATCAACTCAGAAAGTGAGTCTAAGTCGATCGGTATAATAAACGATGGGTCTATTTCTTCTCCTTTTGGGTGTTACAAACAAATGCACAAAGTTATAATACCCTGTACCACAGTGTGGTGTAGGGTATAGAAAGTCGAAAATTATTTTATCACATTTTGAAAAAGCCAGTATGCTACCGAAGAAAACACTGTCTATTTGAAAAAAATCTATGGATAGATGTAAAAGTTATGAGCCATTTTGTAAATATTAGGGAAATTCAAAAAAATCTTGTTTCATATCTTTTCGTTTTAAATGATGTTTTTATACCCCCCACTATAGGATGGGGGGTATATTCATTTCGCCACTCCGTTTGTGACACCTCTAAATATTGATCTGAGACCCCATAAAGTATATATATTTCTTAATCGTGGTAAAATTCTAAAACAATTTTGCCATGTCCGTCCGTCCTTCCGCCTGTTGTAATCACGCTACAATCTATAATACTTGAGCTAGGTGGCTGAAATATGGTATAGATACTTCTTATAGTTGCAGGTAACTTGGGATTGAAAATGGGCGATATCGGTCCATATTTAGATGTAGCTCCCATATATGGCATCTAACTTGTTGTGATTCCTACTGTTCTCACCTACTATATTTTTTTTCGTGTTTTTCGGTGTTATTTTCTTTAGGTTTGGGTTATTTTGTGAGGTCACATGCTATCCATGGTATATAAGATTCGGCATGGCCGAACTTAACGCTTTTACTTGTTTTGCTTATATTGAATTCGCCATATATGAGAGAGACATATAAGAGACATCGCACTTGCATTTTATTTTATGAGGATTGATGCGAGACATTATAAAATTACAGAGAGGACGAGGTTTTATGGCCATTCGTAACCCTCCATAAAACATTGTATGCAATGTGAGAGCTATATAGGATGAGATCCGCTCATAAAGAGGTTATGAGGTTTCCATTCAGTTACGCCTATTAGGGGCATGGACATCCCAGTCGTATATACAGGTAGTAAAATTATATGTGCGCAATACAAAGTACTACGCGGCAGTCTTGAAAATATTGGGTTTCTACGTTCGAAACAAAGTATATGTCAGCAACTGGTACTGCAACTTATGAATCTTAAACCCGGAATTTATGAATGAAATTTCTTATTAATAAATTAGTGTAATTCAGCGCCTTAAGGAGATAAGTCGATTTTCTGAAAAATATTACAAACTTATATTTCGAAGTATGAGTAAAAGGCAAATAACTTTTCAATGTGTAAATGATCCCGACAATTTCTGCTACATCTTCGGAAAATATGTAATTAAAAAAATCGAGGTGCGTTTAGTAAAATAACAGAAGAAATATATGTGCAATATTTTGGTATACGATTTAAAAATATGAACGAACCGTGGACACCTAGTATTTTGTGTAATTCGTGCCATGTAAATCTTACTCGATGAAGTAGTGGAAGCATGCGGTAAGTACTTTACAATTAATGTATTACAATGTTTTTTTTTGGAATAAAACGTTTTAATTTTATACATCACGTGCAATCTGGAATGTCAATTATTTGGAGACAATCATTCATTCACGATACGGACTGCTATTTTTGTCTAAGTAAACAGATTGGAGTAGGAAGGAGCATTCGCTGGAATTACGCTAAAGTAAAATCTGTCACTTTGCCAGTTGCACATTCGGAAACAATACCAATTCCCAAGTGTCCAAGTATAGCTAACAGCCTAATTCGGAAACATCATCAAGTTCAACTGAATACTCAGCTCTGAGCGATACAAGTTTGAGTTAGAAGTCATCGCTTTTAACTCAGTTTCAACTCATTGATCTAGTGAGAGATTTGGAACAGACCAAAGATAAGGCAGAACTACTTGGATCTCGGATGAAACAGTACAGTATTTTGGCCCCAGATGTTAACATATCATATTATAGAGTCCGTGATATACCTTACAAACAATTTTATACAACTGGGTTCGGGGAACTTAATCAAACATACAATTCAACGAAATGGCGGTTATTTTTTGACAGCAGTAAAGAAAGTTTGAAAGCAGTACTTTTACACAACGGAAATCAGAAACCGTCGATTCCCATTGCTAATGCTGTCAACACTAAGGAATCATACGAAAAAATGACTAAATTGATAAAATACATAAAATATGAACATGACTGGAAAATTAGTTGCGATTTAAAAGTAGTTGGTATGTTATGCCTCTGGTATAGCCGTGCTCGCGAAGAGCTTTACAGAAGAAGGAAATGGCCAACAAGAAAACACATTACATTGGGTGAAAACAACATAAAATACACACCTCTCATCAAAAAAAAAAACATTATTTTGCCACAACTGCATATTAAGCTTGGGCTCTTTAACAATTTTATAAAAGCCTTAAGGAAAGATGGCAATTCACTCTCATAATTAAAAAGTTGATTTAAAAGACTTTCTCTTCAAAAAATCGAAGAAGGCGTTTTAGATATTTAAACAGAAATTAAAAAAAAGATTTTTTGAAATTCTCTTACCTCTATAATTTCTACATTTATCCATAGATTTTTTTCAAATAGGCATTATTTTCTTCGATAGGATGGAAACTTTTAAAAAATAAAATAAAATATTTTTTCGGCCCAGAATTTTTGTTTTTTTTTTTTAAATCTACTTTTTCCAATTTTTTTAATGACTGTTACTAAACCACTATTTCTAAGTGAAAGAGGTACTTCCAACATTGGTAGCCCACATTAATAGCTTGAATTTAAGGTATAAATCGACCTTATCGGACGTATACTCCAAAAATTATAGTGCAAATACTAAGGGTACCTTCGACGATAATAGTATTTTTAATAAAAAAATGTTTTAAAACAAGTAAGAAAGTTTCAGTCAGGTAAACCGACTAAGGTATACCCTCACTTTGTGAGTAATGTAATATTGAATATTACCCGAATTATTCCGTCAATTTGTGTGGGAGGTTACAGAAGGGGTTTATCAAATACACCTTTTTTTTTGCTGAACATTAGATACTTTAAATTCATTGCACTGTGCCGACTTATAAGCATTTATGTGCACTGGTATAAACGTTATGAGACATTAAATTGTGATATGATTTGGGCATTTTGTGTGGGAGGTACAAAAAGGGGCGTGGCAATAACGCCCATTTTTCACAGGGCTATAGACACTATAAAAACATTACACTGTACAAAATTTCAAGTATTTTTATACACTGGTTTTAATGTTATAAGCTGTTAACTTTTGGTGCAAAAAGGTACCTTTGTGTGGGAGGTACCAAAAGGGGAGTGACAACAACACCCATTTTTCCCTGGACTGTAGGCAATATAAAAGCATAATACTGTACAAAATTCCAAGTATTTTTAAACACTGTTATTAATGTTATAATCTGTTAACTTTTGGTACAAAATGGTGCATTTGTGTGGGAGGTACCAAAAGGGACGTGGTGACTTCGCCCATTTTTCTCGAGTTGATAACGACTAATAAGCTAATACTATGTGTGGAATTTCAAAAGATTCGAATAAGTAGTATAGCAGTTATTAAAGAATCAATAATTCACAACATTTTAACACTTTTTGGGGGAGGTACTAGAAGGAGTGGACCAATATGGCCCATCTTCGAACTTAGCCGGAGATAGAAAAAAATATTACCACATACCAAATTTGAGGTCAATCGGTTACTCCTTTCGAGAGTTATCGTGCGCACCAGCCAGCAGACAGACAGACAGACACACAGACAGACAGACGGACGGACATTGCTCATTCGACTTAAAATGACCCAAAACGGATTTCCTCCGAACATACTTGGGGTCTTAGGTCACTCCTTCGACGTGTTACACTTTTTTCCGTAGCAAATGATATATACCCTCGTCACACTAAAGTGAGGGTATAACAAGTAAGAAAGTTTCAGTCGGGTAAACCGACTAAGGTATACCCTCACTTTGTGAGTACTGTAATATGTAACATTACACCAATAAATCTGTCAATTTGTGTGGGAGGTACCAGAAGAGGTTTTCCAAAAACACGTATTTTTCGGTAAATACATTGCATTGTGCTAAACAATAAGCGTTTATGTGCACTGGTATATTAAAGTTACGAGCTATGTAATTTTGGTCATTTTGTGTGGGAGGTACAAAAAGGGGCGGGGTGATAACGCCCACTTTTTACAGGACTATAGGCACTATAACAGCATTACACTGTACAAAATTTCAAGTATTTGTATGCACTGGTATTAAAGTTACAAGCCGTTTACTTTTGGTACGAAATGGTCCATTTGTGTGGGAGGTACCAAAAGGGGCATGCCAACTTCACCCATTTTTCTCGAGTTAATAGCGACTAATATACTAATATTATGTGCAGAATTTCAAAAGATTCGAGTAAGTAGTATAGAAGTTATCAAAGAATCAATATTTCACTAAATTTTAACCCTTTGTGTGGGAGGTACCAGAAGGAGTAGACCAATATGGCCCATCTTCGAACTCATCCGGAGATAGATCAAAATATTACCACATACCAAATTTGAAGTCAATCGGTTACTCCTTTCGAGTGTTATCGTGCGCACCAGCCAGCAGACACACAGACAGACAGACAGACAGGCAGACAGACAGACAGACAGACAGACAGACAGACAGACAGACAGACAGACAGACAGACGGACGGACATTGCTCATTCGACTTAAAATGACCCAAAACGGATTTCCTCCGAACATACTTAGGGTCTTAGATCACTCCTTCGATGTGTTACACTTTTTTCCGTAGCAAATGATATATACCCTCGTCACACTAAAGTGAGGGTATAAAAAATGTATCCATAAAAAATTTTTTGGTTTTGATTTTATATAACAGAATGCCACAATCTATACAAAAAAATAATTTTTAGGTCTAGGAAACAAAAGAAATTTTTTGTTGCATAGTGTTATAAATGATTTTTAATAAATTCATAATATTTATTAAGCAATATTCGTTCCTAAATTGAGAAACATCTTTCTGGAGAATTTTGTAATGATCGGAAGTAAAGTACAACTTCTATAGCGCTTTGTAACCACATCAGGAGGGACATATATATGGAGGTTATATATAAATCTGAATCGATTTTCCCTGAATACTCATTCATGTAAAATAGAAACCTCTTTCTGTCGAATTTCGTACTGATCGGATATAAAATACAGTTTCTACAGCGCTTCAATTTTAAATCGGGGGTAACATATATATCGGGGCTAGACCGTTTGTAGCACATGATGCAAAAAGTGAAAGTTGCTGCGATCTTTGATTTCCGGACCGAAAAAGTTTCCATTTGGCCTACAAGGCTTCCATAAAAATTTTTGTGCCGATCTGATAACCCTAGGGTCTGCCCAAAGTTCATTCAAAATTTAGAACACACTTTATAGGGGAAATATTTTTTTTATTCAAAAATCGTATGTTTAAATAAGTAAAATTACATTTCTTTGTATTATTAATTAATAAATAGTTTTTAAATATTAAGATCGGTGAAAAAAACAAAAAATACAATTAATTCAATATTATATTAGATCTGACTTGTTATGTGAGGGACATTTTCTACGATATTCTTCAATGAACTGTAATATAAATTGATTTTGTTCTTCGTCTTTCGTAAGTATTCTGTTGTAATCATTCATAAATTGTACACCGCGTTCAGCAGTGTCATTAACAACAAACAGATTACGACAAACATCGAGGGCATCTTGATAATCTTAGTTTACTTCCCAAATGGATGGGTCATGCTTTAAAAATTCAGTACTCAGTCCAAAAGCACCGAAAAAATGTTTGGTTTTGTATGAGACGAAATCGCTCAAATTATTACACAGCAATAGTTTCGGGTCGGAGAATTGTCGATCGTTTTCCAGAATTACGACGGGTTCTGTTGATTGCAGATGCCTAACCATTTTTCGTTTCTCTTCGAGTGAAACATCCGAATCGAAAAATGCCAAAGCCATTGATTCTGGGGCCAAATACCACAAATGATTTTTCCATTTCTTCAAAACAGCTTCAGACACATCTCGGTCGATTTCTGCGTATGCGATGGAGTCTTTCAACAAGTGTATATCTTGATTTGGTGCTCGTATGGCATTTGTGCATGTAAATTACGCTTTGACATACAGCCGCACGAGAAAAATACATATATTCCGCAGCCCACTGGACTCTCGTTTTGTCAATGCAAACTGCTCTCGAAATAGGTATATTTTTAAGGCATAAATGCCTTTTCCCATGAACCTTGCGTGGGATGTTGGACCAGGTGTTCGGAAGTTATCGCCGACACCACCAAGAAACATTTTTGTTAATTGTAATAGTTCCTTGTAATCAGCTCGGATTTGTGTTTCATTTAGCTGTTTAATGCAGAATTTCTTAATGACTTCGCAGTCAGCATTACTTATTTTTGATCGTACAGTTGGATCTTCGAGTCCGTTTTTAAACGATTTGTGGTCGAGACTTACCCAAACGGCAGCAAAACGATTAAAAATAGGCACTTCAGGACCACAAGTCGCCGAAGTTTAACCTCAAACACATGTTTCAATACTATCTCCATCATGTGATGAGAACATGGGAAATTGATTCATTTTCGATCTAATTTGTTCTGCAACAAAATGCACGATCCAGTGTTTTGACCTGTATTTGATGAGTGTATCATGAACGATTTTGGCCATATTTTCTCCAGTACCAGCCGGGATTTTGGGGGCGCCCAAAAATTTTGATGTGTAGATCGATTAATCACAAGCTCACCAACAGTGGTCAGAGGCGTCGCAGCATTATACATTACAGTTATCACATCATTAAATATCTGTCTGTTTGATGGCAGTTTGGCTCCAGATATTGTATGTGATACATGCCCAACTGATTCTACGGTGCGAAATTTTTCACTGGATCTAGTAACCATTTTGGATGTGGTCGGTCTGGAGAAAAATAAGAATATGACTAAAATTAAATTTTGTGCGAAGCTGTCCCTTTCTCAATTCACTTAGGCTGGAGGCAGAGCGCGTTCTGTAAACGATCCTGCTGCATGGCCGTATAGCGCGCTGTAAAGTTCTGCTTATGTTTTCTTATTTGATCAGTAGAAAAATGTCAGACTGATGCGAAAAATCAACTATCATGCAAATCCGTTGTTTTTTTTTCATGCATGCACAAGCATGATCTATTTTTTATTGTGATTGCTCTTACGTCTACGTATGTACATAAAGGCCATGTCGGTGTGCATGCATGCCCTGTCATGACGTAAAATTCAAATGAAAACTGCTGTAACTTTTTCGTTTCTCGGTCGATTTTGATTGTTTACGACTTGTAAGAACGAAAATTTTATTCAAAGGCCATTTAAAAACTGTTCATGCTAATAAAATATTTTTTAATTACATGAACATGTGACATTTGATAAAAACCCAAATTTTGTTCATGTAAAGTGAGTTTTGTGTTTTCAAACAACTTTGGGTAGACCTTAGCATTATCCGATTGGCACCAAATTCTTTACTGGAGGTTTGTAGGTCAAATGGAAACTTTTTCGGCCCGGAAATCAGTACCGAAAAAATAATAAATGGTCTAATGTGGGCTATGTGTAAATCTAAACCGATTTTCTCCGAATTTGGCAGTATTCCTTCATGTAATAAGAAACCTCTTTCTGCCGAATTTTGTACTGATCGGATATAAAATACAGTTTCTACAGCGCATACATGTCAAATCGAGGGTAACATATATATGGGGGGAAATCTGAACCGATTTCCCCCAAATTTTGTATTGTCTCTAAGTGTATCACGAGACTACTCTCTGTCAATTTTTGTACAAATCGCTTCAATAATGTTGCTTATACAGTGCATATATGCCAAATCGGAGGTACATATATATGGGAGCTATATAATCAGAACCGATTTTAACCAAATTCAATAGGGATCGTCCTTGTGCCTAAAGAAAGATATGTACAAAGTTTCGTTAAGATCGGACCATAATTGCGACCTGTACTTTGATTACAAAAATACATCTACAGACAGACCATTAATCAAAACATAACATGCAAGACAAATGTTTAAAACGTATTGTATTGCAATTGTGCGACTTTGCACTCGAATATTTCAAAAAATATTATGAATAAATGTAATTTTTAAGAAAATTAGTTAAATTTGATAGATTCCCTATAAAAAAGTGACAAAACAACATACTTTGGAAATGCCCATATGTTAAAAAATTACTCCAAAATATATTTGCAAACTAAATTTCTCAAATAAAATATGTGTTTAAATACAAATAAAATTATTGTTTAGGAATTTCTCGAAATATATTTTATTTAAAATAGATTTTCAAAACTTTTACTGACTTTTTCGAAAGTCACTTTTAATTTTTCGTTGGTTTCAAATTGTACCTCCAAGGTCATTCCTATGCAGCTTTTACTACTGTTTACTTTACTTCAGTATTCCAAGTAATCATTTCTTGTCAATCCTCCAAGTAATTTATTTTGATCCATGATTGTATGATTTTAATTATTACTATTTATTATTTTTACGAATATTAAAAATTTCAAAAAAAATTAACCATGAATTAATAAACAAGTAAGAATGTTCAGTCGGGTAAACAACAAAATATTCGCAAATTTTTTTTTTGTTTTAATTAAATTATTATCAATTTAAATTGCATTTAATAACTTCAAAGTATATACAGGTATTAAAATTACATACTTAGGGTCTTATGTCACTCCTTCGATGTTACACTTTTGGCTCGTAGCAAATGATATATACCCCCTCTCTAAGGTGACGGGATAAAAATTTAAGAAACAAAGGTTTGTTTACAACAACATATTCCCAAATATATAATTTTTGTATGTACCAAATATTATATGTCTAGAGTGTACTCTAAACATATATATGTTTCAAGCCGAATATGTTTGGGACAATATCGTACAGAAGCGATTTTTTTCAGCGTGTATGAAAGCATTACTGTGGACAAAATTTAAAGTGATTTTATGAACTGGTATACTCGTACATGTTATAACCTCTTAACTCTTCGTACTTAGCCGGAGATAAAAGAATACCACATACCAAAATTGAAGTCAATCGGTTACTCCTTTCGAGAGTTATCGTGCGCACCATCCAGCAGACAGACAGACATACTGACGGACGGACTTTGCTAATTCGACTTAAAATTACCCAAAATAAATATCCGCCGAACATACTTAAAATGACCCAAAATAAATATCCGCCGAACATACAAATCTTTTTGTCACTTAGGTCCCTACGGAACACCTCAACGAAGACTCTCAAATCTACTTTGTAGTAACAACTGTTGACGTTTCTTAACTCTAAGAAACGTAATGTAAAAAAATAAATATTTAATTATATGCAAGTTTTAACCACGAAAACAAATTAAAATTTCAAGCGTTTATTTTATTTTGCATTGAACATTAAGTTCATGTACACATCTCCTTTCTGTCCTCGCAACATTTTAAATTTCAGTAATATGTTCTATAAAGTAGGTTTTAATATATGCCTCAATTTTGAATGGTATATGATCACCTACATATTATGTGCTCAACAGATTCGCATAACTATTTTTTCAATATTACCTGTGCCATACAATTTGCGAATTACTATAACACTAAAAATCTAAATTGTTGAATCGATTATTTCCAACAAATACCAGTATATTCCATAGACATACTACATAGTAACGGATATTTGTGTTAGGCTCACATCATCAGATATTTTTGTCATTGACTATTGGTATGACCCTGTAAAAACGTCTCATGCGTTCTATGCACGAATACATAAAAAATCACCCATAACATAAACAACATTTAAAATAACCACTGAACGATGTCCTTACATTATTTTTGCTCGACGATACACTCTTTGGTGATGATTTGCAAATCTAAAAGGTCCAACTGATTGCTACGTAATTTGTCAAAGCTGACAATACTTCATTTTTATACGGTTACGGAAAATGAAGGTACTTTAGAAAATTTCCGTCAAAAACACTAACGCCAAAAACGACAAAGTAAAGTTGCCACTCCAGTGCACCGTCAAGTCAACATTCCGCTCAGGAATTTTTAATGTTTGTTTGCAGCAGATCCGTCCTTTAACACCAGCTCCAATGTTGGCATCGTCATCGTTACCGTCTTTCTTATAGTCATAGTCATAGTTGTCGTCAGTCATGACCAGAGCATCACTTTTGTGTTGTTGCCTAGTGGGGCTTCACAGAAACATTGTATCCGGTGAATTCATCACCTGCGGATATTGTGGTAAGGAAAAGACGATGACACTGACGACAGCCTGGAGTGGTGCTGGGGGAGGCCACGGGAGTGTGAGTTGGACCGTGATGATAGCAACGTCGATGGATTCCGCAGGAGCGAATGATGATGATGAGATGCTGGTGACATTTGTGTCGATGTTCAAAAGACGAAGAAAGGAGCTATGCAAAAAAGGAGAAAAAAGCAAGCCTGGTAAATTCATTGTCATTTACAGTTGTTCATTTGCAAAATGCACTGCATGAATAGTTGATTACTTTGTCATCGCCAGTTCAAAATTGCAAATTTACAAGTGAACATTTTCTTATTCACCGACAAAAGAAGCACTTTTCAAATTAAGGTTAAATTGATGAATTATTTACCAAACCAAAGGTGCTGTGTACACTCTCTGGACATTGGAAAATGTTAAGGAATTTGGAAAAAAAATGAAATCGCTTTAGGGTGCAGATAAAATCGCAATTATTACAAAAAATCGGAAATTCCACAACAGAACTATACAAATTCTTGCAATAATCGCAAGAAAGATCAAAGCCAAACGAAATCGCTACAGCACAAAAAATATTCCATTATCAAGTGATTATCTAACCACCGAAATGGCTAAAAATAACATAGAAAAAAATAACAAAATCCCCACTTACACACAAACAGTTATATGCAGTAAAATGCCGGGATACGAGCGCAGTGCTGCTCCATACAATAGCAGTGACTATTCAACAATAGAGAAGTTCCAAATAATGTTGTCGATGTTTAAAATGTCTATGACCATTTGGTATGTTTTATGCAATTACGCTGAACAAACAAGTAAGGAAAGACAGAAAGTCGGGAGGGGCCGTTTTTATAATAACCTACACTTCCCTAACAATGCCAAGGCATTGCGATAATAATTTGGAATAATTAGTTTCTTTTCAGTTAACAATGTACTTTGTACTTGATGAGGAGGTGGCATCAAGTCTTATTCCGAGGAGGAGTTTAAGATGTTGATCATAATAAAACGAAAATCTTAAAATAGACATAAATCAAAAATCGGAGGAATCAAATAATCCTAAATAATCTAAACAGATTTTCATCAATTTCGATCAAAACCCTCATTTCTGCCTGATAATATAAAGATCGGACGTAAAATACAGTTTCAATAGCGCTTAAATACTAAATAGGCAGGAACATAGTATATACGAGTATGTTCCCAATTAAAGCAGTATTTGTTCATAAATTAAGAAACTTCAATGATCCAAAGTAAAGTTCTGCTTCTATAGCGCTTTGATGCCTAATTGGAGGAACTTATATATATGGGGGCTCTATCTAAATCTGAGCCAATTTTCCCCGAACTTGACAGTGTTTATTCATGTAATAAGAAACCTCTTTCTGCCCTATATCGTACGGATCGGATAAAAAATACAGATTCTACAGCGCTTATACGTCAAATCAGGTGTAACATATATACGAGGTATGTTCAAAAAATATCGCGAATTTTGTATTTTTTTAAAAAGTATTTATTTATTCATGAATATCTATTTTGTCCCCTTCAAAGTAATTCCCCTCGGATATAATACAAAAGTTTTTTCCAATCCTCGAAGCACTTCAAATAATCATTTTTTGTGATCTTGTTCAGCTCCTCCTTCGATGCCGTCTTTATCTCCTCAATCGTGGCGTAGCGTCGTCCTTTCATGGGCGTTTTCAGTTTTAGGAACAAAAATTAGTCACAGGGGGCTAGGTCAGGGGCACCATGGTAGCTGCGGCACCATTACTGTGTTGTTTTTGGCCAAGTATTCGCGCACAAGCAACGACGTGTGTGCAGGGGCGTTATCATGGTGCAAAAGCCTGTTTTTGTTTTTCCACAAATCCGGGCGTTTTTGGCGGATTGCTTCGCGCAATTTGCGCATAACTTGCAGGTAGTATTCTTTATTGACCGTAGTACCCTGCGGCAAGAACTAATAATGCACCACGCCCCTGCAATCAGAGTTAACTGTGAGCAAAAAAAAAACGGGCGTCCGGCACGCTGTTCGTCCTTCGCATTTTCTCGGCCCTCTAAGAACACTTTGTACCACCGATAAACGTTGCTTTGGTCCAAGGTAGCTTTACCATATGCCACAGTCAAGATTCGGAATGCGTCAGCACACTTTATTTTATTTTTCACACAAAATTTGATGCAGATTCTTTGATCCATTTCCTGAAATAGATAAAAATCGAAGATAAGTTAAAACACATCCAAGCACAACAGCTGTCAAGAATTAACTAAACATTTAAAATGGCCGACCTTGTCAGCATAAGTAAGGGACATGAGTACCAACATAACGCGACAAAAATATCAAAAATCAAATACACGTAGCCCGCGGAAATTAAAAATTCGCGATATTTTTTGAACATACCTCGTATGGGGCCTATTTCTAAATCTAAACCGATTTTCCACAAATTTGCAGTGTTTATTTATGTAATGAGAAACCTCTTTCTGCCAAATATACTTCATACTGATTGGATATAAAATACCGTTTCTACAGCGCTTACATGTTAAACCGGGGGTGCATATATGTCTTATCTGAACTGATTTTCCTTAAATTTAATATTATCTCTAATCAAGAGACTTCTTTGTGTCAAATGTTATTCAGATGTATGTATATGTCAAATCGGAGTTACATATAACTTGTGCCAAAAAAGATCACTGTGCTAAATTTCATCACAATCGGACCATAAATACGACAGGCACTTTCATTACAATGAAACATCTACAGACGGACGGACATATGTACATGGTTAAATCGACTTAGGAAGTGATTCCAAGTCGATCGGTATAATAAACGATGGGTCAATCTCTTCTCATTTTGGGTGTTACAAACATAATAACCTGCACCACAGTGTGGTGTAGGCAGGGCTATGGAGTCGAGCCAAAACTACTCGACTCCGACTCCCGGAGTCGAATTTTAAAATAATTCGACTCCGGCAGCTAAATACCATAAATTTCAGAAATTATGTTTCACTAAGACATGAGTTCACGTTATTCAAAATACGATATAGCTTTGTTAAAAACACAAAAAAGTAGGTATTCAATACCACATGGGTCAAAATGTTTGAACCGAAAGAAAATATACAAAAATGTATTGGTATGAGAGTTTTAGTATGTTGACTTAGCTCGGCAAAATACGGATTTGGTTAGCAGTTCTTGTGAAATTCAATTTACTGCTTCCATAAGTATTTCAGCTGATTTAAGTTAAAGACATACACTATAGCTACTGAATTCTGAAGAATTCTGAACTGCAGTCAATACTACCAAGCAATTAATTGTTTCTATTGTATTTGTTTCTATTACTTTTTTGCAATAGACAGAAAGTAACTGAAATACATGGTCTTGAACCAAAATAAATTCTGACTGAATTATTTATTATTTTTAAGGATATGAACAATTTCTAAAGAAATAACTTTGAATTACTAAAAAGTTTGACAGAATTTAGGTATTTTCGGAATAATTAAGTGAAACTAAATATTTTTTTCGGAAATAATAGTCCCAAATAAAAACATACGAGTATTTGGATATAAACAAAGATTTGTTTAGAACAACATCTTCCCAAATATTTGTTTTTAGTGTGTGCCAAATATTATATGCCTAGAGTTTACCCTAAACATATATATGTTTCAAGTCGAATATGTTTGGGACAATATACTACAGAATCGTTTTTACAGCGTGCAGTAATTAAATAAAATTGTATTATTTATTTATCGACCCTTGACTTCCAAGATGCAACTAATATGACAAGGTAGAACTTATTTATCCAAGAATGCATATTGTCGATTTATTTTAACAAATTATATTTGGATTTAGATTCACAAGGTATTTATCTTATATTTATATTTACAATATCTGAGCTTATTCTGACCGTACAAGGTGTTGTACGGTGTCGCATAATTTGCTTCGCCCGGCCTTTCCTTACTTATTTTGTGCTCGCTTACACGGGGCAAAATCGCCTGTTTTGACATTTTTGATTCGAAAGAAAATATATTTCTAACACAAATTTTTAAATATCATATACAGGGTCTGCCATATTCGACGGACCCATCTGGCAACGCCATAACTTTTGACAGAGATGTCAGATCGCTTAATGACATACCGCATTTGAAGCGTCAGTCCAAGCAAATTTTTACCATGGAACAATACACGCCACGCGAGCGCTCTGAAATAGTTGAAATTTACATTCAACAGAAGAAGTCAAGTCAACGTGCTTTTAAAATATTAAAAAATGTGAGAAGTGCGCCTTCTAAGAACACCATTAAGCGTTTATACGAAAAATTTTCGACTGGTGAGGCTCTTTCTAATCCGAAGAGGCCAAATAAAAGTCGACCAAGGCGATAGGCCGAGAATATCGCTGCCGTACGAGCCAGTGTTGAGAGGTCCCCAAGAACATCCCAAAAACGCCGTTCTCAGCAGTTGGGCATGGCTCGGTCCACTTTACAACGGATTATTCGCGTTGATTTGCATTTGTTCCCGTACAAAATTCAATTGACGCAAAGATTGTTGCCTGCGGACAAGCCTCGTCGATTGGAATGGGCCCAACGAGTCCGTGGGTCCGTCGAATATGGGCAACCCTGTATTTCTGAGCAAATATTTTTTTTGAAAATCAATAAAATATATAAAATATATTAATATATTACAACAAAATATGTTTGCAAACTAAATTTCTCAAATAAAATACGTGTCTTAATACAAATTAAATTATTGTTTAGTAATTTATCCAAATATATTTTCTTTAAAAAAAAAATATTTAATATTTAATTCTACACTGGTGTCTTCTAAATTAGTGACTCTCATTTTTCTAAAGGTAATAGCAGATATGGGAGCTTTATCAGTATATAGAGCGATTTGCAGCATTAAGCATAAATACATAGATTTCAGCCAGACACATTGGAAAATGTGTTCTCTAGATCTACAAGTAGTGACATCGTAGGGGTTCTTCATATATGCACTATACAAAAACATGGACGAATATGCCTATTTTTCAGCAGGGATCATGCCAAGTCCAGTATATACCTCTGTACCAATTTTCATAAATATAGATTTATATTTTCGACCAGCACTTTGATCGCAATTATATATGAAGCGACAGAGGGACATGAAAAAATCGAATATGTCCAAAGTTCTATTAGTTATACTCTCTCTTTAGTGGAGGAAGTTATATATCATTTGCCAAAATGTAAAAGTTCGAAGGAGTGACCTAAGACCAGGGCTGTGGAGTCGGAGTCTAGGATTCGGAGTCTGGGAAATTTGCCCGGAGTCGGAGTCCGGATTCGAAATATTATGGTCGACTCCGACTCCGAGATGTAGTGTGCAAAATGTACCAATGATGTGATGCATTCAAAAAGTTTTGGGAAAACAATTTTGGTAAAAAAGAAGGATAAAATATTCGAAGCTTTTAACGAAATATTTAAGAATGCCAAAAATATCTATAAAGTTAACCAAACTATCGAGTTTTTATGTAAAACAGTTTTAGGAAAGCTCTGATTATATTTAGCTAACAAAATAAATATTTTTGCAAGACTATACAATACGCCGGGTCGATTTGTGGGGAGGCAAAAAAAGTCGCCATTGCTCAGTGAAAATCGTATTCTAGGGATCAAAATAAGAAACTTTGCCGAAGGAACCATACCTCTAAAACGAATTCTGATGTCCCGGAAAAAATCCCACTTTGACCCATTTAGAGTGCTCCAATCGAGTCCAAATGTATGACCGACCCCCACTAACTTTGGAGGCCCGACCACCCATGCCAGTGGCACCATACCTCTAAAACGAATTCTGATGTCCCGGAAAAAATCCCACTTTGACCCATTTAGAGTGCTCCAATCGAGTCCAAATGTATGACCGACCCCCACTAACTTTGGAGGCCCGACCACCCATGCCAGTGGCACACCCCTTGGGGGTTCCATACATTTGGACTCGATTGGAGCACTCTAAATGGGTCAAAGTGGGATTTTTCCGGGACATCAGAATTCATTTTAGAGGTATGGTTCCTTCGGCAAAGTTTCTTATTTGGATCCCTAGAATACGATTTTCACTGAGCACTTCACTGAGTGGTGGTCGGTCATACATTTGGACTCGATTGGAGCACTCTAAATGGGTCAAAGTGGGATTTTTTCCGGGACATCAGAATTCGTTATTATTTTGATCCCTAGAATACGATTTTCACTGAGTAATGGGCGATTTTTAAATCGACCCGCCCTACTATACACTATTCCTAAGCGAGTATAAAACAAGTAAGGAAAGGCCGAGCGAAGCTAAGTATGTGATACCGTACAACACCTCGCTAGAGCAGAATAAGCTCAGATATTGTACATATAAATATGAGATAAAATTACATTATAAATCTAAATCTAAACAAAATTTGTTAAAAATCCACAATATGCGTTCTTGAATAAATAAATTCTATCCAATAAATTAAAATAAATGATTGAATGTGATATACAGTTTCTATAGCGTTACAAGGCCAAATCTAAAGAAACATTTATATATGGGGGCAATATCGAACTTAAACGATTTTCACCAATTCGAATAGGTTTCCTCCGTTGTGTGAAAGAGGTCTTATTGTCTAATTTTACCAGGATGGTAGTGAAATTTCGACCTGTACTTAATGAACAACTTAAGACGGACAGCTAGTGATTCTGAGTAGAACGGTGTATTTTAAGGTGTGTCTAGCTGTAGTATTTGTTACAAATCTGCCAAAAAACAAATTTATAACCTCATGTACCATAGTGTGGTGTATGGTGTAATAACTAAAAATTTTTGGAAATTAGGTTCGAATAAACTGGTTGCCAGAAGCGAACCTAATTTCCAAAAATTGCGGTATATTAAAAAAGAGGCAGTGACTGGTGAAAATTATATCATGATTTCTTGTTGAAAGAATTGTCATTTTAGTTGCAACTTCAGTCCAGCGTCGATAAATAAATAATACAATTTTATTTAATTACTGGTATTGAATACCTCCTTTTTATGTTTTTTTAACAAAGCTATATCATGTTTTCAATAACATGAACGTCTTAGTAGAAATATAATTTCAGAAATTTATGTTATTTAACTGCCGGAGTCGGAGCTGGAGTCGGAGTAGGAGTTAAATAATTTTAATATTCTACTCCGAGAGCCGGAGGCGAGTAGTTTTGGCTCGACTCCACAGCCCTGCGATACTCTCAACAAGAGAGCGCGTTGTGAAGCGTTTCTAGCTCTGCTTTGCTCCGTCAGAACTCTCTCTCTCTGTGCAGTCGGCATGACATGTTGCGTCGTTGTTTTAGCAGTGACTTTGAGCAGTTTTCGCATTGCTTTGCTTCGATGTACGGTCTGGCGTCAGCCTAAGACCCCACGTATGTTTGGATGGGGATATATCCACACAGTTGGGTAACACCTCTAAATATTGATCTAAGACCCCATAAAATATATGGGCATTTCTCCAATGTCGAATGCGCCATTCGTACGCATTCAAAGTGAAAAAACATATGCCAAAACATTATTTTATTTTGACAAAATTATAGCTCTTGATTAGCATTACTCGCATAATTGGTGCTAAGGTTGATTTCGGCCAATTGTTAATTTTCAAGATAATAACAAAAACCCAAGGCACAAAAGGACAAAAACGGAAGTCGCTTTCAAGGCAAACAAATCAAACACTGATATCAGCGAAACTTGAATGAATATTTTAATGCGGCTAATTTTAAAATGTTATGCATTACGAGTAATGTATCTTAATGTTTTTTCTTTATTCAAAAATATTAAGTAGTTTATTTTTTATATAATTTTAATTACATTCTCACGCGACATGTCACATGCGACCATTTATTCCATCATTCTTTTTATTTTTTGTTTTACTTTTTATGTAACTAGACATTCATATGTTGATTACAAATGATTTTCTATATATTGAATATATTTATTTTCGCAACGAAAATCATTTTGCTTACTTTCTTTAAATATAAATCGAAATTTTACAGATAGATCATTAATCAAAATATAACATGCAATACAAATGTTTAGAACATAAATTTTGCAATTGTTCGACTATGCGCCCGAATATTTCAAAATGTGTTATGAATAAATGTTTTTTTTGGGAAAATAAGTTAAATTTGATAGAGAACCTATAAAGAAGTGGTAAAACAACATAATATTATAGACTTTAAATTTTTTGGCTGTTGTTGATATCTCTTTGGAAATGCCTATATGGGGAATTCCACGACAAATCGAAGGTGTTAAAAAAATTCCGGTTTTGATTTTTCCGATTTTTTGTATTATTTAGTACACCTGAAGTAACGCTTTATGGAATTTTTGGGATTTTTCCCATAATTCGTTCAGAAGTTATCGATATTTAAAAAATCGTTAAGATATCACTCTGTGTGTTGGGTTTTTGGTAACAGCTTCTTAAGTTATGGTCCGATTTGAATTTTTTTTTGAAATATTGGTATTCTTTTTAGAAAAAAATATAAAAACAATTATTAACATTTCTTGTGTGCCATTTTTTATTGAAAGTTTTAAGCAAATTTGTTAAATTGTTTGTACTCTACGAATTTCGCGAATTTTTTATATTTTAAACTTCTATTAACTCTCTAACATATAAGATTTGGATGGAAGTGGGCCAAAAAATATTTATATTTTCTATTTTAATTTTTTAAAAAATTTGAAAAAAAATCCTGCAGACCATTGTGCTTGTGGCTGGAAGGCCTCGGAATAGAAGTTCCACTTCAAGGAACAAATTAAATGAGACACTTCTGTAAGTATTTCTTCCAAAACACCCGCCAGCCCACTGATCCCCTTACCCAAGATAATCTCCTTACAAATATAAGTAACGGGTTTTTTTATAAGAGCGCAACAAAATTTTTTTTTAAATAAAACAAAAACGGTTTTGGATATCAATGAAATTCTTTATTCCTGTGAAAGTGCGTTCGATGCCATTATGTATGGAACACAGTAAGAAGTACGGCACAATGATGCCGCCGGCCCATAAACCGCAACAAACCGTAATGTTTTCGGGATGAAATGATGACTCATGGAGTACGTGTGGATTGCTGTCTGACCAATAACGCATATTTTGTTTATTGACGAAGCCATTCAGCCAGAAATGAGCCTCTTCGCTGAAGATGATTTTTCGATTTTTCGCGCTCTTAACGTTGAGGCCACTGACTCCGAATTTCGGTAGTAAATTTTAATAATTTCGACTCGTTGTTGGCTCGTATATCTTTCCATCATGAAATGGCAAACCTTACTGAAGGGAAATGTCAAAAGAGCGGCAAAAAATATGTCGTCGTTTGCTGTCCCTACTTTTGTAGCATCCCTGTTGAAAAACCCTTTATATATCAAAAGTAGTAGAAATTGATGGATTTTTTTGATATGTATTCCATACAAAGATACCTTGTAAAAAATCACTATAGGCCCCAACAATACACTTTTATTTATTTGTTATGCCTTGAGTTAGGTTTGGTCTTGAAATGTTCCATTCAAAAAACACCAATAAATACCATACATTAAAAAAAAACATTGAATTGCCATAAAAGTGTATTGTGGGCAACTATAGTGATTTCTTACAATGATTTTTTTTGTCTAATATTTCACCAAATTAAACCATCAATTTCTATTACTTTTCATATATAGTTATAAAGTATTTGTTGGGAGATTATCATTTTTTTTAAGTTTTTAAAAAATTAAATTAAATTATTTTAGGCCTAATTCCGTCCAAAGCTTATATTCTAGAGAATTAATAGAAGTTTAAAATATAAAAAATTTGCGAAAAACGGAGAGTACAAACAATTTAAAAAATTACATTTAAATATCAAAACGAAAAATCGCATACAAAAAAATTTTAATACTTTTTCTGAAAAAATTTCAAAAAATTTCACAAAACGTTTCTTCAGGTGTAAAATATGGGAAAAAATCAAACCCGACATTTTTTTAAACCGTCGATTTGTCTATATATATATACATATATTTGTCCCCATATATATTCTTAATCGTAGTAAAATTCTAAGACGATTTAGCGTATGTCCGCCCGTCCAATAAGTGAGTTAGATGACTGAAATTTTAAATAGATACTTCAATATCGGTCAATATGGGTAATATCCGTCCATTTTTTAAATAGCCCTTATTTATAGCATCTCCCCGATTTTACTTCTTAGCGTCATAGAGACCACAAATGTCAACTGATCGGGCCGAAAATTAGTAACTGGTGTTTATTTATAACCGGAATCCTTTAAACGAACAACGGCAGCCATAGGTCCATGTTTTGATTTGACTTTGTAACGCCAGAAAAATCTCAAATTTCAACCAATTGGGCTGAAATTTGGTATGATAGGTTTATTTTTACCCGAAACCATTCCCACGTGATCCATGGTGGTAATGGTTTCCCTTTTTGGTATCTCCCACACAAAGGAGCCATTTTGTACGAAAAGTTAACAGCTTATACATACAAATACGTAAAATTGTGAACAGTGTAATATTTTATGGTACCTGAAAAATAAGTTATATTAGTACATATACCAGTTCATGTTTACATTGCTCACAATGTGGGGTATACCTTAGTCTGTTTACCCGACTGAAATTAAAAATTGCAATCAATATACAGCCATATCATTTATATTTGAGCAATACCATTATTTTTCCTACAGAATATAATATTTAGCCACTGCTAAAAACTTGTGGTAAGCTGTATGTATGTTGATCTAAAATATAAAAGTTAATAGAAAAGAGCATTTATACTAAATGCAATTTAACCAAGTAGAAGAAGCGAAAAACGAACTGCACGAAAGGAGCTGCGGTCGACTTCAGTTTTTGCTACAGTTGTATCGATATTTTTGGTCTAAAGAGGGTACAGATGTTTTTCTGCAGCAAACATATTTAAGACAATTTTTTGTGACATATATTAGCGGACGATATGTCTTTAGGAAGGCACTTAACTTTGTTTTAGCAAAAACTTATTACTAGAATAACGCTGTTGGTATCAAAGTTAGTTCTCTATCAGAGTTAGTTTCAATATATTATTTCTTTTAATAAAAAAATAGACAAAAAGGCTTCAAAGTGTCATTGGGGTAATAGTATGTAGTTACTTACTTAGTCCAGACCTCTTTAATCTTTCAGGGTAGAAGTAAAGTAGTTGCTACTTTTAAATTTAATGAATTTGCCGTTCAGAATAAAACTGTTGTGTCCCTTTGAAAGTCAAATACCACCAATCCTCATGTAGAGTGATTTCAAATTTTTTTCCAACATCTATAGTTACTATAACAATAACCACTAAAGGGTATGTTGACACACAATAAAAGCCATTGGAATTTTTGTTGACAAAAAGAAGAAACCGGAAGGAAAGAGTAGAAAAAATCACTAAACCAACCCCAACCCCAAGTTAAACGGTCGACGAAATATAAAGAAGAAAAAAATTAAATGAAAAAGTCTATCAAAAATGAAATCTTGATCTCTTGTGTGACTTTTCTTGTGCACTTCCAACATACAATTGCAGTCGAAGCCAAAAATAATACCGAGTTCTTAATATAATAAAAACATGGACGGATTTCAATTGAAAGTCGAAGTAATTTTTTTTTGGATATTGTGAAATAAATCGTCATTTTTGGTAAATTTAAATGTGTGGAAAAAATAAAATTGTATGGAAAATTATTAATATTAATTATATTGCAGATTGTTTATATCATTAGTATTCATAGACACTTTTAGAAAACTACACTACTAATGTAAGGACAACCAAAGAGAAGTAGCATAAGAAGAAATTCCTTCCGGACGAAACGCTAAAATCTATTAGGTACGAACGAATGGGAGTGAACTGTCACACGCGAAAAAAGTTTTCCGCGAACATTGACTGAACTTTTTTGCACCTATCAATTAATATTATTTTTTATTTGCTATTTTTTATTTAATTACAAAAATTCGTGAAAATCGGTCCGAAAATTCGCAAAAAACCTCACTGGAATCGAATTCATATTCGTTCGTACCTGACAATTACTCGCTCCGGGAAGACACATCTTATTACTTTATAATTTTTGAGGACAACAATCTGTGGGTGCGTATAACTAATATAAATATGAGATTACTACTCATTCGACCCATTAGATATTTCGATATCAAACAAAAACAAGTAAAGACGGATTAAGTTAGCCCAAGTCGAATCTTACACTCTACCATGTGATTGGTTTTGGGTACAAATAAACTAATTATACCATATGTCGGCCCTATTCGTTGAAATTTAAGGTTTTTGTAGTGTTATATCTCAACGGATCTTTGTATGGGGGCTATATCTAAAGAGACATTTGTTTGGGGGATATGTAAAAAACAAGGACCTATGACTAATGTTGTAATGATGTTCGTTTGAAGGATTCCGGGTATTTATAAACCGCACTTACCTATTTTCATTCCTATCAATTGACATTTGTGATCTCTATGGCGTTAAGAAGTCAAATCGTCATCTAACTCAATCATTGTAGATTGTAGCGTGATTACAACAGACCGACATGGCTAAATCGTCCTAGAATTTTACGACGATTACTTTATGGGGTCTCCGACAAACATTTAGAGGTATTACAAACAGAGTGACAAAATGAATATACTCCTCATGCTATGGTGGAGGGTATAAAGAGTGCACCAGTAAAATGGGGCATGATGGAGCGGCATTGAAGAAAAAATCCTTACTAGATCCTCAAAAGATACAAGGGGCAGAATTGCATTTTTTGATATGTTTGAGGCGAAGGTAAATATATTTGGGTAAAAATAAAACAAGTGTGGCAAAATTTTTTGGAAGGTAAAGTTTTTTTTAAAAAATTTTTAATAGTCTGTTGAGATTTGGAAAAATAAAACAATTTGAACCGTTTTGTGAAATTTAAATTTTTAGAGTGTGGTTAGAAAATTGCCATTTTCTCATGAAATATTGAACCGATTCCGCTGAAATTCCGCAATTTGGCCCGAAAAACTTGCCCAAATCCAATATGTATGTACATATATCCTTAGCGTGGTCAGAATATTTAATATCGACATGTGTAGTTTATTTTTGGCTAAAATGTTTATAAGCAGTTACAAATAGGTAAAATAAGATCTGGCTATCATTTTTTTTAAATTTTGTGAGCATTTGATTTTTTGAAAAATGGGCATATTATTAAAAAAGGAGTTTTTGTGTTTTATGAAATTTGTAAATCTCTCGAATGGCTGAACCGATTTTTGCAAATATAATTTGTTTTAAAGAGGACACAATGCGCCATTTTTCGTAAAAAAATTCTTTTTAATTTTTTTTTTAAATTTCTTACGAGTGTTTTTTTTTTAAACCTTTGTAGAAAAAATTGCTCCCCTTCGACCTAAAGTGGTCATAACTATTTGTACTATTGGGTATATAGAACCAATGCTTTTTCGACATTTAGGAAATTTTTTTGCCTTTCCAGACATGTTGATTCGGATGAAATCGGGGCATATTGTGCTCCGATATTTGCAAAATACTAGTACACGCTAAGGGAAAAAATAAAAAATTAAATTAAATTAAATTAAATAATAGGACACACTTCGACATTTTCCGTATTTTTTTTTTTAAAAAAGTTTTACGAATGTTTACTGTTCGGAATTTTTGATAGTGCAACGCATATTCAGTGAAAATTTGAATCAAGGGGGAGGAATTTTTTCTACAAAGGTTTTTGCAAAAAAAACTTTCGTAAAAAATTGTTTAAAAAAATTTCGACAAAAAATTTCTTCCAAAAAATAGGGCGTATTGTGTCCTCTTTAAAACAAAGTACACCTTGCAAAAATTGGTTTAGCCGTTCGAGACAATTCAAATTTCGCAAAAAACAAAAACTAATTTTTTTTAATATTTTCAAAAATTAAAATGCCCACAAAATTTTGTCAAAAAAATTAAAAAAAGAATGGTAGCGAGGTCTTATTTTACCAAAAATAAACTACATATGTCGATATTAAATATTCTGGCCCAGCTTTACTAGCCAACTGAAGATATAGAAATTTTTGCAAATTTTTTTTTGCAAATGTTAATAATTTTACTTTCTGGAGCAGTGATTACCAATTACACTGTCCAACAAATTAAGAATTTTTGATTGGACCCTATAATTCTGAAAGAGCATGATGAGTAGATCATTTTTGTAGAATAAACTTATGGTCCAGCTGGTCTGAGATTTTTTTTACAGTGGGTCAAAATTTTAATTTTTTTGTCGAATGGAGCATTATACTAAATGATGTAAGGTAATGTCTGAGAGATTTCTCATTGTCAGAGTTACATAGTGGAATTTTATGAGGATCATTTTTGTGAAAGATCTTAACCCTCTAGCTTCCCTCTTAACGGGTCAATTTGGCCCTTTCAAAAAGGACATTTAAGGATTAGAATATTCTAAGAACATTTTTGCCGAAGAATTTCAGTGGGGTCGCCAAAGACACCAAAGTTGTAAATATAGCTCTTTTCGTTTAATTAGCAAAATTTCATGCCAACTAATACAAAAAAACCATAATGTAAATTTTAAGCCGTGATATCTGTGAAATTATTGGAGCAGAAGGGTGACTCTATAATTCTGAAAGGGCTTGTTAAGCAGATTATTTCTGTAGAATAAACTTATGGTCCAGCTGGTCTAAGGTTTTTTGTTACAGTGGGTCAAATTTTAATTTTTTGGTCGAAGGGAGTGTTATAAATACTAAATAAAAAAAGCTGTAAGTTAATGTCTGAGAGATTTCTTATTGTAAAATTTATGAGGATCATTTTTGTGGAAGTTCTTAACCCTCTAGCTCCTCTCTTAATGGGTCAATTTGGCCCTTTTCTTCGAAAAAAGTCAAGAAAGTCCTTTCAAAAAGGACATTTAAGGATTAAAATATTCGACGAAAATGTTTGCCGGCAAATTTCAGTGGGCTCTCTACGCTTAATTAGCAAAACTACAAGCCAACTTATACAAATAAATAATATAATGTAAATTTAAAGTCGTAATAAATTAAAATATGTTTAACGAAGTCTGGTTGTAAAAAATATTTATTAAGAAATTACGAAAAATATTTGGTAACATCTTCATAATTTTTTAGTAGTATTTTTTTTGCTTCAAAGCTTTCAAGTAAGAAATAATTGGTAAAGACTAAAATAAGGAAAAATAGCAGTATAAATATATAAGTATTACCCATATTATAAAAATAAGAGAAATTAAAAAAAAAATTTCATATTTTTTATTTTGCCCACATTATTTAAGGGGTACCAGGTATGGCAATAACGCCAATTTTTCAATAGACTATGGGTACTATAAACGCAGAAGAGCGACTCTATATTACGGCTTTAAATTTACATTATAGTATTCAACCCCTCACCTTAGAGAGGAGGGTATATATATATACAGGGTTGCCCATATTCGACGGACCCATCTGGCAACGCCATAACTTTTGACAGAGATGTCAGATCGCTTAATGACATACCGCGTTTGAAGCGTCAGTCCAAGCAGATTTTTACCATGGAACAATACACGCCACGCGAGCGCTCTGAAATAGTTGAAATTTACATTCAACAGAAGAAGTCAATTGTGAAAACTCAACGTGCTTTTAAAATATTAAAAAATGTGAGAAGTGCGCCTTCTAAGAACACCATTAAGCGTTTATACGAACAATTTTCGACTGGTGAGGCTCTTTCTAATCCGAAAAGGCCAAATAAAAGTCGACCAAGGCGATCGGCCGAGAATATCGCTGCCGTACGAGCCAGTGTTGAGAGGTCCCCAAGAACATCCCAAAAACGCCGTTCTCAGCAGTTGGGCATGGCTCGGTCCACTTTACAACGGATTATTCGCGTTGATTTGCATTTGTTCCCGTACAAAATTCAATTGACGCAAAGATTGTTGCCTGCGGACAAGCCTCGTCGATTGGAATGGGCCCAACGAGTCATCGAAATGGCCGATGATGACGAGCAATTTTGGAACAAAATTATCATGTCCGATGAAGCCCATTTCACATTGAATGGGACCGTAAATAAGCAAAATTTCCGTATTTACGCCACTGAAAATCCTCAGGAGATTCAAGAATTGCCTCTTCATGACGAAAAAGTCACAGTTTGGTGCGGCGTTAGTGCGAAAACGGTCATTGGGCCGTTTTTCTTCCAAAACGAAAATGGCCATGCTGTTACCATCAACCAGGAGCGCTATCGCGACATGATGACCAATTTTGTGATGCCAATTATTCGTCGAAAGCGTATGAGGCAGTTCTGGTTTCAACAAGACGGCGCTCCACCGCACACAAGTCGCATAACAATCGATTTTCTGAAGAATTTGTTTCCGGGCCGTTTGATGTCGAAAAGTGGTGATTTGGACTGGCCACCGCGTTCGCCCGATTTGACGCCGCCTGACTTCTTCTTGTGGGGATGTTTGAAGTCAAAGGTTTACGTTAACAAGCCAAGGACCGTAGAAGAGCTCAAGGACAACATTCGTGAAGAAATAGCCGCTATTCCGGCCGAAATGTTGGCGAAAACGATGGAAAATGCTGCGGCCATTTGAGAGATATCATATTCAAAAATTGATGTAGACAAATCTACTTGGAACAAATTAAATGATTAAGATTGCCAACCGCCAAATTTTTATTTTTTTCTTTGATTTTTTTTAAAAAAACATGGGTCCGTCGAATATGGGCAACCCTGTATAACACATCAAAGGAGTAACCTAAGACCCTAAGTATGTTCGGCGGATATCCGTTGTGGGTCATTTTAATTCGAATGAGCAATGTCCGTCCGTCTGTCTGTCTGTCTGTTTCTCTGTCTGTCTGCTGGCTGGTGCGTACGATAACTCTCGAAATGAGTAACCGATTGACTTCAAATTTGGTATGTTGTAATATTTTCTTCTATCTCCGGCTAAGTTCGAATATGGGCTTTATTGGTCCACTCCTTCTAGTACGTCTCTCACAAAGGGTTAACATTTGGTGAAATATTGATTATTTAATATCTTCTATACTACTTATTTGAATCCTCTGAAATTCTACACATAGTATTAGTTTATTATTCTCTATTACCTTGAGAAAAATGGGCCAAGCCCCTTTTGGTACCTCCCACACAAACGGACAATTTTGAACAAAAAGTTAATAGCTTATAACTTTATTACCAGTGCATACAAAGACTTGAAATTTTGTACAGTGCAATGATTTAATAGTACATACAATACCGTGAAAAATGGACATTATTGCCACGCTCTTTTGGTACCTCCCACACAAATGGACCATTTTGTATCAAAAGTTACCAGCATATAACTTTAATACCAGTGCATACAAAAACTACAAATTTTGTACAGTGTAATGTTTTTATAGTACCTGTAGTCCAGAGAAAAATGGGCATTATTGGCCCGCCCATTTTGGTACCTCCCACACAAATAGACCTTTTTATACCAAAAGTTAACAGCTTTTCACTTTAATACCAGTGCACATAAATACTTGAAATTTCGTACAGTGTAATGCTTTATAGTACCTAGAGTCCAGAGAAAAGTGACCGTTATTGGGACGCCTCTTTTGGTACCTCTCACACAAATGGACCATTTTGTAAAAAGTAAACAGTTTTTAACTTTAATACCAGCACATACTTTAAAGTTATTAAATGCAATTTAAATTGATAATAATCTAAATAAAACAAAAAAATAAATAAATTTACTAATATTTTTTTGAGACTCGAGGATTCATTATTCGATTTACCCCACTGAACTTTCTTACTTGTTTTTCAACGACAAAAGAGACGTGAGAAAAATCTCTTTTAATTTTTTGGAAAACGCGTTATTGACTGGACTGTTCGTAAGGTGGATGTTTAAATTCGCGATTCTATTAATACAGATAACACCTTATGCTTTATTTCAATGTATTATATCGCGATCTAAGAGTGAAAAGAGTCATGTAAGCGCTGTAGAAACCGTATTTTATATCCGATCAGTACGAAATTCCGCAGAGAGAGTTTTCTCTTTACGTGAATGAACACAACCAAATTCGGAGAAAATCCGTTCAGATTTACATATAGCCCCCATATATATGTTTCATCCGATTTGACATGTTAGCGCTGTAGAATATTTTGTATCCAATCAGCATGAAATTCGGCAGAGAGAATTTTCTTATTAAATGTATGAAAACTGGGGTATTTAGGGTATTACATAGTCGGCCCGCCCGACTTTCTGTCTTTCCTTACTGGTTTAATTTCGTGACCGTTTGTTCTTTTTACAGGACTTTTAAAATTTCAAGGATATAATTTTTTAAATATTTTGCTTTCCACTTATTACCAATGTGAACTGATAAATATGCTTATCAAATGAAAGAGTAGAATTCCCACTATTTAATAAAATGTTTTGAAAAAATTTCCAAGGACGAATGCTAAATAAAATGTCCTTTTCAAATTTTATCATTGGTTATCAATCGACGTTGTGGGTTTAAAAACATAAAAATACATTTTACAGAAATCTACCTGACATAACACATGTTAAGATTTGAGCCTTCTATCTTTAACGGTTAAGGATTAATTTATTAATATAGACAAAAACAATTTTATTCCCTCCCACAAAAGGGACTACATACAATGGAAAATATAGGGCACTAGTAGGAACGCAATGTACTTACTTCCTTCTTTCGTGATCGTTTGTACTTTTTATAGGACTTTTAAAATTACAAGGGTAACAATTTTGATATAATTTTTTGGACACCAGTTTAGTATTGAAACGCTATTTTATTTTGAAACTGTATTTTACGCCCGATCTTAATATAATTTGGCAGAAACCAAGTTGATGAAAATCTGCTTATATTATGTATAGTCCCAACTACTTATTTATATTTTTTCCGATTTTTGATCCAAAAAGGATACTGAGCATTTTAATGTTGTCGTTTCAGATCTAGTTTATAATGAACATCATCTTCAACTCCTTCTTGGAATAAGCCTTGATGGAGCTAAGTACTTTTTTAACTGAAACCATACCAATTAGTTCAAACTATTATCTCAATGCCTCTTTTCGCATTATTGGGGAGGTGTAGGGTATTATATAGTAGGCTCTCTCCGTCTTTCCTTACTGGATTAAAATATCTTTATAGCATTCAAAATTCAGCTTCTTGAACCAAGAATGAACATTACCAAAGCTGAAGAATGTATCTTCAGATTTAGATATAGCCTGAGTATATACACAGGGAAAAATCGCCTTTTTGATATGTCGAATCGAAAGAAAATATATTTGGAACACAAATTATTAAGTATAATATATTTCCTAGCAAATTAATTTTATTTGAAAATCTTCAAAATATATTTGGATCGCATATATTGATATACTACAACAAAATATATTTGCAAACTAAATTTCTCAAACAAAATTTGTTTTAAATACAAATAAAATTATTGTTTACGAATTTTTAAAAAAATATATTTTATTTAAAAACATTTTCAAAACCTTTGCTGACCTTTTTGGAATTTCATTACCATGTAAAGCATTAACTTCTGTGCTAAATCAATCATTTCAAATTTATGAGTATTCGAAGCCATCATTAGTTGTCAATCCTCCAAGTCATTTATTTTGATCCAAGATTATACGATTTCAATTATTATTATTTATTATTTTACAAACATTAACAATTTATAAAAAAATAACTTTGAATTACTGATACATTTAACACAATTTATGTATTTTCTGCATACTTAATTGCAAATAAATATTTGTTTCGGAAATAATAGTCTTGCTTAGAACAACATCTTCCCAAATATATATTTTGGCGTGTACCAAATATTATATGTTTAGAGTGTACCCTAAACAATACTACAGAGGAGGGTTTTTCACAGCGTGTAATTCATCCCTATTTTTGTTCTAAGCTTCTATACAATAATTGCTTTGACATATCATTATTATTTTATTAGGAAAACAATCTTGTAAATCATTGTCGGCTCCGCCCGACTATAGCCCTTCCTTACAGGTTTATCGTTAAAGGGATAGTTATTCGGAAGTAAAACAAATATTTTCTGGAATTTGTGCGAGCCACATACTCGTACGTGGCACCGCTTTGTAGGGACAACATTTAAAAAGTTCTCATGATCAATTTAAAAAAGCCACAATTTTGATGAGGCCTGAGTTAGGCCAATCATAACTTCGACCAGCGAACAGTTTAGCCACAAAGGTATTCCCGGATATAGATAGGAAAGAAACGTTATGTGTACATACCCATACGTTCCAAAAAGACCATTGCACACAAAAGTAGCAATTTTACCACAATCAGAAAACAAATAGAAAGTAAGCATTTTCAGAGGAGAGGGAGAAGTCATACTTAGACTTTCGTCCCTTTCTCGTTCTAATACTAACTATAAATGGTTAGAATAGTATAAAATATCTAAGTATGTACTATACGTAATCAAGTAATACACGTATAAAGACATTCCACAATCGAACCACTGGTATTCAGAGTATCTTTTAGAAAATGCTACAGAAACTGAATGTCATACCACCGTAGTTAGTTTGGGAGTATGTACGTGTATGTGTGTAGGTTGTAGAGCTTTTGGTTCTTCCATATCCTTTTGTGTGCATAACTCCATGGCAGACATTTAGTTTTTTGAGCTCCTGCAGAAAAAAAACGAAAAAAAAGAATCTTATTAAACAAAATCATAGCCAAAACACAGATAAAGTCCTTTATTAACTAAGAATGGGAAATATCAAATCATCCTTTTGCTTTGGAATGGGTTCGACCCTTACTTATGTTTGTGCCTGGGTGTGTGTGTGTGTATGAGTCGAATGTCGCCTCCACTTAATTGAAATAGTGTTGGTGAAGATGTTGATGGTATGAGTGAATCTCTTAAATGGATGGATTTATTTCAAGCTTTTTTCTTTCGTTTTTTTGGATTTATTAGCAGCATTTGTTGGAATAATGCCAAAACAATTTAAGATATGAATGAACATTGCGGATTTAGGTTGAGGGAGAGAGATAAATGGTTTCCTGTTTATGAATAGACCGGGTGAATTGAATGTGACATTTTTGTTTTTGTGCGATTTTGGCTGTTGATTGAGTTGGAAATATGTGGGGATGGTAGTCATTTTGCGGGCAACTTCCTAAGCAATTGAAATTTATTTTGTGCAAAACCAAAAAGGGTAATGAACGTTATTGTAGGAGTAGCAGTTAACAATAGAATAATGTGCACCATAAATTAACACTTTTTTTGCTTGTAATAAAAATAAAGTTATTAATATTGAATTACATGATAGAATTTTGAAAGTTTTGACTATGCGAAAAGACTATGAAGTGAAAATAAATAAATATGTAAGAGTATATTACATAAATATCTATTTTTATAATAACACAGTGCCACATAAAAATTGACACCGTATATTATGATTAATTTATGTTCAGAAATATCTCAACAAATAGACAAGTTTGCCAATTTGAAGCACAAGATGCTGTTTTTTCAAACCAATTTGTTTTACATAATCTTTCTTTAAGTCTATACCTACAATTATGCTGATAGCTTTAAATCAAAACGTTTAACTAGATGTAGCCGATGGTAGAATCAAAAAATTATATGCATCAAATTTCAGCCATAATATTCACGATACGATAAAATCCGAATTGGAGTTAAATCAGAAACACCCAAACGGCATTTTGTTACATTCGATAAGCACTTTCAGAAGCTGAAGCGAAAACGAAACATAGCTGTGATTACCTTGAATATGTTGTGCTGTGTAATAAAATAAATAGACCAAATGACACTCAGCACACATGAAATATTTTTTAAAAACTAAGGTATACCCCCCTTTGTGAGAAATGTTATATGGAATGCAGTACTTAGGGTCGAAGATGTCAGAAAGTTAAAACATTTTTATGCCCTCTCCTTAGAGAGGAGGGTATACGAGTATGTATATCATTTGCTACGAACCAAAAGTGTAACACATCGAAGGAGTGACCTAAGACCCTAAGTATATTCAGCGGATATCCGTTTTGGGTCATTTTAAGTCGAATGAGCAATGTCCGTCTGTCTGTCTGCTGGCTGGTGCGCACGATAACTCTCGAACGGAGTAACCGATTGACTTCAAATTTGGTATGTGTTAATATTTTCTTTTATCTCCGGCTAAGTTCGAAGATGAGCCATATTGGTCCACTCCTTCTAGTACCTCCCCCACAAAGGATTAATATTTATTGAATGCAATTTTTGCAGCAATTGAATTGTTTCTCTGGCTGTATGACATGTGGCGCCGTCTTGTTGGAACCACATGCCCTCCACATTCATTTCTTCAATTCTAGGCAAGAAAAAACTGGTTATCATTTCACGATACCGAACACCATTGACTGTTTGCGCTTGACCTGCCTCATTTTCATAAAAAAAGGTCCAATGATTCCTCCAGCCCAAAAACCACACCACACAGTGACACGTTGAGGATGCATTTGCTTCTCGTGAATCACTCGAGGATTTTCCGCACCCCAAATGCGACAATTCTGCCTATTGACGAAGCCATCAAGATGAAAATGGGCCTCGTCACTGAAGATGATTTTATCGGCAAAATCAGCATTTTCATGTTGTCTCTCCAATACCCAATTAACGAACTCCCTTCGCTCCATTTTTACTAACCTTGTACCTTCTACTAACAAACAATAACAATTATTCAAATGTCAAACAATGACACTTCGAATGTTGCGAGATTAAAAAATTGCACTCTTCTTGGGACACCCTTTAGTACCTCCCCCACAAATGGTTCACATTTAGTGAAACATTGATTATTTAATAACTTCTATACTACTTATCTGAATCCTCTGAAATACTACACATAGTATTAATTTATTAGTCTCTATTACCTCGAGAAATATGGGCGAAGTTGTCACGCCCCTTTTGGTATCTCTCACACAAATGGAAAATTTTGAACCAAAAGTTAATAGCTTATAACTGTATTTCCAGTGCATACAAAGACTTGAAAATTTGTACGGTGTAATGCTTTAATAGCACCTACAATACAGTGGACAATTTGCACTATTGCCACGCCCCCTTTGGCACCTCCCACACAAATGGACCTTTTTGTACCACAAGTTCACAGCTTTTAAATTTAATACCAGTGCATACAAATGCTTGCATTTTCGTACAGTGCAGTGCTTTTATAGTACCTAGAGTCTAGAGAAAAGTGGCCGTAATTGGCAAGCCCCTTTTCGTACCTCCCACACAAATGGACCATTTTATAATACCAGTGCATATGATAAAATAAAACAAAAAAATAAATAAATTTACTAATATTTTTTTGAGACTCAAGGTGAAGGGATTCATTAGTCGTTTTACCCGACTTAACTTTCTTAGTTGTTTTATTCTTTGTCAGTCTATACTTGCTGGAAATATTGTCTACAATACAGAATAAGTATGAGTGCATTTAGACCATTGTTACAGAAGTTATGGGTATGTTTGGTTCGATTAAATGAGTATATTTGTGTAGGGAGCACCAGAAAGAGTTTGAAAAATTAAATTATTTGTAGCTGAACACTTCAAATACATTTCACTGTACCAAATTGTAAGTGATTAGTCATGATCTATTCAATTTTGGTATGATTTTTAGCATTTTGTGTGTGAGGTACCAAAATGGGCTTGACGATTACGCTAATTTTTCAGGCGACTGTATAGATTCTTAAAGCATTACACTACATAAAATGTGAAGTATTTGTATGCATTAGTATTAAAGTTATAAACTGCTTACTTGTTGTACAAAATGGTCCCTTTATATGGGAGGTACTGAAAGTGGAGAGGATACTTCGCCCATTTTTCTCAAGACGATAATAAACTATCATCATTTGTGAAATTACAGAATATTCGGATAAGTAGTAAAAAAGTTATTGGAGAATCCATATTTCAATAAATTGTAAACCCTTGGGGGAAGGTACAATGCAGAAAGAGTGGACCAATAAAGCACCCAAAGAGAGAGACGGGCGGGCATAGCTCAAATAACAGAAAATGTCCTAAAACGGATTTCAGCCAAACACACTAAGGGTCTGAGGACACTCCAACGATGTGGGCAGTGGTAATTAATCAGGAGTCATCGTCCTTTAAAAGACTCATCGATCTTTAGTCCGTTCAGTGGCCCTTAATTCGCTTATCGACCTTTGAAATTACAACAAAATTTTCTAGAGAAAATTAGAATTTAAGAAATTTGGTTGAAAAATGCAATTTTAAAATTTTCTATTTTTGTTTTCAAAACTTTATGCAATAAATTCTTGCAAAAAAGCAATTTCGACGAAATTTTAAAAAATAATTACGTCGTTTTTGATATGTTTGTATTGAAAGAAAATATATTTATTTGAAAACAACAATGTAATCCCATGTAACGTGGTTTTGTCGAAGGCTGAGGTAAGTCCAGTCGTCTCCAGGGTCGTCCTAAGGACCCACAAACCTTACAAAATAAGAACACGAGGATTTTCCCTGACTAGGGCTTACAATTCAGGTTTTATTGATTGATAATTTATTTTCTAATCTACTTGTGTTTTAGTTACGTTTGACAACTACAAGATACTGTGCTTCGGGGGCCGATTAGGCTCGTGGTGTTGGTCGCGAGGCGAGATTAGTGATGATTGGAATCGATTTTAAGATTATCGGGAACTTGTTGTCTGATTCGGATTGAAGTTTCGCCTATGAATTCGGCTTAGTACAGGCAGCGTGTTTGTATTCTTCGGGATCGACCTTTCGTAGATCAGATACAACAGTCTCGGTTGGCGGCTTCGGATTTTAGGCCGTCGGGTATAGTCGGGCTGGGTGTTGTATGCTGCAGGCTCGATCTGTCGTAGATCCGGATACTGCAGCCTCGGTTGTCGGCTTCGGGTATTAGGCCGTCGGGTTATTTAGGCTCGGTATGATATGCCGCAGGATCGATCTGTTGTAGATCGTCAACTCGGTTGTCGGCTTCGGTGTTGTATTCGGGTATGTCTATGTATGCTGCAGGCTCGATCCCTCGTGGATCTGGATATCGCAGTCTCGGTTATCGGCTTCGGGTATGTTCTGGTTGGGTGTTGTCGGGTGCTGCAGACTTAATCAGTCGTGGCTCTGGTTACTACGGGTTCGGCTTCGTTCGGGTTGGATGTTGCGGCTTCAATTCTTCGTCGATCTGGTTTCCACAGCTTCGCTTGTCGGCTTCAATTCTCCGTCGATCTGGTTTCTAAAGCTTCAGTACTTAATAATACGTTACTAATCTACTGTATATACGTTACAATGGTTGATAACGATCGACACAAGTCGTCGTGGTAGCGATCGGCCGAAGCTGTCGTAGTAACGATCGACCGAAGTCGTCGTAGTAACGATCAGACGAGTCTGTCGTAGTTACGATCGGCCGAAGCTGTCGTAGTAACGATCGAACGAAGTCGTCGTAGTAACGATCAGACGAATCTGTCGTAGTAACGATCGGCCGGAGTCGTCGTAGTAACGATCAGACGAATCTGTCGTAGTAACGATCAGACGAATTTGTCGTAGTAACGATCAGACGAATCTGTCGTAGTAACGATCGGCCGAAGCTGTCGTAGTAACGATCAGACGAATCTGTCGTAGTAACGATCGGCCGAATCTGTCGTGGGTAGTCCTAAAAAGAACTGTTATTTATTTTCAGCCTTCCGTTTCCAGATGACCGAATTCCAAAAAAAAGTGGTACAGACCAAGGCCCGACCACTACAGATGAGTCCCGACTGATCTCGATAGAGACCCCAAAACGAACTGACTTTACCAACCAAACCCTGATATCATATATGCCTGGGTACATAAAGCAAATGAGAATTATCTCCGCATGTACGTTAACGCATACGCACTGAGTATCACTCTATTAGTTCTTGTATTGATTGACCATAACACGTGGCGGCATCGACAGTAAGCGGTAGTGGTGGGGGGAACTGCCTGTGTGTGTCTGGTTATGCATGCCTACTGTTGATGCGTTTGTAAGTACGAGTGTGAATGCTTTTGCATTGGCTTGGCTGTTGGTACGTATGTAAGTACGAGTGTGAATGCTTTTTCATTGGTTTAGCTGTTTGTACGTTTCTGTTGGTTAGAATAGCGGAAGGGGGTGTAGCGAAAATTAGTAGAAAACATTTCCCAATGTTTTAAATAAGTTAAAACAAGTAAGAAAGTTTCAGTCGGGTAAACCGACTAAGGTATACCCTCACTTTGTGAGTAATGTAATATAGAATATTACACAAATTATTCTGTACATTTTTGTGGGAGGTACCAGAAGGGGTTTAAGAAATACACCTATATTTCGCTGAACAGTAGATACTTTAAATACATTGCACTGTGCCGAATTGTAACCGTTTATATAGACTGGTATATTAACGTTGAGATATTAAATTGTGGTATAATTTGGCCATTTTGTGTGGGAGGTACAAAAAGGGGCGTGGTGATAACGTTAATTTTTCACTGGACTATAGGCATTATAAAAGCATTACACTGTACAAAATTTCAAGTAATTGTATACACTGATATTAATGTTATAAACTGTTAACTTTTGGTGCAAAATGGTGCATTTGTGTGGGAGGTACCAAAAGGGGAGCGGCAATAACGCTCATTTTTCACTGGACTGTAGACACTATAAAAGCATTACACTGTACAAAATTTCAAGTATTTCTAAACACTGGTATTAATGTTATAAGCTTTTAACTTTTAGTGCAAAATAGTGCATTTGTGTGGGAGATACCAAAACGGGCGTGGCAATTCCGCCCATTTTCCTCGAGTTGATAGCGACTAACAAACTAATACAATGTGTGGAATTTCAGAAGATTCGAATACGTATAATAGCAGTTATTAAAGAATCAATATTTCACAACATTTTAACACTTTGTGGGGGAGGTACCAGAAGGAGTGGACCAATATGGCCCATCTTCGAACTTAGCCGGAGATAGAAAAAAATATTACCACATACGAAATGTGAAGTCAATCGGTTACTCCTTTCGAGAGTTATCGTGCGCACCAGCCAGCAGACAGACAGACAGACAGACAGACGGACGGACATTGCTCATTCGACTTAAAATGACCCAAAACGGATTTCCGTCGAACATACTTGGGGTCTTAGGTCACTCCTTCGATGTGTTACACTTTTTTCCGTAGCAAATGATATATACCCTCGTCACACTAAAGTGAGGGTATAAATATGTACGTGTTTTGCCACGTTACACCCATTATTATATATTATATTGTAAAATCGTTTGTTTGTCTGTTGCCGCATCACGCCTAAACGGCTAAACCGATTTTCTTGGAACTTTGTGATCAGATAGACCAATACACGGAAATTAAAATAGGCTACTTCGATTTTCGATTTTCCGCTAAGTGATTTTCGACCACTTGACCCCTGAGACTCCTGTTAGAGTTAGAAAGCTGCAATTTTGCACACGCATGTAATCATATTTTTGCTAGTGGTCAGTTCTAGCGCTATCAAAAACTTGAGTATGTTTTTGTCCTTTCAGAAACCTATTAAAAGATCCAAACTTAAACTTTTGCGCTAAAAATAATTTTGAATTCTCAGACTGTGATCACTGTAGCAGTGACCAAAAGATATTTCATTATTTCACTAATTTTAAAAGTTCTTAAAAGATAAAAACCTAAAAATGTATATATATGTATATACCAAGCTCAATGCGAAAACAACAATTCGATGTCCAGCCTGAGGTCAAATCGGACATAAAACCCGTCTCATAATTTCTAAAGCCTTTTAAAATGTATTCACTCACCATTTACTTTGGTAACATATTTATCATTATCAAATCGGTCAATTCTCAGACTGTGGTCAGTATTGCAGGGACCAAAGCAATGTTCACTCTTTCTGTACTTTAAAAGTCCCTTATGAGTAGACAGCGGAATAATATGCAGTTTTGAATTTAACTTACTCTGGATCGGGCTGCAAATTAAAATTTTGGACTTTTTATGCACAAAATTATCCAGTTACCATATTTACTATTATATTTTGAAAGAAAAGTGCATACTTCAAATATATATCTATCTATCTATACGAGTATATCGAGAGCTTATATTCAAAACCCTCTATTTTCAATTTTTGCAAAAATGAGATTTTTATGTTAAAATATTCGGTAAAATAAGGCGAATCTATGGTACTAATTTGGAAATAAAAAAAAAACAAAAATTGAGATTTTATGGTCATTTTTGTAATTTTTCTATCTTACACACTTATTTTTTCTGAATGCAATACCCTCCATCTCTTCATATAATTTGGGACTATTTTTTTTTGTTTTGTTTTGTTTTTTTTTTTTTCTTCTAAAAGATGGTTCTTTGGTGAAAAGAGTATGCTAAACCCGAATTTGGTTAAATTTTGTTAGTCCAAGCTTTAGTTTTCAAATTATGACTATTTTTATATCTAACCTGTGATTCCACAAGAATACCATTTTTTCTATGACAATTTGAAAATGGATTCAAAAATGAACCCCAAGAAATAGATAATACTTAAATAAAAATATAATCATTAATTCATTGTTATTATTATTTATTATTTTTATTATAATATGTATAATTATATATTAAAAAAAATTGTGGAATTCATATATAATTTTTTTTACTATGCAAAACCCTCTATCTTTTTTTATACATGAAGAATTTTTGAATAGCAATACCCTCTATGTTCCATAAAATGGCTCGTGGTGCAAATATTAAAAAAACATATTATTTAGTAGTTCACGTAGTGAGGTGTAATAAACATTGTAGAACAAACAATTTTAATTTTATTTAAAATTAGGCATATAAACGGTTTTTTGGCTCTACTGAACAATTGTGTTTTTTAAGATAGAGGATATTGCATATAAACTGTCGATATATAAAATTGTTGCGTGACTGGCTGACTGATTGACTGACTGACCATCGCCCAGACCAAACGGCTGAAGCTAGAATCATGAAATTTGGTGGGAGGGTGGCCCTTGGGATGTAGACGAGCAATAAGACGGGATTTTTCGAAATTCATACTATTACCCGCACAATGGGGCAAAAAGGGATAAATATGGTACCACCGCCAAATCTAAACGAAATGAGCTAGAATCTTGAAATTTGGTATGAGGGTAGCCCTTAGGAGGTAGACTCAAAAATTGGCAGGATTTTTCGAAATTCGATCATTAACGCACACAGTGGGATAAAAAGTGATAAATGTGGTACAACAGCCAAATCCAAATGGCAAGACCTAAAATCGTGAAATTTGGTGTGAGAGTAGCTCTTGGGACGTAAACAAGAAGAAGGAGAGATTTTTTTTTAAATGTAGAGGCACAGTGGGACAGAAAGGTATAAATATGGTACCACCGACAAATTTAAAGCCTAAAATTAGAATGGTGAAAATTGAAGCGAGGGGTGTCTTTATGACAACTGATCAGGGTATTAAGTTTTTTTTGTATTCGTAATTTTCGGAGCACAGTGGGGCAAAAATAGTAAAATATAGTACAGTGGCTTAAAAATGTCAAACATGGATCAATGGTTCCAGGGTAACTTTTGGAACATAATCTAGAGATTGGAAGTGATTTTTATTAATTCTAACTTTAAGACACACAGTGGGACACGACGGGTTAATTGTGGAGCATGGGGAAAAATAGGAACAATCTGCCAAAATTTGAACATAAACATGAGATATGAAGAGTTTATATGGTTTTAGGAGCACTGTGGTCAAAAATGGTTAAATAGTGGGCCAAAAAAGTATTTACTATGATACAGTGGGGCAAAAAGGGATAAATATGGTACAGTGTGACAAAAATGGTTAACTTTACAGTACATTAGGGCATAATTGTGTTAAATATGGTACAATGGGGCAAAAACTGTTAAATATGGTACAGTGAGACAAAGTGTTTAATATGACATAGTGGGGCGAAAAGGGTTAACTATGGTACAGTGGGGCACGATTAGTTGAATATGGTGAAGTGGGATAAAATGGTTTAAATTTGTTACAGTGGGGCAAAAAGCTTTAACTATGGAAAAGTGGGAAAAATTGTGTTAGCTATGATACTGTGGGACAAAAATAGTTAAATATGGTACACTATGACAAAAATGGTAACAGTGGGCACAAATAGTAAAATATGGTAACGTGGAACAAAATGGGTTAAGTATGGTACAGTGGGGCAAAAGGCGTTTACTATGGAAAAGTGGGGCAAAAATGTGTTAACTATGGTACAGTGGGGCAAAAATGGTTAAATATAGTGGACAAAATATAGTAGGACAAAAAGGTGTTAAATTTGATTCAGTCGACCCAAAACGGTTAAATATGGTACAGTGGGCGTACATTTAGTACAGTGAGTAAAAATATGGATGGAGGGAGAGAGATTAATTTAAATATGAAATAAGAATGTTTTTTTCAAAATTTATGCTTTTAGTAGCACTGTGGTGCAAAAAGTTTAAAATTGTGATGCATTTGGGGCAAGCAAACATTGTTTAATATGTTACAGAGGGGGGAAAATGTGTTTATTATGTTTTAGTGGAGCAAAAAGGGTTAAATATGGTACGGTGAAGCAAAAAAGTTAAATACGTTAAAAAGGTTAAATGTGGTAAGTGGGTAAAAAAGGGAAGAAAATAGTCCCAGATATGTATAAAAAGTGTTTAATATGGAACAGTGGTGCAAAAGGTGTTAAATGTGGTCCTTGAGTGCAAAGGTACATCCTACAGCATAAACCAAAGCTAAGAATTGTTATCTCCAAATAGGTTCTTCTACTTAAACCATGGGGAAAAACAAGTTAAATAAATGGCACAGATAGGGGACAAAAATGTTGAAATACTAAGCTTGCGAATTTGGATCTTGAAATATCAATTATCATTCTAAAATATTGTACAATCGTGCAAAATTGGTTAATTATGACACACAAACGATTAAATGAGGTACAATGGAACGATTCCCTTAAGATTTTAAATTCGTACCTTTATAGACACAGTGGAACAAACATGGTTTTATATTGTACCAGGGTGTGAATGAAGCTATTGGAACATAAACTAGGGGAAAGTTGCTAACGTATGAACCAAAAAAATAGTTTTTCAACGTTCAGAGGTACAGTGGGAAAAGGGATAAATATTGTACCATGATGTCAGGGTAACTCTTGGAACACAAACTAGAAATGAAACGAGGGTTCGTATTTTATATATAAAAGTAATCAAATCTTCTTCATTTTGCACCATATGTAATAATCATGTAATTTTGAAAGAAAGAGGTACTTATTACTATTTTACAGTACAATAAACAGAAAATACATAAAAGATGGGGGCTGCGAAGCGCACCGGGTTAGTATTGCATCTAATTCCGCTGTCTACTTATGAGCTATGAGCCTACTAATTTATGAGAATATACTTATCTCCAACGGATGCGACTTTACACCATGCTACTTTTGAGCGCTTTACCGCTGCGGCTCCTATAAGATATAGAAAGTTAGAAATTGTGTATATATGTATAGACGCGACTGTTGTATAACCCACGGAATATTTAAATAGTCGTTTTTTGGACCGTGATGAGAACTGATCAAAATCTTTAATATTAGTTTTGTGCTTCAGAAGTGTCGTAAATTATACAAAGATAAAATCATATGTAGTACTATACACGAGAAAAATAATTTTAAATTGTAAGATTGTGGTCAGTTTAGCAGTGACCAAAGCAATTTTCATTCTTTTGCTGCATTTCAAACCTCTTTGAGAGTTTTTTCATTCCTCCAATACTTTCAAATTTCACTAAGAGCTATCGACCTACATTTAGCTATTTTTTTAGTGCGGTCAATGTGAATGCATGTGATCACGTTTTGAATTATGTAATATGATTTTTTGTAACTTTTTAACCACCGTCCACATGTAAAAGTAATAATCTGTAGGTTTGCATACATACAGATAAGGGCGTTATTTGCTATCCACATTCACACGATTTGAACTGTTGTCAGTGCAGTAGTGACCACAACTATTATCAATCTTTCAAAAGTCACATACCCAGCAAAATCTTCGTAAGTACCTGTCATAATTCCTGCATTACCAAATAATGACATCTCATTATTCGCGCATTACTTTCGGCTTATTAATAATGACTTTCCAATAATAACAGAAATAAGTGATTTTTGTTGTCAAAATCATCATTTTGGCAATTTTTAATATAATGCAATTTTGGCTATATGTGGGTTATTGTACAAGATATATTTATTTTTCAACATGTTTTCATATAATACGTGCAGATTTGAATGGAAATAAATATAAAAATATAAATATTTACGTACACCAAATAATGTTAGACAATTGAAGAATTTTATACATGGGGGTTTGGGTTCAAAAATTCGAATCTAGCATGAGGAAATTGTTTGTTTCGAGAAACATGCGCTACAATATTCAAAAAATCACTTTAAGGGCCATTAACAATAAATAAATAAACTAGGTTTAAGAGCTAACTACCGGTTATAGCAGTCAAATAACATACAATTTAACTTTCGTTAGCTCTAACGCTCGGTTATTTTGTTTTGTGTTAATGGGGGTAAAAGGCCTACATATTTACTACTTATTTTTTAACTTATTGGTAATGCATTATTCAAGTACTTAAAATCGTGAAAATATAAGTACATATTTATGTGGTATACATATGCTACAAATAAGTACTTATTATGCTACTTTATTGTATGCTTTTGGGAAGTACTTTCCTCCAATGACATCTCCATGTTAAAATAATGAGAAAAGTGGCTATATAATAAGTACTTGAGAATTTCTTCGTCTTCTACTAAGCAGTAGCTTGTGACATTGCTGATCATAGAACCATCTGTATATATAAATTTGAGGTTTTTCAAATTATTTTTAATGTTTTGGAATTCGTTTAGATAGAGTTGTGTTCTTTCCCAGCAAAATTTCTCATTACCGAATAATCCGACGAGTAAGCAAAGTTCGATAATGGTAAGTACTTATTATTTAGCCACTTTTCTCATTATTTTAACATGGGGATGTCATTGGAGGAAAGTAATTCCCAAAAGCATACAATAAAGTAGCATAATAAGTACTTATTTGTAGCTCGATTTTATGTACTTGAATAATGCATTGCCAATAAGTTATAAAATAAGTAGTAGATATGTAGAAATGTAGAAATGGCCATTTAAAATGATTTTTTGCATATTGTCGCGCATATATCTCGAAACAAACAATTCCCTCCTGCCAGATTCGAATTTCTGGTATTTTCATTCAAATCTGCACGTAATGTTTAAAAACATGTTGAAATATAAATAAATCTTGTACAATAACCTACATATAACCAAAATTGCATTATATGAAAATTTGCCTAAATGATTTTGATAACAAAAATCACTTATTTCTGTTATTATTGGTAAGTCATTATTAATAAGCCGAAAGTAATGCAGCGAATAATAGATGTCATTATTTGGTAATGCAGGGAATAATGACAGGTACTTACCAAGATTTTGCTGGGTTACTATACCTTCGAAGGGAGGTGTTAATTAATGTTGCGTCGAAAATCCAGCAAGGATTATTAATTTTCGGATCTGGACAATTGAATGGTAAATTGTAGCTTTCACTTGCTGATAAGATACGTCCAAGTACAGAATCTATTTTATACAAATTTTTAGATTTTATGGATCGGTTTACAGGAGCAAGAGGGGCGAACTGTCATTAATTAAAATAGTCTTTAATTGTCATGAGATTGGCTTCAAAAAGCATGTTCGAAATCATCGTTGTTCGGTGTGCTCCGAGTGATATACGTATGGCAGCATTATATGTACGTAGTTCTGATTTTATTTAAAAGGTTCCAAATAGATATATACCATACATTATTTTTGAAATAAGAGTAGATCTTATTATTCCGATTAGTGTAGAAGTATTACACATGAATTTGTTGTTGGACAAACATTTGATAATATTTAGTTGTCTGGAAAGAGATGTATGTAATTGCTCAATGTGGGAATTCAATTTATATTTGCTGTTGAGGACAAGCAATAGTTGTTAGCTTTTAGAACTGGAGTACAGTTATGTTTTCTGCAAATATGAAGATGTTTGCATTTTTGTACCGACAACTCTGCTCCAGAGAAGTTACACCAGTTTTCTATTTCAGATATCATGTGGTCCAAATTGACAATCGGTTCATTGCATCTGCCAAGTTGCTTTAAAATAATGAAGTCATCAGCGTATGATAAGAACTTGAGATCTTTATGGGTTTCCAATATTTCTGCAAGTTTATTATATGCAATCAAAACAAGGACTACCGAGAGTGGCGAACCTTGAGGTATGCCATTGTAGAGATTATTAGCATCTGAGCAGTAGGGGCCAACTTTTACTTTAATTTTCCTATTTGTTAAGTAGTTTTGTATATATTTGTATATTTTGGGCCCAATGCCCCAATCTTCTAGTAGACTTAGGATAGTATTTAATCCTATTTTGTCGAAGGCTTTCGCAAAATCTAAAGATATGATTGACATGTGTTTCTTTGATTTTAAAGAACTATTTATGATGTAGTCTAAGAATATAAGAGGATCAGCAATGCTTTTACCTTTTTTGAATCCAAAATGGTGGCTGTTAAGCTGTTTATTAGAGGTAACAAACCACCATAGTCTAAACTGATAGAAAAAGCTTCGTCATGACGACGAAATTGTACATCATCACGATTATTTTTTCGTCAAAAGTCAGCTAACGTACGGAATAATCCTCTTGATGAATTTGTTCGTCACCATGACGAATTTCTGTTTCCAAAAACTTTCGTCCTCAGGATGATCGATTCATCACCACGACGAACCCCATTCATCATCATGACGAACCCCATTCATCATCACGACGAATAGCATTCATCACCACGACGAACTCTATTCATCACCATACTGAACTCCATTCATCACCACGACGAATTCCATTCAATATCACGACGAATCCCATTCATCACCACGACGAATTCATGTCCACGACTATTTAAATTTTAAAAATTCCAATAAATGTTCTTCTAGTTGAAACCATTTAAAATAGTATGGAAAATAAAATTATTTGACTGCATTGCTATTTCAGTTGTGAATATTCGTTTCGAGACGCAGTTCTTATCAGGTAAGGCTGAAATCAAAGAAACGAGAAGTATTCATTACTTCTGCTATTTTAAATCAAAAATTATCACATCAAGCAATGTATTTGCCAACATACCACTAGCACAAATGTTTCACACTTATACAGCTTGTCGAGCTGCATGTACGAGTATGCATGTGTTTGATGTTTTGTTAAACAAACATCAGTTACGCCGTGCCACTGCGGTTTGTTTGAACCAATCGGTGCTGCGTGGAACACACACGTGTGCGAACATAACAACGTCGCATGTCTTACTTTGTTTTGCTGTAGGAGTTGACGTTGCCGTAAAGGGCGAATAAGTCGATCGTTCTCATGATGAATGGATAATCTTATTGACGAACGGTGTTCGTCATTAATTATTAGATTTTTTAAATTGAACTTTTACAACAAATTATTTAACTAAGGTAATCAGAACGTATATAGAACAGTACATTTAAGCAGAAACTATAATTTGATTGCTTCGTTTCATCATATTTTCAGCAAAATGGCCAAATAAATCTTTTCGTCGTGGGAATGAAACCTTATCGTTTTCTCGACGAATTTCGAAATCACCAAAAACATGACTTGATGATCGTGTTCGTTCTATTGACGTACAAAAACATCGCATGTACGAAACTGTTCGTCACCAGTACGAAGATATAGTGACGAAACTGATTCGTCATGGTGACGAACGGTTTTTCTATCAGTGTATTAGCGACAATCTTGTCAAGAACTTTTGAGCAACACGTATTTAAAGAAATAGGTCTATAAGAGGTTACAGAGGTTTTTATGCATTTCGTTTTTAATATGGGTATTATGAAGCTATTTTTATAGATAAGAGGAATATGTGTATTTAAAATACTATTATTCGTCGTTTGGTGTTACTATCGAGTTTTTGTATCATTTGGTAATTAATTTTATCTATACCAGGAGTTTTGCCCTTGAATTTACTAAGGGAAATAGAGAATTCTAAGTAAGTTATGTCATCTTCGATGACGCTAGCATTTTTATTTGGAACCAAATGTTTTGGTCCATGTAGGTATTCCTGCTGAGCTGTTTGGAATAAATGGGGGAAGTTAGAGTCATCTGATAATTGGGACCAATATTTGCAAAATATGTTTGCTATATCGAGGGTATTTGACAACATAACATCATTATTAGAGATGCAGCGAATAGGCGATTTAGAATTCATGCCACAGAAACGTCGAATGTTTCACCAAATTTGACTTGTGGGACTGGAATTGTTGATTTGAGATGTAAATTTATCAATCGATGGTTTATGAGAAGTCTTCAAATCTCTCTTGTAAAGGGCGTTAATTTTGCTGTATTTTATGAGATTATCATTAGTGATATTTTTCCTGAAATTATTTAGTATATCGTCGGTGCGCCGACAAAAACTCCTATATGTAATTTGTCGAATTTTTTTTATTGTCGAATTAGAACGTCCTAGCGGTCAAACGACTACCCACCAAAGCATTTTGCGCTATCTCCTCCAAAAACTCCTGTGTGTATCCTTCTATAGCAATGCTCCGACAAAAACTCCTATGTGTTGTAGGCATAGCCTGTCCCAAGGGATAGAAGGTTTGCTTAGATTCACGCCAAAAAACGGCTAATGAGGTTTTGTTCAGAATCATCCCCTCTATTCGACAATGAATAGATCAAAATTGGATCTGCTTCCATTCGCGAGTTATCGCGAAAACGGTACTTTTACTCAAAACAAACTTAATAGCTTTGATTTGTAAAAAAAACGCGGAAATTTAGAACTGTAACACAATTTCCTTTAAATATGATTATTTGTAACACGCTTTGTAACGTCCGCGACATTTGCCATATTTTTATATTGCGAATTTTGTGTAATCCATAAAATTGACTTGCACCGCCAAATTTTTCCAAAATTATTATACCTAATTTAATAAGATTAATATACATGCATTTTATAATCTCTGAGGAATAAATTAATATCAGCATCTTCGCGAGAAATACTCTCGACGAATAAATTTTGTACAAAAAAAATTAGTTCGGAATTATTTTACTATATAATGCTATCATCTCGCGAATGAACAGTTCTAGGGAAAAGTAGTCATAGGAAGTTTAGGAGATAAGCTAAAGGCCTACAACTCGTTCTTTAACAAACTAAATTTATAGTAATTTGGTAAGGATTTACAGTGTGTTAAAACTTTTGTATGCTTTTCCCTTTATATGAGGCATATTTTGCTTTGACACATTGTAAATCCCTACAAAATTATTATATTTTTTTTTGTTAAAGAAAGACTTGTAGTCGTTTTTAATATCTCCCAAACTTTCTTTGACCACTTTTTCCTAGGCCTGGCCGTTCGCGTAATAATTGTTTTTATTGCGATAACTCGCGAAATAAGCAGATACGATTTTGATTTCTTCTTATCTGAGTAGAGGGGATGTTTCTGTACAAAACCTCATTAGCCGTTTTTAACTACAATCGAGGCCAACTTTCGTTTGCTTGAGGTACGCTGTGAACATTCAAATATCTCGACGAAACTTTACACATCTCTTTTTTTTTGGCCCAAGGACGATCCCTATTGAATTTGGTTAAAATCGGTTCAGATTTAGATATAGGCCCCATATATATGTTAGCCCCGATTTGACATGTAAGTGCTGTAAAAACTTTATTTTATATCCGATCAGTGTGAAATTCAGCAGAAAGAGGTTTCTTATTATATAAATGAACATTGTTACATTTGGAAGAAATCGGTTCAGATTTGGATATAGCCCCCATATATATGTTACCTCCGATTTGACATGTAAGCGCTGTACAAATTGTATTTTATATCCGATCAGTGCAAGATTCGGCAGAAAGAGGTTTCTTATTACTCGAAAGAATACTGCCAAATTCCGAGAAAATCGCTTCAGATTTAGATATAACTCCCATATATATGTTACCCCCGATTTTACATGTAAGCGCTGTAAAAACAGTATTTTATATCCGATCAGTGCAAGATTCGGCAGAAAGAGGTTTCTTATTACTCGAAAGAATACTGCCAAATTCGGAGCAAATCGGTTCGGATTTAGATATAGCCCCCATATATATGTTACCCCCGATTTGACATGTAAGCGCTGTAAAAACTGTATTTTATATCCGATCAGTATGAAATTCGTCAGAAAGAGGTTTCCTATTATATGAATGAACACTTTTAAATTTGGAAAAAATCGGTTCAGATTTAGATATAGCCCCCATATATGCGTTACCCCCGATTTGACATGTGAGCGCTGTAAAAATGTTATTTTATATCCGATCAGTGCGAAAGTCGGCATAAAGAGGTTTCTTTCTACATGAAGGAATACTGCCAAATTCGGAGAAACTCGGTTTAGATTTAGATATAACACCCATATATGTATATGTTACCCCCAATTTGACCTGTAAGCGCTGTAGAAATTGTATTTTATATCCGATAAGTGCAAAATTCGGCAGAAAGAGGTTTCTTATTACTCGAAGGAATACTGCCAAATTCGGAGAAAATCGGTTCAGATTTAGGTATAACTCCCATATATATGTTACCCCCGATTTTACATGTAAGCGCTATAAAAACGGTATTTTATATCCGCTCAGTGCGAAATTCGGCAGAAAGAGGTTTCTTATTACTCGAAAGAATACTGCCAAATTCGGAGAAAATCGGTTCAGATTTAGATATAACTCCCATATATATGTTACCCCCGATTTGACATGTAAGCGCTGTAGAGACTGTATTTTATATCCGATCAGTACGAAATTCGACAGAAGGAGGTCTTTTTACATGAATTAGTATTCAGGGAATTCGGCAGAAAGAGGTTTCTTATTACTCGAAAGAATACTGCCAAATTCGGAGAAAATCGGTTCAGATTTAGATATAACTCCCATATATATGTTACCCCCGATTTGACATGTAAGCCCTGTAAAACTGTATTTTATATCCGATCAGTGCGAAATTTGGTAGAAAGAGGTTTCTTATTACATGAAGGAATACTGCTAAATTCGGAGCAAATCGGTTCGGATTTATATATAGCCCCCATATATATGTTACCCCCGATTTGACATGTAAGCGCTGTAAAAACTGTATTTTATATCCGATCAGTGCAAAATTGGGCAGAAAGAGGTTTCTTATTACTCGAAAGAATACTGCCAAATTCCGAGAAAATCGCTTCAGATTTAGATATAACTCCCATATATATGTTACCCCCGATTTTACATGTAAGCGCTGTAGAAATTGTATTTTATATCCGATCAGTGCAAAATTCGGCAGAAAGAGGTTTGTTATTACATGAAGGAATACTGCCAAATTCGAAGAAAATCGGTTCAGATTTAGATATAGCTCCCATATATATGTTACCCCCTATTTGACATGTAAGCGCTGTAAAGACTGTATTTTATATCCGATCAGTACGAAATTCGACAGAAGGAGGTCTTTTTACATGAATTAGTATTCAGAGAAGATCGATTCAGATTTGTATTAAAGCTACATATATATGTTCCTCCTGATTTGGTATCAAACCGCTATAGAAGTTGTATTTTACTTCCGATCATTAAAATTTTCCAGAAAGATGTTTCTCAATTTAGGAACGAATATTGCTTAATTTAGCGATTATCGTTTCAGAATTAGATAATATGTTTCTACCCATTTACCAATTATTCCAAATTATTATGGCAATGACCCTTATTGCATTGTTAGGGAGGTGTAGGGTATTATATAGTCGGCCCCGCCCGACTTTCTGCCTTTCCTTACTGGTTTGGTATTAAATAATGGTTTAAGACGAACTTTATTTTCTGAATAATCTTCAAAAAACAGAGTAGTTACAATAAGGAAGTGATCACTATCGTAGAGATCATTTTCAATATACCAATCTGCATGTATAGACAATGCCGAAGAAAATAAAATGAGATCAATGTGGGTAAATGTTTTATGGCTAAAGAAATGTGTCTGGGAACAATCATTTAATATAGAAAGATTTGATTGGGTTATGAATTTTGAGAGTATTTTTCCTCTTTGGTTACTAGTTGTATAGCCCCATAGGGGATGCCAACTATTCATATCGCCGGATATGACTATAGGATGTGAGGTAGATGTGAAAATAAGTTCAAGGTCTTTCAAATTAAATTATTTTGCCGGATTAAGATAGGTCGAGTATACGTAGAAATTGGATTTGGAAATAATTTTAACAGCGACTGAATCTAATTTATCAAAGCTACCGATATAATCATGTTGTATTGAATTATGGATTAAGATCGCGGAATTTTTTGATGTGTAAATTAGGGATGTAACGAATATTCGCATTTGCATATGCGAACGCGAATTATTCACATCATTTTGACATTCGCTTTCGATTATTCGCTTTCGCATTCGCTTTCGCATTCGCTTTCGCAAAAATATATTTCAGTTTCGCTTCCATTTGTTAAAAGTGTTATATCTTCTTATTCGCTTCACACATTTTGAAGATATTAATACCAATGAAAACCTCTTCCACTTCTCTTCAATGTAGTTGAAAAATATGATTGTCCTTGTGGTACCAGGAGGTAAAAATATGGAAAACATTCGTAATACTTGAGTATTAATTTAGTTCCTTAATTTTATTTGTACTAAAGGGTCAAACAATTATTCGCATTCGCTTTCGCAAAAATCCATATTTCACTATATTCGCTTTCGCTAAAGTAGCTTTCGTTGCATCCTTAGTGTAAATACAAAAATGTATTGGTATGTTATTGGTGTTTTGAAGTGTGTTTCTTGAAGAAAAATTATATTTGTTTTATGGTTTTTTATTAGATTTAATAGTTCGTTGTAATTATTACAGTAACCTTAAGAGATAAAAAGGAAGAGGAAGTGCAACTGAGAAAAGCAATATTTAAGAGAGTGGTTGACATTTTTATTAACAGTTGAGTCGAGAGAAATCCAGAAGCATGACTAGTTTTGAAATGCAAGCATAACAAACTCACCCGGTAGAGATCAAACAACTCAACTGATTGACTGCGCTGAGTACAGCTCAGTATTCTCCGCAGAAATAATAGCTATTTTTTGAGCTACAAAATATGTTAAGAAGTCAAAAGGCAAATTCGCAATCGTTTCAGATTCACTATCTACCTTAGACTCTATAGCAAATCCCAACAACACTGAGGTTTATTCCAACCAATTTCGAAACATATTAACCCATCAAAAACAAAAATTAAACTGATTTGGGTACCAGGACATTAAAACTTTATTGGACATGAGTTTGCATACCAAGTAGATAGACAAGCTAGTAAAAAACCACTAATCGCAACAACAAACCTCTCTTCGAAAGACATTAAAAAATACATATATAATGATTTCTCATTTAAACAAATTAAAACATGGAACAAAAATTCAGATTTGTTGTGTTCTAACTTCTAAACGGAAGTAAGAACACGCTGCAAAGCTTCCTGTCCAAAGATAAGCTACTATCTAGAAAGGACCAAATTAAAATTATCAGGCTACGATTAGGGCATTGCCGATTTACACATGATCATTTTTTAGATAAGAACATTGAAAAATAATGCACATTTTGTAGATCCAATATTACACATTTGGCTCATTTATTACTTATATGCCCACAATTTAAAATTTATACAAAAAAATTTCTCCCAAACAAAAATGTATTGGATATTTTAAGCAATTTGAATATTGCATCTAACAAAGTGGATTTAATTAATTTTCTAAAACAAAGCAACCTCTACAATTACATTTAAACATATGTACTAGTATATACGAGTATATATCTATAAATGTAAATTTTTCCTTTTCTCCCAAAAAAATATATAATATAGTGTACTAATAACCTCTTCAAGCTTAAGACCTCTGTAGTCAGAGCTTGCATTATATTTGTAATTATACCCTACACCACACTGTGGTACAGGGTATTATAAGTTTGTTTCACGGCAGATGTTTGTAACACCTGAAAATAACACAGCTAGACCCACCTTAAAGTATACCGATCGACTCAGAATCACTAGCTGAGTCGATTTAACGATGTCCGTCCGTCTGTCCATGTAAAGTTGTTCGTCGACTACAGGTCGCAATTTCACTCCGATCGTTCTGAAATTTTGCGGTTTAGAGTATTTCGCGGCTGTTAAGATCGCTATTGAATTTGGTTAAAATCGGTTCAGATTTAAATATAGCTCCCATACATATCTTTCGTCCGATTTGGCCATTTAGTCCTATAGAAGCTGTATTTTACACCCAATCGTTTTGAAATTTAGAATGGTAGAGTTTCTTGATCCATGAACCAACATTGCCGAATTTGAACAAAATCGGTTAAGATTTAGCTATAGCTCCCATATATATGTATCGTCCGATTTTGCTCTTTAGTCCTGTAGAAGCTGTATTTTACATCCAATCATTTTGAAATTTAGAATGGTAGAGTTTCTTGATCCATGAACCAACACAACCGAATTTGAAGAAAATCGGTTAAGATTTAGCTATAGCTCCCATATATATGTTTCGTCCGATTTGGCCATTTAGTCCTATAAAAGCTGTATTTTACATCCAATCGTTTTGGAATTTAGAATGGTAGAGTTTCTTGATCCATGAACCAACATTGCCGAATTTAAAGAAAATCGGTTAAGATTTAGCTATAGCTCCCATATATATGTTTCGTCCGATTTTGCTCTTTAGTCCTGAAGAAGCTGTATTTTACGTCCAATCATTTTGAAATTTAGAATGGTAGAGTTTCTTGATCCATGAACCAACACTACCGAATTTGAAGAAAATCGGTTAAGATTTAGCTATAGCTCCTATATATATGTTTCGTCCGATTTGGCCCTTTAGTTCTATAGAAGCTATATTTTACATCCAATCGTTTTGAAATTTAGAATGGTAGAGTTTCTTGATTCATGAACCAACATTGCCGAATTTTAGCTATAGCTCCCATATATATGTTTTATCCGATTTGGCTCTTTAGATCCAATCGTTTTTATACCATACACCACACTGTGGTACAGGGTATTATTTAAGTATAAAATGTCCCAAAAGTAAATTTATGTAAACAATTTATACATGAATTACAAAATTTATATATCAGAGTTATTCAATATTACGAGAGTGGTGTAGGGTATTATATAGTGGGCACCGGCCGACTTTAGCCTTTCCTTACTGGTTTAATTATAAGTATGTATAATTAATAATAAATATATAATAAGTACTTACCATTATCGAACATTGCTTACTCGGCGGATTATTTGGTAATGAGAAATTTTGATGGGTATATGGGTATTATGTATCTATAAATTAATGTGTATATACAGATCTTTAAGGAGATGCGAACTCGGCTATTTTATGTCCAGCCTGAGGTCAAATCTAATATAAAAACTAAAACTATTAAATCGAAACATGCGTAGATGCCATTTTATGAAATATACTTATACAATGGTATAATAAACCATTTAATTTTCCGAGACGCGTTTTTCACCTCTTCACCTGTATGAGGTATTATGCAGAAAGTTTGCACACATATAGTTAAGAGTGTGCTGGAATAATACCCTACTCAAATCAACGAAATTTTAACAGTTTGATTTTTGATTCAATAAAAAAAATAATACTAAATTTTCAATAGCACCAGAACTGCCCATACGTATAAGTAGCCCATATACAAAGCTATTTTTTATACGCGTAAGTCCAGCCCTGTAGACGTCATGCTAAAGCAAACAAATAGTAATTATAATTGGCCTGTGGTCAAACCGACAAATGTATTTGAGAACAAAAAATATTTCAGCATGATCGGTTAAAAAATGCGCTCTCTCGAGCGTAATTATGTCTTATCGAAAGGGACCCTCGTATGGGGGCTATATCAAAGTATGTACCGATGTGCCCCATTTTCACTAGACATGATTAAATGCAATAGGAAGCACACATTTAAATTTTGGCATGATCGGATAAAAAAATTCGTCATCTGTAACGTAAATATGTCTTGTCGAAAGGGAGCTTTGTATTGGGGCTGTATCAAAAAATGGACCGATATGCATCATTTTCACTAGGCATGATTGAATGCAATGGAATGCAATATATTCAAATTTTGGCATGATCGGTTAAAAAATGCGCTCTCTAGTGCGTAAATATGTCTTATCGAAAGGGACCTTCGTATGGGGGCTATATCAAAGAATGGACCGATATGCCCCAATAGGGATCGTCCCTGGGTTAAGAAATAACTCTGTACCAATTTTCATTAAGATTGCTTCATATTTGCGACCGGTGGTGTCGAATATAACGGTAACACTTCGCGAACGGTAACACTAAAAAAATGTTTAGTGTATTCTGTTCTCGTGTAAGGGTTGCGATACTGTTCCGTTCGCGACGAAGGAACGGTACAGAACGCTAAGGAACCGTTCCTTAGTATTTTTTTCCGAACTCTGGTGGGAGGTACAAAAAGGGGCGTTGTATGTATGTACTTTGGGTTTCGAATAAGTAGTATAGAAATTATTAAAGAATCATTATTTCATTAAATTTTAACACTTTGTGTGAGACGTACTATAAGGTGTGGACCAATATGGCCCATCTTCGTACTTAGAATGCGATTGGGAAAAAAATTCCCACATACCAAATTTTAAGTCAATCGGTTACTCCTTTCGAGAGTTATCGTTCGCACCAACCAGCAGGCAGACACAAAGAACAGTTTGGTTGCCTCAACCGAATTATTTGCCAACCGAATTTTGGTAGTTCTGTCGACTAGCATGCGATTCCATTAGGACAGCAAACATTTTGGTTGTGGTATACTTCTGCTTCCATGTTGACAAAAATCATATTTGGTTACGCTTATTAGGAAAATGGTAGCCAAAATTGTTTTTACAAAATTGGTTGTTCTGACAATTTGTCAGTCGTATACTACCGACAATCAATTAAAAACAGTTTTCATTAATTTTTATTTTATTTATTTAACAAAAAAAACTAAACAATTCATAACAAAATTAAAAATCCCATATTAAAAATTCATCACTATTTATATTTGAACACATTTTAGTACACGAGAGTACAAAGCATAACAAAACTTTTACGCAAATATCGCTTAACCTTGTGCCTTCAATTTCATGATTGTTGCTTTTATTTTTTATTTATGTCAAATATTTTGCACAACATATTATGCATTACACACATTATTATCCACGCGAAATTATATTTGACTACATATACCGTTCTTGAACAAAATGTTGAGGATTTATTTATGCCGAATAATTTTTTTTAGTTTGTCATGTATCAACAAAAGAACAGCAACCAAGCTTTCGGTTGTATTTCCCAAAATATATTTAATTATGTATTCTAAATTTGGGAAATTATTGGGACAACCAAGAAACGATTATTCATTAATATTTTTTCTGTTACAGTAACCAATTATTCGTTGCAATAATAATCTTTGGTCTAATGATACAATTTCTGTTGTCAAGAATAAAACATTCGTTATCACTTCCAAATATCGATTTAAAGTAGTTACCACAACTAAACAAGTCTCAATGAAAAAAAAATTGATACAACAATCGATTTAGTTGCAAGCATTTTCATTTGATCGTATCCACGTTATTATTGTTGTTTTAACTATTTATATACGAGTATAAATACAACCGGCGCACGGTTGTATTTTTTATTATTACTATCGGCGTCCAACCAATTATTTTCCTGGGTGTCGTTGGGGTCTTAGGTCCCTCCTTCGATGTATTACACTTTGGCCCGTAGCAAATTATATATACCCTCGTCACACTAAAGTGAGGGCATAAACATCAAAAAATTAAAGAGTTAAATTTGCACAAACAATGAGTAGTGACCACATTTGTTAACGGTATTTTCCACTTTTGTTGCATAATTTTAATTTTTTACGTCATTTCGTCGCCCTTCATTACAAGCAAAAATAACAATATTGCCTTAGGCCAAAATAATAAAGTAATGGACCAAAAAAATTTGCAAGCAATATCTAGTCACCAGTGTCATAATCATATTTTCGTTGCTTTCATTTTAATACATAATTATTTACACGCTGAAAAATAATCGCTTCTGTAGTATATTGTCCCAAACATATTCGGCTTGAAACATATATATGTTTAGGGTACACTCTAAACATATTATATTGGGTATACACAAAAAGTATATATTTGGGAAAATGTTATTCTAAACAAATCATTGTTTACATCTAATACGTTTTTATTTGGGACTGTTATTTCCGAAACAAACATTTATTTGCACTTAAGAATTCAGAAAAGACGTTAATTGTGTTGAATTTTTTACTAATTCAAAGTTATTTTTTAGAAATTTTGAATGCCCTTAAAAATAATAAATAATAATAATTAAAATCGTATAATCTTGGATCAAAATAAATTACTTGGAGGATTGACAAGAAATGATGACTTGGAATACTAACTCAGAAATATTAAATGAGTATTGTAACTGGGAGGTAAAATTCGAAACTAAGGAAAAATTTAAACTGATATTCTAAAAAGTCAGCAAAAGTTTTGAAAATCTTTTTTAAATAAAATATATTTGGATAAATTCCTAAACAATAATTTTATTGTATTTAAACACATATTTTATTTGAAAAAGTTAGTTTGCAAATATATTTTGTTGTAATATATTAATATATGCGTTCCAAATATATTTTATTGATTTTCAAATAAAATTTATTTGCTCAGAAATATATGATATTTAAAAATTTGTGTTACAAATATATTTCCTTTCGATTCAAACATATCAAAAAAGGCGATTTTGCCCCGTGTAAAATGACACAGATTTCATTTAAATCGGTTAATCCGTCCCAGAGAAGCAAGTTTATTGATATGTCCAAAAACGTCAAATCCTCCCAAAAATTAAAAATATTTTTTTATTAAATTACATGGAAGAGACTTACGAATATGCTGAAACGAAAATTTGGTTACCTAAAGGTAAATATTAAAAATGTTGACTATTTCTTTGTTTATGTAACTAACTAATACATTCTCTCCTGAATTCGCAAATCTTTACTATAACGAGTAATTAAATGCCAATGTCGCTAACGTTTAATTAAAGCAATTACATTTTAAATACTCACCTTTTGATAAGAAATCCTTACATTAAATTGTCTTAATTACACTTGCAACATGGATGTATATTTCCCCAAGAACAGCGGAAATCATTAGGTGTGAATGTGAACATTAAATACAATAACATTTTCATATTAAATTCACTACACTCATTTGAGGGAGGAGAGAGGAGCATAGTCCCCATCAACACTCCTGGCAAAAGGACATTAGGGACGTCAGCAACAACAAAGTGTCGCCATCGCAGACATCATTCGTGTAAAATAGCAATTATTCGGGTTTGAAGTTGAGTCTGAAGTTTGGGTGGGGGAAAAATCCGGATGTTCGCTGTACTCATTGCATTAGCATTAAATTTTGTTGCCCTTTCACGAGCTCCATGTTCGAGCACGAGTACGAGTATAACATAAAATAATTAATGCGTATCTTGAAGCAAAATGTGTTAAAGAAAAACGAAATGGAAAAACTATACTCGAGTAAAAACCATGGAATACTAACACATTAGGAGTGTCACGAGCAGAAAAGTACACCACGAACATATATTAGAATACGGTCATAGTATGTCATTAGTAGTATCCACCTTTTAGAGTCACCTAACCGTGAGCGCCACCCACCATGATCGTAAGCAAACAGACGAAATGCTACTTCTGACAGACGGATGTTGGGTTAAGGTGCTCATTAGAAGGAAAGCGAAGGAAAACAACAACAAATAAAGAGAAAAAATAAAAGTGGCAAGTTCTCCAAGACACAGGGATAGTAGTGCAAAAGAAAAACAACAAAACAATAAACAGTGGCGGAATTTCGGAAAAATTCAATAAATCAACTGTTTCCTAACCAGTCGGGGGTCGTTGTTCGATATTTTAGATTTTCGTTTCAAAAATTTAACTCATCTAAATATTATGGGTAAATGTTACTAATTGTATTAAACTGATGTAAACAAATAGCATAGCCACATAAATTCTCAAATTTACTGGATCGTTTCGCCAGAAAGTGAAAAAATGAGAGTGATGATGCACCCTTTAGAGGCAAAGTATTATATTCCAGGGTATTTAGTCGGTTTACTCGGTAGAAATTTTCTTACTTGTATTTATTCATTTTGATCCCCTCACCTTAGAGAGGAGGGTATATATCATTTGCTACGAGCCAAAAGTGTAACACATCGAAGGAGTGACCTAAGACCCTAAATATGTTCGGCGGAAATCCGTTTTGGGCAATTTTAAGTCGTTTGAGCAATGTCCGTACGTCCGTCTATCTGTCTGTGAGTCTGTCTGCTGGCTTGTGCGCACGATAACTCTCGTTAGGCTTAACCGATTGACTTCAAATTTGGTATGCGCTAATATTTTTCTCTATCTCCGGCTAAGCTCACTCCTTCTAGCACCTCCCCCACAAAGGGTTAATATTTAGTGAAATATTGATTCTTTAATTACTTCTATACTACTTACTCGAATCTTCTTAAGTTCCAAACATAGCATTAGTTTATTAGCAGCTATCACCTCGAGACAAATGGGTATGGGTACCACGCCCCTTTTGGTACCTCCCACAAAAATGGACCTTTGCACCAAAAATTAACACCTTATAACTGTAATACAAGTGCATACAAATACTTGAAATTTTGTACAGTGTAATGCTTTTATAGTACCTACAGTCCAGAGAAAAGTGGGCATTTTTGGCACGCCCCTTTTGGTACCTCCCAAACAAATGGACCATTTTGCACCAAAAGTTAACAGCTTATAACTTTAATACCATTACGTACCATGCATTCCATGGATTGCATTCAATTTTAATACTGGAAAAATCATTGGATATGAAGCAAATCATGAAACGATCCTTTTTGTTTAAATAAATTATTAAAAGAAAAGAAAGCTGCAATTTTTAGGCCGCATATTCTTTAGCCATGCTCTTAACCTGAAAAATGTGATATTTATTGCTTAAAACAGATTTTTTGAGAGGTACATCTATGTACAAGGGGACTACAACAAAAATTTTAATTGTATACATTTGATTAAGATGAATTCTTGCCAAAATAGAACATAAACTGCAAATTTTCAGCTAAATTTCTTAGAAAATGTGGTGTTTATGGCTTAAATAAGTCTTTTTGGGAGCGACATCTGTAGGTGGACTATAACAAAATATGAACTGATTTAAAAACTTTTTGCTGCGATGAATTCTTGTCTTAATTAAATACAAACTGCAAAGATTCAGTTAAAATGCTTAGCAAATATGGTAGTATTTGTGGCATAAATACGTATATTTTGGAGGGACTCTCTATAGGGTGACTATAACAAAATATAGTCTGATTTGAAAAAATTTTGCTGTGGTGAATTCTTGTCAAAATAGATTACAAACTGCAAAGTTTCAGGTAAATTGCTTTAAAAATGAGGTATCTATGACTCACAACCCGTATTTTGGAGCGAACTCAATACGGGATCAGTGCATATTACATTGTTTTACAAAGTGAGGGTATACTGAAATTTCTTACTTGTTTTCCATTTTCCATTTAGTATACCCTCAGAACAGAATCATAAACGCTGCAATGGGTAACAGCAAGTTGTCAAAGCGTGTCAATAGAGGCACTCTACAGGTGGGGCAGTTATGGCTCCTTGACATCAACCAAATACTATTTAAATTCGACCCCACGGGGATTTACATAGGTTATATCATATGCGGACGATGTGGTGGTACTTATCTCTGGTTTATTTCCGTCCGTTCACGGGATACGACACCAAGGTATACACGGACGGCTCCAAAATATGCTGTCGGCTGTCTTCTCCGAAGAAGCGCATATATCACTATCACTAGAACTTCCAGTGTGTTTCAGGCGGATACTTCAGCAGAATCATAAAACAGATCGTATAGGAATATTTTTCGATAGTCTGCCGGCTCTGCTAGCACTCAAGTCCAACATCGCCACAACAAGACTTGTGAAAGACTGTAAGGAAGAACTTGCTAAGCTAGGTCATTTTGCACGAGTAGTTCTCACCTGGATCTCAGGTCATAGGGGACTTGTGGGAATAAAAAACCGGACGAACTAGCTAGAGCAGGTTCCTCTTCTAACGAACACCAAATGGCGTCAGTCGCAACTCCTTTGGGAGTCGTTAAGAAGGATATCTTTAATTACTATCTGAAACAAGCAGAGACCAGGTGGGATAGAACTGAAGCATGTCGAATATCCAAAGGCACCTGTCCAATAGAGTGTCGTAAAAAAATATGGGTTGTTTAAAGCTTATACACGGGGAAATCGCCATTTTTGATATGTTTGAATCGAAAGAAAATATACTTGGAAACAAATTTTTTAAATATTGTATATTTGTGAAGAAATAAATTACATTTAAAAATCAAGAAATTTTATTTGGAACGCATATATTAATATATTAGAACAAAATATATTTGCGAACAAACTTTCACAGTTATAATATGTGTTTACACATAAACAAAGTTATTGTTTAAGAAGTTTCACAAATATATTTTATTAAAAAAAGGCTTTTAAAACTTTGCTGAATTTGTCGAACTTTAGTTAGTTTTTCCTAGATAATGTCATAAGCAGCATTAGCTTTATCTTACAGAGCTAATTTTTAATAAATAAATATTACAATTCATCACTTTTTGTCCATCCATCAATGCAATTTATAGTTACGAAAGATTATAGAATCTAAGTTTTAATTGAATTTTACAAACATATAAAATTTCTAAAAATTTGCGCTTTGAACTTCTGAAAACCAGAAAACTCCCCTTTAAATTAATGCATGGATACAATGCCAAAATACTTAAACACAAATTTATCTTTGTTTCGGAAATAATAGTTCCAAATAAAAACATATTAGGGTGGGAACAAAGTTTTGTTTAGAACAACATCCTCCCAAACATATAATATTTGTATGTGTCAAATATAATATATTTGGAGTGTACCCTAAACATATGTATATTTCAAGCTGAATATGTTTGGGACAATATACTACAGAAGCGTTTTTTTTTCAACGTGTATGAAAATATGGTTTGTATATTCGCAAAATATGTCGTTTCTGCGATCGCGAAAATCGGGGTTTTCTTCAATAAAATTGTCAATTTTTATTACTTTTTCACGGGGCAAAATCGCCTTTTTTGATTTGCTTGAATCGAAAGAAATATACTTGGAACACAAATTTTTAAATATTATATATTTTCGAGCAAATAAATTTTATTTGATAATCAATAAAATGCATTTAGAACGCATATGTTAATATATTAGAATAAAATATATTTGCGAACTAGTGTTCTCAAATAAAATATGTGTTTAAATACAAATAAAATTATTGTTCATTAATATTTCCAAATATATTTTATTTAAAAAAAAAGATTTTCAAAGCTTTGCCGAATTTTTCGAACTTTAGTTTTAATTTTTTCAATTAAAATGGCATACTTAGCATTAACTTCTATTTGAAACCACTTATTTTTATTTTCTAACTATCGCTGTCATTATTTTCAATTATAAAGAAATTTTACTAACATTAAAAATTTCTAAAAATTACCTTTCAATTTCGATTTTTTTTCAGCGTGTTGGAATTTACCACTGGAAATTAAAATCTGGACCTTTATTTTGCAAATTGCAATATAAAGTCACTTTTTCTCAATTTTAGTGCAATTTTTAGCGGATTTTAACAAAATCGGAAATAAAATGATCATTCACTCATTAGTTCATTAGTAGTTCAACCTCAAGAGCTGAAATTTGTAAGAAGTTGGACATTTTGTACGACATTTGCCACAATGAGGAGGAAGAGGAGATGTTGAACGCCTTTTACTGTTTCTGCTCAGTACTAATACAACGAAGACTTAAATCTTTAGGTCGACCGTTCCTTCATAACGTATTCGAGGCGACAGATATAGATCTGAGAGACATGTGAAATACTTCAATTTATCAGATTGGATATAAAGAGCACATCGAAATAACAAACATTACGCGAATGTTGTGGTTATCAAAAGGGTATATTAACATTCTAATTTAGGCTTAAGAACGGTTTTTAGCCATAACGTTAACCAAACAAACCAAACATTACCTCCCCTTATAGTAGGGTATACTCCCTTATAATTAGTTAGGAGCCACAAGTGTAACACATCGAAGGAGTGACGTAAGACCCCAAGGAAATTCGATTTGGGTCATTTTAAGTCATTTCAGCAATGTCTGTCCGTCCGCTGGCTTTTGCGCACGATAACCCACGAAAGGATTAAACGATTGACTTAATATTTGTATGCGGTAATATTTTGCTCTATCTCCGGCTAAGTTCGAAGATGGGCCATATTGGTCCACTCTATCACATCGAGCAAATGGAATATTGCTACCTTCGACACAAATGGACCCTTTTGCACCAAAAGTTAACTGCTTATAGCTTTAATATCTGTTCATAAAAATACTTGCAATTGAGTACAGTGTAATGCTTTTATAGTACCTATAATCCAAAAAGGTGGAGACTATTTGCACTCCCCTTTTAGTAACTCTCACACAAATGGACCAAAAGTTAACAACTTAAACTTTAATACCAGTACATACATTAGAGTTATTAAATGCAATTTAAATTGATAACAATTTAATTAAAAGAAATTAATAAACAAATTTACGAATATTTTTCTGGAACTGAAGGTGAGCGGTCCCATTTTTGGACCAGTCGCGTAGACTGCCACCAGATATATACACAATAAATTGCAGCACTCTTACTAAAAAATTTTGCAAGATATCTAAATTTAAAATTTTGGCTTATATGTGCGGTATAGACTGCCACCAGATACATAAACACAAAATTACACCACTCTCCCAACAAATTGTTCAAAATTTGGCTTGTATCGGCGGGGCCAGGCCCATTGGCCCGATCCCGCCCATTTTTGGATCAATCACGTAGACCAGCACCAGATACATAGACACAAAATTAAGGTACTCCCACTAATGAATTCTGCAAGATATCTCAATTGCAAAATTTGTTTTGTATGGGCGGGGCCACGCCTATTGGTCCAATCCAGCCCATTTTTGGACCAATCACGTAGACTTCCAGATATACATGTTTACACTACATTGCAGCACTGTCGCTAACAAATTGGTCAATATATCTCAATTTCAAAATTTGGCTCATATGTGCGAGGTCACGCCCATTGATCCCATCCCGGCCTATTCTGGACCAATCACGTAGACTACCACCAGAAATATATACACTACATTGCAGCAATCTCGATGTCAATTTGTGCAATGTATCTCAATTCCAAAATTGCTTATATGCCCATTTGTTATACGCCCATTGGTCCGATTCCGCCCGTTTTTTGACCAATCACGTAGACCATCACCAGATACATATACGCAAAATTACAGCACTATCGCTAACAAATTGTGCACGATATATCAATTGTAAAATTTTGTTTATATGGGCGGGGCCACGCCCACTTGATATATCGAAAATTCAAGTACCCTATTTGCTATAGGTCCAAAAAACAAACCAACCAACAAATCTACAAACACACATTCCCTTTTATATATATAGATTTTTATGAGTAGAGGATACTAGAGGCAGACTGACCACGAACTTTTCTGTCAATTTTCCCATTTTCTAATTTTTTTTCCAAGCTTTATATATATATATATAAATATTTTTTCCTCGTTTTTGACCTTGAAAATGAGCATTCAATTTTAAGAATTTTGTTTCACATTGTAAAGGGGTAAATAACCCAATTTATGCTTATTGTTCTGAAAAAACTAATTTGATATCACATACCACTTTCGAGATACGGTGTTGTATATGTACACTGTTTTATGCATATTACAACAGTAAGGAAAGGCAGAAAGTCGGGCGGGGCTGACTATATAATACCCTACACCTCCCTTACAATGCGATGAGGGTTATTGGTAAGAACATATATTTGTGGATATATCTAATTCTGAACCGATACTAATCGCTAAATTAAACAATAATCGTTCCTAAATTGAGAAACATCTTTCTGGAGAATTTTGTAATGATCGGAAGTAAAGTACAACCTCTATAGCGCGTTGTAACCAAATTATGAGGAACATATATATGGAGGTTATATATAAATCTGAATCGATTTTCCCTGAATACACATTCATGTAAAATAGAAACGCCTTTCTGTCGAATTTCGTACTGATCGGATGTAAAATACAGTCTCTACATCGCTTAGATGTCAAATCGGAGCTAACACATATACATATATGGGGGCATTATCTAAATCTGAACCGATTTTCTCCGAATTTGGCAGTATTCCTTCATGTAATAAGAAAACTCTTTCTGCCGAATTTCGCTGTGATCGGATATAAAATACAGTTTGTACAGCGCTTGAATTTCAAATCGAGGGTAACATATATATGGGGGCTATATCTAAATCTGAACCGATTTTATCCGAATTTAGCAGTATTTCTTCATGTAATAAGAAACCTCTTTCTGCCGAATTTCGTACTGATCGGATATAAAATACAGTTTCTACAGCGCTTACATGTCAAATCGGGGGTAACATATATATGGGGGCTATATCTAAATCTGAACCGATTTCCCCCAAATTTTGTATTTTCTCTAAGTGTATCACGAGACTAGTCTCTGTCAATTTTTGTACAAATCGGTTCAAAAATGTGGCTTATACAGTGCATATATGCCAAATCGGGGGTACATATATATGGGAGCTATATGTAAATCTGAACCGATTTTAACCAAATTCAATAGGGATCGTCCTTGGTCCTAAAGAAAGATATGCGCAAAGTTTCGTTGATATCGGACCATAATTACGACCTGTACTTTGATTACAAGAATACATCTACAGACAGACAGACGGACATAGCTAAATCGACTCAGAAAGCGATTACAAGTCGATCGGTATAATAAACCAAGGGGTTATCTCTTCTTCTTTTGGGTGTTACAAACAAATGCACAAAGTCATAATACCCTGTACCACAGTGTGGTGTAGGGTATAAATACGCATTAGTCAGTAATTGGTTAAGTGCGTGAAATGTCATCAATCGACTTCGTATGAAACTTCGTCAAATATGTTTATCCCCTCACCTTAGAGAGGAGGGTATACTCGTATATCATTTGCTACGAGGCAAAAGTGTAACACATCGAAGGAGTGGCCTAAGACCCCAAGTATGTTCGGCGGAAATCCGTTTTATGACATTTTAAGTCAGTCTGTCCGTCTGTCTGTATGTCTATGAGTGCACGATAACTCTCGAAAGGAGTAACCGATTGACTTCAAATTTGGTATGCGGTAATGTTTTTCTCTATCTCCGGCTAAGTTCGAAGATGGTCCATATCGGTCCACCCCTTCTAGTACCTCCCCCACAATGGGTTAACATTTAGTGAAATATTGAATGTTTAATAACTTATATACTTCTTACTCGAATCTTCTAAAACTCCACCCATAGTATTAGTTCATTAGTCGCTAACACCTCAAGAAAAATGGGCAAAGTTGCCACAACCCCTTTGGTACATCCCACACAAATTGATAATTTTGCACCAAAAGTTAACGGCTTACAGCTTTAATATTAGTACATATAAATACTTAAAATTTCGTACAGAATAATGCTTTTATATTACCTAGAGTCTAGCTGTATTTTCTCTCTAAAGTGGCAGTTATTGGTGCGCCCCTTTTGGTACCTCCCATACAAATGGACCATTTTACACCAAAAGTAAACAGCTTATAACTTTAATACCAGTACCTATAAATATTTGAAACTTTGTACAGTGTAATGCTTTTATAGTAACTGGAGTCCGCAGAAAAGTGGGTCATATTGTCGTGTGCGTTATAGTTTTCAAATTGTATGGCAATTTAACGCCATTTGATTAAAAAAGTAGGGAAATTGCAAACAGCTGTTTGGCCAATAATCTCTACTGTCAGCTGACATCTGGCGGTATATACAAAAATGACAGCTGACAGGATAAGAGGAGGAGGTAGGAAATAAAGGAAGAAGATAGACTTTCATGGCCAAAATGGGAGATATTTTCTTTCTTTTTGGAATTGGACTTTTCACCGGCCGGACGCAGTGGCTCTTCCCGAAAATAAAAATTCAAGTTGATTAAAGTTTTTTATTGTGCGACACCATAAAAAAATATGTTAAAGCACACAGTGTGAAATAAAAGTAAAGCTTACAAACTAAATTAAAGTAAAGCTTACAAACTAAATAAAAGTAAAGCTTACAAACTAAATTAAAGTAAAGCTTACAAACTAAATAAAAGTAAAGCTTACAAACTAAATAAAAGTAAAGCTTACAAACTAAATTAAAGTAAAGCTTACAAACTAAATTAAACTAAAGCTTACAAACTAAATTAAACTAAAGCTTACCAACTAAATTAAACTAAAGCTTACCAACTAGAATAAAGTAAATTTTACAAACTTAAAGACAATTTTACAAACTAAATTAAAGAAAATCTAAAAAAAAACTAAACTAAAGCAAAGCTTACAAGCTAAGTTAAAGTGAAGTTCACAGACTAAATTAAAACACAGCATCAACCGCCACAGCATCAACAGCCACAGCATCAGCGTCCGGTGCAACGAGGGAGGCGCGGAATCGCATAGCCCAGCCTGGCATGCGAAGGGTATCCACAGTTACTCCTTGACTATTTTTTCTTTTAAACCTTGGACCGACAGACGAACAGACGGACAGTCTTATATATCTATATTTGTGCCCCTGTAGAAGAACAAAAAAAAGAACAGTGGTTAGTTTTTTTGTTAGGCCCAAACAATTAGTTTTTTTTCTTACCTTTTTGGGTAGAATCCCCGGACTAGGATTGAGCTCAGAACTAGGACAGGGCATTACTTTTTCGTTAAGGCTCAGGGTTAGCAAAACTGATTGTTCGTCCCTCCTGAAAAACAAGATAAAAGAAACCATAAATTTAATGATAAAAAAAATAAGCAAGACCAAATATACATATAGACCAGTTTACACGTACCCAGAAATACTAAGACAGACAGATACAGACAGACGTAACGTTTTGGGCCCTCATAGCCGTATGTTGGCGTCACCAATAGCGCCGTAGCCTCCATATACATATTTCCTGCTCCCTGCTCCCTCACCTAACCTATAAGAAAGAAGAAACCATACTTACCTTCACCCCGGCCGCAGCGAAACCTGAAAGAAAAAAGAAACAAATATTAATAACTAGAGCAAATGTAAATAAATAGAATCACATTTGAAATTAATTTGAATAAGAAATTATAAGATAAAATGAATTTAGAATTAAAATTAAAGTTAAATTAAATCTAAACTTAGTGAATTTAATAGATTTGATAGAATTTAACTTGAAATGAAGTATAATTAATGTTGAAGTAAATGAAATAAATCTAATTTTAAATTTTATAAAAATAATGTATTAAAGGATTTGAAAATGACATGGAATAAATGTGTTGACCTTGTGAAAACGAAAATTTTGGAAATGCATTTGGCTTAGGGCCATTTCTAAGGTGGTAGGGAAGGGGTAGATAGGGGTAAGTAAAGGGTCAATCATGGGATACCTAAACAGATACATACGTAGGTATCAAGGTGGAATCTGAAGCCGGTTCCAGTGGGAGGGCCAAGTCTTGGCATGACACCAGCCAAGTGTCGAAGAGGTTCCCATAAGTGTACATTGTCTGCGATTTCGTGAGTGTCCTCGTCTGTTGTCCCTTCCTTTTTGCTTCTTTCCTTTTCTTGTCAAACTTATTTCGGGTACCCTAATTCCTTCAATGTTACGTCGATACGTCCGGTATGAATTTGTTTTTGTCGCTGTGTAAACTCCACGACGCCGGCAAGAATACCACCCCGAACCGACGAGCCATAGCCGCGCAAACGCCAGCATACCGGCAACGCCGGCGAAGTGGAACGAAAATCAGAAAGTTTGTAACCCGAGCACAGTACAATATTGGCACACCCCTTTTGGTACCTCCCACACAAATTGACAATTTTGTACCAAATGTAAACAGCTTCTAACTTCAATACCAGTACATACTTTAAAGTTATTAAATTACAAGAAAAATAAATTTACGAATATTCTTTGGGACTCAAGGTGAGGGGAAAGTTTACCCGACTGAACTTTCTTACTTGTTTTTTTTTCAAAATATCCCTACTGTGTTTATATTCTGTTCGTTTCATATATATATGAATGGAATTGCTTAGATTTTTCATACAGATATGCACACATGTACATTTAGGTATATACATTAGTAAGGGTCGGTCCCCATAAAAAAAAAAATGTTAGACCTGTCACCCCCTAGTTTTGAAGATTATCTACAGACAAATCCGGAGCAACAATTTTTTTGTGCTCCTTACATGACGCCCCTTTAATTTTATTATCCTATGTTGATATTTGATGTTCGATCGTAACGGAAGGAATATCGTTGTTCGAGTTTTGGCAAGCAATATTTTTCGTCCATATTTCGCTTTTGACTCTGAAGTCAAATTCGATAAGTGACCTCTGTCATCTCGTTTTCTACACCTCAAAGTGAGGAATATTTTGAAATGCTAATAAAGGCCTTTAAAAATAATGCAACTTTTGCTTTTGAAGTACCCACTATTATTCATAAACAAAACAGTTGTATTGGTTTTAAAATTACAAAATACAAGCAGTGATAAAATAACACAATCTACTTTTGACGTCGTTTTCTGTCTCTCTCACACACACATTCACACAGAGAAAACGATCGGACATCAAATGCAAACGCAGGATAATAAGTTAAAAGGGCGTCATGTAGGGTACACAGACAACATTTTTTGGTGTTGCCCCGGAATTGTCTCTAGGTAATCTTGAAAACTAGGGGGTAACTGGTGCAACTTTTTTTGCGCCCCACTCTAATATACATACTCGTATATATCATAAACATTAAAACGTATAAAATAATTCTTAAACAGAATATTTTTTCTTAATTAAATTACAGCCCTGGAAAACGTCAAATGTGAGGAAGTTCTATTGAAACGTGCACGTCATGTCATTACGGAAATTAAACGAACGCAAGAAGCTGCCGAGGCATTGCAACATCATGATTTCGCCAAGGTAAAGTTATAATATTATTTTAAAATCCAATGGTAAGCAAAGCTGTTGTGGCGGTGATGGTTTCATAAAAGAGTTTTTCATTTGAGTTCATATATTTGAGTTTCATATATGGAGATATTAATATGATTGCCAATAGCTATCCAACAACCAATATAAAATGACATTTTGAAATTTTTAATATTTACGATTGGACAATTTTAAAGTGCATATGTATTTATTTTTAAAATTTGGAAATTGTGTGAGTATATTGTTGACCGTAGATAGGTTTATTTATTAGTTTTCGTTTGGCTAAATGAACATTTAAATAAAAAGAAGTGGTCTTCTTAATTTTTGTCAGTTATTTGTTTTATTAAATTTGTGATATTTCGACAAACATCGCAGGTTTGAAATTGTTTAAAAACGTATAAAGAATTATTATTGAAGCAAATTAATTTTTTTTTTTCAAATACGAGCATGTCGGAAGGGATCTATTTAAATAAAAATAATCGCATGTAAAATACATCTTCTATCTCAGATGCCAAATGGGACAGATATATATACATTGTATAGGCATTTCCGAGGGTCACTAACGTATGTTCGTATGCTTTTGATGTACAAACAAGCATGAAATTATAGTCGGGTAAACCGACTAATGTATACCCTCACATTGTGAGCAATGTGAATATACACTGGTATATGAGCTATTTAATTTGTCTTAATTCTTTCTTTCTTTTTGTATTAGAGGTACTAAAACAGGTGTGGTGATAACTCCCATTTTCAACAGGACTGTAGGTATTTTAAAGACTTTACACTATGCACAAATTTTGAGTATTTATATGCATGTTAACTTTTTTTAAAAAATTGTACGTTTGTGTGGGAGGTACAAAAAGGGGCGTGCTAATAACGCACATTTTTGGACAGAGTGTAGGTACTATAAAACCATTACACTGTACAAAATTGTACGTATTGCATGCACAATTTTACGTATTTGTATGCACAAATATCAAAGTTAGAAGCTGTTAATTTTTCGTACAAAATGCTACTTTTGGGTGGGAGGTACCAAAAGGAGCATGACAATAACCATTTTTCACTGGACTATATGTGCTATAAAACCATTACAATATGCAAAATTTTAAGTATTTGTATGCAAGGGTATTAAAGTTAAGCCGTTAATATTTGGTGCAAAATGGTACATTTGTGTGGGAAGTCTCAACAAATTATCAAATTGTTCACAAGGTGCTAGAAATTGACACATTATAACTATTTGTGAAAGATTAGAATAAGTGGATAGAAGTTGTTCAGGAATCTATATTTTACTAAATACCTTTGAGTGTGAGCTACTAGAAGAAGTGGACCAATATGGTCCGGCTTCGAAGTTAATCTGAGTCAGAAAAAAACCAGTAAGGAAAGGCAGAAAGTCGGGCGGGGCCGACTATATAATACCCTACACCTCCCTAACAATGCGATAAGGGTCATTGCCATAATAATTTGGAATAATTGGTAAATGGGTAGAAACATATTATCTAATTCTGAAACGATAATCGCTAAATTAAGCAATATTCGTTCCTAAATTGAGAAACATCTTTCTGGAAAATTTTAATGATCGGAAGTAAAATACAACTTCAATAGCGGTTTGGTACCAAATCAGGAGGAACATATATATGGAGCTTTAATATAAATCTGAACCGATCTTCCCTGAATACTCATTCATGTAAAAAGACCTCCTTCGGTCGAATTTCGTACTGATCGGATATAAAATACAGTCTCTACAGCGCTTACATGTCAAATCGGGGGTAACATATATATGGGTGTTATATCTAAATCTGAACCGATTTCTTCAAAATTTAAAAGTGTTCATTCATATAATAGGGAACCTCTTTCTGACGAATTTAATACTGATCGGATATAAAATACAGTTTTTACAGCGCTTACATGTGAAATCGGGGGTAACATATATATGGGGGCTTTATCTAAATCTGAACCGATTTCTTCCAAATTTAACAGTGTTCATTCATATAATAAGAGACTTCTTTCTGCCGAATTTTATACTGATCGGATATAAAATACAGTTTTTACAGCGCTTACATGTGAAATCGGGGGTAACATATATATGGGGGCTATATCTAAATCTGAACCGATTTCTTCCAAATTTAACAGTGTTCATTCATATAATAAGAAACCTCTTTCTGCCGAATTTCATACTGATCGGATATAAAATAACATTTTTATAGCGCTTACACGTTAAATCGGGGGTAACGTATATATGGGGGCTATATCTAAATCTGAACCGATTTCTTCCAAATTTAACAGTGTTCATTCATATAATAAGAGACTTCTTTCTGCCGAATTTTATACTGATCGGATATAAAATACAGTTTTTACAGCGCTTACATGTCAAATCGGGGGTAACATATATATGGGAGCTATATCTAAATCTGAACCGATTTCTTCCAAATTTAACAGTTTTCATTCATATAATAAGAAACCTCTTTCTGCCGAATTTCATACTGATCGGATATAAAATAACATTTTTACAGCGCTTACACGTCAAATCGGGGGTAACGTATATATGGGGGCTATATCTAAATCTGAACCGATTTCTTCCAAATTTAACAGTGTTCATTCATATAATAAGAGACTTCTTTCTGCCGAATTTTATACTGATCGGATATAAAATACAGTTTTTACAGCGCTTACATGTGAAATGGGGGTAACATATATATGGGGGCTATATCTAAATCTGAACCGATTTTAACCAAATTCGATAGGGATCGTCCTTGGGCCAAAAAAAAGATATGTGTAAAGTTTCGTCGAGATCGGACCATAATTGCGACCTGTACTTTGATTACAAGAATACATGCACAGACGGACAGACGGACAGACAGACAGACGGACATAGCTAAATCAACTCAGAAAGTGATTCTAAGTCGATCGGTATAATAAACGATGGGTCTATTTCTTCTCCTTTTGGGTGTTACAAACAAATGCACAAAGTTATAATACCCTGTACCACAGTGTGGTGTAGGGTATAAATATACCCACAAACCAAATTTGTAGTCAATTGGTTACTCCTTTCGAGAGTTATCGTGCGCACCGGCCAGCAGATAGGCACATAGACAGACTGACAGATGAACGGACATTGCTAAAATTAATTAAAATGACCCAAAACGGATTTCAGCCAAACATACTTAAGCGGAAATCCGTTTATAGTTTTAATATCACTTCATACAAATATATATAATTTTATACCATGTAATACGTTTATTGTATCTAGAATCTAGAGAAAAGTGGACGTAATTGGAACGCCCCTTTTGGTACCTACCACATAAATGGACCATTTTGCACCGAAGTTACAGCCTGTTTCTGTAACATAAAAATTTGCTTTCGTTCGCCTGCCAGACGACAAACAGCAGATTTAAGTATCACTAACTACCATCGCAACGACAAATCGCACGATAATTAACTCGTACGAAAACGTAATAATTTCAGTGTAAGTTTTGGTTTCTCTATCTCTCTTTGTTGTCATCTGGGCGAACACAAATGGCAGATCGAGTCACGTTATTTTATTTGTCCACAGATAAAACAATTACAAAAAACATTATTAAAAGCAAAAATAAGTATGTGTTAATATAATTATGGTAAAAAAAACAAGTAAGGAAAGGCAGAAAGTCGGGCGGGGCCGACTATATAATACCCTACACCTCCCTAACAATGCGATAAGGGTCATTGCCATAATAATTTGGAATAATTGGTAAATGGGTAGAAACATATTATCTAATTCTGAAACGATAATCGCTAAATTAAGCAATATTCGTTCCTAAATTGAGAAACATCTTTCTGGAAAATTTTAATGATCGGAAGTAAAATACAACTTCAATAGCGGTTTGGTACCAAATCAGGAGGAACATATATATGGAGCTTTAATATAAATCTGAACCGATCTTCCCTGAATACTCATTCATGTAAAAAGACCTCCTTCGGTCGAATTTCGTACTGATCGGATATAAAATACAGTCTCTACAGCGCTTACATGTCAAATCGGGGGTAACATATATATGGGTGTTATATCTAAATCTGAACCGATTTCTTCAAAATTTAAAAGTGTTCATTCATATAATAGGGAACCTCTTTCTGACGAATTTAATACTGATCGGATATAAAATACAGTTTTTACAGCGCTTACATGTGAAATCGGGGGTAACATATATATGGGGGCTATATCTAAATCTGAACCGATTTCTTCCAAATTTAACAGTGTTCATTCATATAATAAGAGACTTCTTTCTGCCGAATTTTATACTGATCGGATATAAAATACAGTTTTTACAGCGCTTACATGTGAAATCGGGGGTAACATATATATGGGGGCTATATCTAAATCTGAACCGATTTCTTCCAAATTTAACAGTGTTCATTCATATAATAAGAAACCTCTTTCTGCCGAATTTCATACTGATCGGATATAAAATAACATTTTTATAGCGCTTACACGTCAAATCGGGGGTAACGTATATATGGGGGCTATATCTAAATCTGAACCGATTTCTTCCAAATTTAACAGTGTTCATTCATATAATAAGAGACTTCTTTCTGCCGAATTTTATACTGATCGGATATAAAATACAGTTTTTACAGCGCTTACATGTCAAATCGGGGGTAACATATATATGGGAGCTATATCTAAATCTGAACCGATTTCTTCCAAATTTAACAGTGTTCATTCATATAATAAGAAACCTCTTTCTGCCGAATTTCATACTGATCGGATATAAAATAACATTTTTACAGCGCTTACACGTCAAATCGGGGGTAACGTATATATGGGGGCTATATCTAAATCTGAACCGATTTCTTCCAAATTTAACAGTGTTCATTCATATAATAAGAGACTTCTTTCTGCCGAATTTTATACTGATCGGATATAAAATACAGTTTTTACAGCGCTTACATGTGAAATCGGGGGTAACATATAGATGGGGGCTATATCTAAATCTGAACCGATTTTAACCAAATTCAATAGGGATCGTCCTTGGGCCAAAAAAAAGATATGTGTAAAGTTTCGTCGAGATCGGACCATAATTGCGACCTGTACTTTGATTACAAGAATACATGCACAGACGGACAGACGGACAGACGGACATAGCTAAATCAACTCAGAAAGTGATTCTAAGTCGATCGGTATAATAAACGATGGGTCTATTTCTTCTCCTTTTGGGTGTTACAAACAAATGCACAAAGTTATAATACCCTGTACCACAGTGTGGTGTAGGGTATAATAAATAACAATAAAATTGTATATTTAAGCATAAAGAAGTCAATATTGGCAGCTCGCTAAGATAAAAAAAATCATCAGTGTACAATGAGAGAGACGTGAGAGAGAAACAAAAGAGAGTCTTGATTCAGCTCAGCTGACTCACCCCGGATTGATTTTTTGGCCACCGCTAGTGTAAAGAGTACATACGTGTATTTACTAAGGTCGACCATACGAAAATGTGTTTTTTTTAAACCGGAAGTTGTGAAATTATTGATCTGGCAATTACATTACAAGGCGAACGATCGAACGAACCTTAGAGAACCCAAATTCCTGACGAAAGTGAGTGACTGATTTTCGTTCGCAGAGACTTTCGTTAGAAATACAGAAACAGGCCGTTAATATTTTATAATATTAATACCCGTGCACATAACACAGTACAATACACGATTTTGGGTCTCAATTCTGAGAATTGGACGTGAAAGTAGCTCAAAAAATAAGAAATTCTGCACCATTCGTTTAGTCTTTATCTTTAGTTTTTTCTCTTTTGTGTCTGAAGCAAAGTTGTAGATATTGAATATGAGAAAAAAAGCGGAACAAACCTACAGGAAAAAGCATCCAGTGCTTTAAAAATCGCAAAAACGCCCACAAAGTCATAAAATATCTGTCAGTAAAATATTGAAAAATACGTCTACGTTTACGTAATACGTATACGCATAAACCAGAACATTAAAACAGAACAGAACATTTTTGCGATTTTTAACGCACTATATGCTTTTTTCGGGTAGGTTCGTTCCGCATTTTTTCTCCTATTCAATACCTACAACTTTGCTTCAGACACAAAAGGGATATATATCTAGAAAAATTATAGAAAAAGTGCTAAAAATCCACTAGAGCAAAAACAACGTATAGACATTATATTATTAATTGAGTCAACTTGACTAAACGAATGATCCAGAAGTTCTTATTTTTGGGGCTACTTTCACGTCCAATTCTCAGAATTGAATCCCGAATCAATTAACTGAAAAATTTTAACTGTGTAATATAAATAATTTAATATAAAAATGTCTTTAAAAGTAGCTTTTACATAATGTTATAGATCGTTATTGGCACTATAATTGATTAGAAAATAAGGCAAAGAAAGGAGAGTTTGGAACGCGACTAAAACAGAAGTAGTTTTCTTGAACATCTTTAAAAAAATGAGATTCAGCGAATTCATAACGGATATTTTTAAAGATGCAAATTTTAAAATGCTAAAAAATAATAAAATTATTGAATCTTCCTTGTTTGATAGAAATATTTTTAAACCCCTCACCATAGGATGGCGGTATATTCATTTTGTCACACCGTTTGTAACACCACTAAATATTGATCTGAGGCCCCATAAAGTATATATATTATTAATCGCCGTAAAATTCCAAGACGATTTAGCCATGTCCGTCCGTCTGTTGTAATCACGCTACAATCTATAATACTTGAGCTAGGTGTCTGAAAATTGGCACAAACACTTCTTTTATCTGCAGGTATGTTGGAATTGAAAATGGGCAATATCGGTCCAATTTTGGATATAGCCCCCATATATGGCATCTCCCCACACAAGACCACAAATGTCAACTGATCGGGCTGAAAGTTGGTAACTGGGGCTTATTTATACCCGGTATCCTTCACACGAGCAACGGTGGTCATAGGTCCATGTGTTGATATAGCCCCCATACAAAAGTCTAAAGGTGATTTCTTAACGCCACAAAAACCTCCAATTTCAACGAATTTGGATGAAATTTGGTATGGAGTTTATTAGTACCCGTAACCATTTATGTGCGATCATGGTGAAAGGTATATAAAATTAACGCATTTACTTGTTGGTAGCTTTTTTTTAATTTAATTTTTAAGTAGGTTCAAACGTGACATGTCGGACGTGCAATTTTTTCTACGTCTATTTTTAAACAAAGCAAGTAAAGACGGATTAAGTTCGGTCATGCCGAATCATATACACCCTCCACCATGGATCGCATATAAATGGTTTCGGATACCAATTAACTGATTATACAAAATTTCAGCCCAATTCGTTGAAATTTGAGGTTTTTATGGCATTACGAAGATAAATCTAGAGGCACCTTTGCATAAGGGCTATATACTAACATGGACCTATGACTTCCGTTGTTCGTGTGAATAATTCTGGGTATACATAAACACCAGTTACCAATTTTCAGCCCAATCCGTTGACATTTGTTGGGAGATGCTATATATGGGATCTATATCAAAAAATGGACCGATATTGTCCATTTTCAATCCCAAGTTACCTGTAGCTATAAGAAGTATCTATACCAAATGTCAGTCAATTATTGTAGCCTGTATTGGAACATTTTTCAATGTTGCTGAAATTATGAATTTATACTTTATATTGCACTTAATCACATCGGTCCGTGTTTTGTTATCAGATCTCATAGGAATTACATTCTTTGGATGGCCAATGCTGAAGATATACCCTGCGATCTGGAAAATTCAGGTTCCTAAAAATTTTCTTTTATTTATGATGGTGATAATTTTATATACTTATATTCAGCCTCTAGCCAAATAGGTTCTTTTCTGAGTAGTCATAACATATTTTGCATATAGATCAGTGTTCGGCGTAAAGAGAACGTGCCAAAATTGTGTCTGTATTGGTGTGTTTGCACTGAACAAAATTGTTGGTTTTGTTATTATGTGCTGTGTTATACAGAGTGGAAAATTATTTTTTTTACTGACTAAGTATAATGTGAATTGGTGTGAACGTTTTAATAACGCAAATGTTGCAAATTCGAATCAAAGTTTTTATTTTAAATAATTGAAAAATATATTTTAATTCAATAAAAATAATTTTCATTCCAGTTGATTACTACCAATGATTTCGACAAACAAAATGTTATTGATTAAAATGAAAAATTTTACTAATATTATTAATGAACAAGTTTATTATTTCCGTTGATAAAAATTAGAAATAATGTGAATGTTTTAATAAAGTAAATGTTGAAAATTCAGTTTATTAGTCCTTCATTTTTAAATAGAAGTAAAGTTAATGTGCAAGTTTATTTCTGCCGTAGATTAAAATTTGAAAAATACGAATGTTTTAATAAAGTAAATGTTAAAAATTCATTAATTAGTCCTTAGTTTTAAAATAGAAGTAGAACATAAAATTTATTTAACTTAAATTCTTCCTTTGATTAAAATTTTAAATAGTGCGATTGTTTTAATGCGATAGTTGTTGAAAATCCATTTTCGTTATTGTTGAAATTAAAAATATTAACAAAATTAAATTTTTATAGGTGTTTTTGGTCATAATACATTTACAATAGAGATCCATATTTTCCCATATGTAACACTTAAATATGCGTTAATTATTTTTCTTCATTTCTCATTGCATAGTGTTATGTAATTGTCACATTTTGTCATATGCCGATTGCACATTTTGATGCTCAATATTTGCTCCGCTTTGGAAATATGTATAATTTTTCAGTGTACCAACTTTCCGATAAAAAGCGACATGAACCTACTTTGTTGAACGCTGATGAGCGACTGACACATTTTTTTCTTACTTTTGTGCTCTTTGTTATGCTGTTCGTGTTGTGTACGTGTGAAAACCCGATTGCGTTCGGGGCTCGGCCTAACCAGCCGCCGAACACTGATATAGATTTAACGTCTACTGTTTACATTATTATACAATTTGTGACTTTTGTATTTAATTGTGGAATTAAGAGATTTTTTTATTATGCCAATTACGAGAAGTATTGAGGACTTGAGGACACACGAGACAGAGGAGCATACTAATGCGTCCGTGCTAATAGATGTTGATGGTATGAGTTCTTCTGGAATAGCCAACAGAACAAGATCCAGAGGACGAAGATCTCGTTCAGGTGGGAACAGGAATCATGTTGAGTTTGATGTGGGGGCAATGGGTGAAACAAGTTTACCAACTTTAGTTGATGAGAAAATTACGAACTCCATTACTAATGAAATTGGGAATTTGATTGGTAGATTGAATTTGACTTCTGATTCAGAAAATATAAACTCCGGGACTCCGATAGTGTCAAGTTCGAGCGGTTACAATGGCAGGACCACGTTGCCATATGATAATCCAGAGGGGATTTTGAATGTGATTAGGAATTGGAAATTGACATTTACCGGGAATAAAAACTATATATCGGTGGTTGAATTTGTTTGTAGGGTAAATATAATGACCTATAATACTCTTTGAGTTATTGTGTAGGTTTAGGTTAGGTTAGGGTGGCAGCCGTATTTTTTTATTCAAGCTCACATAGACCTGTTTAGGTCCCTTGTGTTACCACGGGCTGAAATGCCCCTTATCGAAATCAACCTGTTTGATATACAAATTTGTCGATAGTACGAATATCGGTACTGGAAAGATCTGTTAGGCTGCCTAGAAAAGCTGACCCCAGTATGTCCAGTCGTCGTTTACTCAGAGCGGGGCAGTCGCATAGCAAGTGCTCAATGCTCTCTACTTCTTCCTCATCTCCACAGCTTCTGCAGAAGTCATTAGAGTCAATATCCAATCTTTTGGCGTGTTCGCCGATCAAGCAGTGTCTCGTCAGAACTGATACTAACGTAGACAATCTTTGCCTCTCTAGTGCGAGGAGATATTTTGATCTTCTCAGGTCATTCCTTGGCCAGATTTGTCTAGCTACTCTGCAGGTGCCGATTTCTGTCCATCTTTCGTTGGACTGCCTGATTGCCTCTTGCCTAAGCCAAAGCTTGCACGTGGATAGTGGCGCACCAATATATGCAAATTCTTCGAGAATTTGTAATGTCGACCCTTTCCTAGCAAGTTCATCGGCTTTGCAGTTCCCCGGGATATCCCTATGCCCAGGCACCCATATGAGGTGTATATTAAACTGCTCAGCCATCTCGTTAAGAGATCTGCGGCAGTCGAGGGATGTTTGTGAATTTAGGGATGTTGCCTCCAGAGAATTGATGGCAGCCTGACTGTCCGAGTAAATTTCAACGCCAGTGTTGGTTACTATGTTGCGACTCAGCCACTTGGCTACTTCCCATATTGCCATTATTTCGGCTTGATAGACACTGCAGGTATCTGGTAGTCTGTGAGCTATATCCAATCTAAGCTCTGCACAGTGTACTCCGAAGCCAACCTTTTCATCAAGCTTCGAACCATCCGTGTAAAAGTGGAGATGGTTTCTATTACCTGGTATTCTTCCAACCCATTCATCTCTGGCGGGAATCATAGTGATGTAATTTCTCTCGAAGGTGTATACCGTTGGTATATAGTCCACTCGGTCGGTTACCATAGCACTACACTTTGATATCCTCATGTGACCGTAGTTTTTGTACCTCCACATTGAAAGGCAGTTTAATCTTATTGCCGCTTTGGTTGCAACTTTTCTCGCCACAATATTAATCGGCAGTATATGGAGTAGGGCTTGTAGAGACTCGGTCGCTGTAGTCCTTAAGGCTCCGCTTATGCTCTGTGCTCTGAACCTTTGTTAGTAGGTTGGTGATGGTTAGTTTGTCAGTTGCCGTCTACCATACCACAAGGCCGTATAACAGTATTGAACGAACTACTGCTGCGGCCCCACCGCGACCCTACAGCCTTTTTGCAGGAATATAAGGCGACGTTGGCCTTCCTTACACGTTCCAATACGTTAAGTCTAAATAACAGTTTTCTATCTAGAATTATTCCTAAAAATTTTGCACTTTCAGAAAAGACTAGATCTGTTCCATTTATCCGAGGTGAAGGGTCCACATGTGGGACTTTATTCATGCAAATAAAGAGAACCAATTCTGCCTTGTTTGGGTTTACGCCCAAACCGCTGCTTCTGCCCATCTAGCCAATTTATTCAAAGCCACCTGTAGAATGTCTCGGAGGACGTTTTCGAATTTGCCACTCACTGCGATTGCAACGTCGTCCGCAGGATTTCATTCACCGCTAGGTTCCAAATTAGTGGAGACAGTACTCCTCCTTGTGGGGTCCCTCTGTTTATAAACCTTGTTGGAGTTGTGCACCCAAGACATGCTGTTATGCGTAATTAGTCTGCTGAATTAGTCTAATCAAACTAGAGTTAACTTTTAGATGTGACAGTGCCGCAATTACTGCATCTGAGTGAATGTTGTTAAAAGCCCCTTCTATGTCAAGAAATGCCACCATGGTGAATTCCTTGAAATGCAGGGACGATTTGATAGTGCTCACAAGTTCGTGCAGGGCTGATTCTGTAGACTTCCCTTTATTGTAAGCATGTTGGTTCACCGACAGGAGTTTTGTATCCAGGTTTTCCCTAATGAAATAATCTAAAAGTCTTTCCAGACCTTTCAATAGGAAGGAGGATAGGCTAATTGGACTGAAGTCTGTTGGCCTAGTGTGTGATATCTTCCCCGCTTTAGGTATGAATACCACTTTGGTATCCCTCCATCGATTCGGGATGTATGAAAGCCTTATACAGCCTACATAAATTTTCCCCAGCCAGGGGATAATGTACTTCAACATTTTCTGCATTTCTGCTAGAGTGATGCCGTCTGGTCGAGGTGACTTGAAGGGCTCAAAACTATTAATGGCCCAGCTTATTCTGGATCTCTCAGTCAACAAGCTAGCGACTCTTGATGGTCCTGCTGATCCTCTGGTTCTGTTAGAGAGTTCGGTAAGAGCCGAAACCTCAGCAGTCTCCAACTTCGTCAAAACTCTGAGCGCTATCCGGTGCTCATTGTGCTTCCGTTTTGACGGTCGGACATGACGTTTTCCCCTCACCGTACCACCTGTTGTGAGTACTGGGGGGAAATTTTCACCATGTTTGGTGTGGTCGGCTTTGGCCAAGACCAACGGACGGACAGTAGGATGATTGGGGAACCCCGCTCCATCGGAACGCGAAGGCATCCCCGTCAACGAATTTTACATCGTAGTACCGAAATAGGTACTACGATGTAGGCCTTCCAGACTTTGTACAGATTTTTTTTGTGCGATTGCGTAATATGTACTGCGTAATAGATTTTAACTATCCGCTCTGTGCTAAACACGTCCGTTCACTACGACTGATCAGCAACGATCGAGTTATTGTGTAAAGACATCCGATGAATCGAATGAACAAGTAGGGCGAGATTCTACTACGATATATGACCCAAATGTGACAAAATATAAGACTTTGACTGAAATAATATCTTGCGACTTATTAATAAGAGCATCATCGGAGGGAAGTTGGCTGATGGTGTCAAAGATATGCCAGGTTATAGGAGATGTCGTGGGAATGTTAAGACGGCCGACGGACAAAAACAGGATATTTGTGGCATAATTAACCTTAAATTTGAATTTCAAAATTGTGAGTATACCTTCGAATTTTTGATTATTAATTCCATAAAGCAGGATATTATTTTCGGGATAGACTTTTGGAGGAAATTTGGAATTTCAATTTCTGTCGATACTGAAATTAGTAATGTTGATAGTATTAAAGTCGATACGGATTTCATAGATTTATCCATAGATCAACGACGTAAATTAATGGCGATTGTTGATATGTTTCTGAACTCAGACAGAGAGGGACAGGGATGTACGAGCTTGGTTGTACACCATATTGACACAGGGGATTCTAAACCCATCAAACAGAGATATTATCCGATTTCGCCAGCCCGGGATTTTGTGTGCTGAGATTGATAGGATGTTGTCATTGGGTGTTATTGAGGAGTGTTCGCAGTAACCTGGTCGTCACCTGGTGTATTGATCGTTAAGCCCGACAAAGTCCGTTTTTGCGTCGATAGTAGGAAACTTAATTCCGTTACGGTTAAGGACTCTTATCCAATTCCGAATATTGAGATTACCATCTGTTCAATTTATCTCCAAGGTCGATTTAAAAGACGCCTTTTGGCAGATTAGGTTAGATGAGACTTCCAAACCTACAACGGCTTTTACGGTTCCAAACAGACCCCTTTACCAATTCACTAGGATGCCTTTCGGGTAATGCTATGCACCCCAAACGATGTGCCGCTTTATGGATATTGTTGTACTCTATCAAATGAAATCTCATGTATTCGTCTACTTGGACGATTTACTGATTGTCTCGGAGAGTTTTGAGGAACACCTGGCTCATCTTCAGGAAGTGGCGATGCAATTCCGAAAGGCCCAACTTACAATAAATATCAAGAAGAGTAGTTTCGCTATCAAGAGTGTTAGATATTTAGGATACATTGTAGGCGAAGGATCCCTCAGGGTTGATCCAGAGCGGGTAAGGGAGATTTCCGAGTTTCCACCTCCAAGGTGTATACGTCATCTATATACGTAAATTTTTGGGAATGATAGGTTGGTACAGACGGTTTATTGGTGATTTTTCATCAGTCACATTTCCCCTGACAGAACTATTATCGAAAAAGAGGTCATTTAACTGGTCACGAGAGGCTCAAGAATCGTTCGAAATGATGAAGTCGAAACTATGTAGTGCTCCTGTTTTAATTCACGCAGATTTTTCCAAGCCATTTATTCTACAATGTGATGCAAGCACAGTTGGAGTAGGGGCGGTACTTGCACAAATAGATAACGATGGAATTGAAAGACCAGTGGCATATATGTCACAGAAGCTAAATAAAGCGCAACGGAACTACACAGTAACTGAATTAGTATGCTTGGCAATTAAGAAGTTCCGGGCATATATTGAAGGCCATGAGTTTAAGGTAGTGACAGACCATGCAAGCCTGAAGTGGCTAATGCGACAAAAGGATTTGTCCGGACGATTGGCCAGATGGGCTTTAAAATTGCAAGGCTTCGACTATAGAACATAGAAGAGGCAAAGAAAATATCGTTCCTGATACCTTATCTCGATCGTTCGAAAATGTAAATGATATCTCAGAGGTCGAATTACAAGTACTGCCATCTATTGATCTGGATTCCGAAGCATTCCTCGAACACGAATATTCAAAATGGCGAGAGGACCTGGTAAAATCACAGTTTCCTGATTTTAGGACCGATGGTAAATACATTTACAAGAGAACAAACTTCTTCCAAAACGATAGAAGTGATAAGAAGATTTTTCTTCGGGCCATGGTTGGTTACGGACGTCAAGGAGTACATCGGACAGTGTGAGATATGTAAGACGTCAAAGACTCCAACAATGGATCTAAGATCACCAATGGGGAAAATGGTTGTGACGGAAAGTCCATTTCAGCTATTTTATGTATATTTTATTGGACCCCTTCCTAGAACGAAAAGTGGCAATATTGGTATCCTGATTTCTCTAAATTCACGTTTCTCAGACAATTAAAGAAGCTGGTATCTGGACCTATTGTGTCATTTTTAAGATATGATATATTCAGTTGTTATTGTGTCCCAGAGACTGTAGTTTCGGATAATGGAACTCAGTTCAAAGGCAAGGAGTTTGAGAAACTACTAGCAGAGTTTGGAATTAAACACCAGTACACCGCGGTATACAGTCCTCAGGCAAATGCGAGTGAGCACGTTAATAGGTCGGTTAACGCAGCCCTGAGATCCTATGTTAGAGACGACCACAGAAATTGGGACCAATATATTTCAAGGGTTAATTGTGCGTTGAGAAATACCATACATCAAACAGTAGGAAATACTCCGCATCAAATAGTGTTTGGGAAAAATATGATAACTCACGGTGGGGATTACGAAATTCTACGCAGACTGCAACTATTAGAGGACAGTGATGCTGGGATTCAGCGGATGGACAGGTTCACGTTATTACGGGATTCGATACAGGCGAAAATGTGAGAAGAATACAATAAGAATGAAGGAATAGACATTTTGAATTGGGGCAAGTGGTTTTTCGTCGCAATTTTACCCAAAGTTCAGTGGTAAATAAGTTCAATGTTAAATTAGCCCCAGTGGGGATTAAGGCCGAAGTAATACGGAAAATTGGAAATGTAAATTACGAGTTAAGAGATCTTGGTAGTGGAAAATTTGGAGTTTATCATCTAAAAGACATTTGGCTATAATATTTTTTTTACTACTATATATGTATGTACATTATATAGTTTTAGTCGGAATGTGCTTTGAATTTTTAAAATTTTCGAAATGGAGATTTTTTCATTTTTTGATTGATTGAAGAAAAATATTTGAAAATAGAGGATATACATTTTTTTGTGTGCTGAATTGAATTCAGAGAAAATAAATTATTTTGATTTTAATTATCCGTGATATAAATTGGATTCTTGAATAGTCGGAAGAACAATTCAGAAAATACTCGCAGCCAAATTAACGGATTGAGTGCAGTGGAAAAACTCAATAATCTCAGATTTGGAGTCCGATTCATTGCGAATAATGTTTGATTTTGATCAAACGTTATCCGGTTTATATGTCGTGCTTTCTTGTGGATACTAATCTGGGAAAAAGAGACCAATTATAAAGGCATTAAGGACGAAAGGAAGATATAATGCAAAAATTGAGGGGAAACATCCTTGAAGAATTCAAAGACATCAGCCTGTAACCAGAATTCACATTTGCAAAGGACATTGAACGACAAATCGTTATTTTTAACTCCAAGTAATTTTATATCATACTAAAAGAAAAAACCGTCATATCAAGGAAAAAACATACGAAAAATACTATAGGTCCCACGAACTATGGAAAAAGAAGGGGAACCTCTAGGAAATTAGGCATTATAAACCAGTAAGGAAAGGCAGAAAGTCGGGCGGGGCCGACTATATAATACCCTACACCTCCCTTACAATGCGATAAAGGTCATTGCCATAATAATTTGGAATAATTGGTAAATGAGTAGAAACATATTATCTAATTCTGAAACGATAATCGCTAAATTAAGCAATATTCGTTCCTAAATTGAGAAACATCTTTCTGGAAAATTTTAATGATCGAAAGTAAAATACAACTTCTATAGTGGTTTGATACCAAATCAGGAGGAACATATATGTATATGTAGCTTTAATATAAATCTCAGCCGATCTTCCCTGAATACTAATTCATGTAAAAAGACCTCCTTCTGTCGAATTTCGTACTGATCGGATATAAAATACAATCTCTACAGCGCTTACATGTCAAATCGGGGGTAACATATATATGGGAGCTATATCTAAATCTAAACCGATTTTCTCCGATTTTGGCAGTATATATGGGGGCTATATCTAAATCTGAACCGATTTCTTCCAAATTTAAAAGTGTTCATTCATATAATAGGAAACCTCTTTCTGACGAATTTCATACTGATCGGATATAAAATACAGTTTTTACAGCGCTTACATGTCAAATCGGGGGTAACATATATATGGGGACTATATCTAAATCTGAACCGATTTTCTCCGAATTTGGCAGTATTCCTTCATGTAATAAGAAACCTCTTTCTGCTGAATTTCGCACTGATCGGATATAAAATACAGTTTTTACAGCGCTTACATGTCAAATCCGGGGTAATATATATATGGGAGTTATATATAAATCTTAACCGATTTTCTCCGAATTTGGCAGTATTCTTTCGAGTAATAAGAAACCTCTTTCTGCCGAATTTCATACTGATCAGATATAAAATAAAGTTTTTATAGCGCTTACATGTCAAATCGGGGCTAACATATATATGGGGGCTATATCTAAATCTGAACCGATTTTAACCAAATTCAATAGGGATCGTCCTTGGGCCAAAGAAAAGATATGTGTAAAGTTTCGTCGAGATCGGACCATAATTGCGACCTGTACTTTGATTACAAGAATACATGCACAGACAGACGGACAGACAGACAGACGGACATAGCTAAATAAACTCAGAAAGTGATTCTAAGTTGATCGGTATAATAAACGATGGGTCTATTTCTTCTCCTTTTGGGTGTTACAAACAAATGCACAAAGTTATAATACCCTGTACCACAGTGTGGTGTAGGGTATAAAAATTCAATACCGGTTTGACCCGGTGATGAAATGGTTAAATTCCATATTTCATTTATCCACTTTAAATATATTTTGAAATCCTATAGCATTTATAGTTAAAGATTTGTTACTCTTTATCACTTCTTTTTATACCCTCACTTTAGTGTGACGAGGGTATATATCATTTGCTACGAAAAAAAGTGTAACACATCGAAGGAGTGATCTAAGACCCTAAGCATGTTCGGCGGATATTCGTTTTGGGTCATATTAAGTCGAATGAGGAATGTCCGTCCGTCTGTCTGTCTGTCTGTCTGTCTGTCTGCTGGCTGGTGCGCACGATAACTCTCGAAAGGAGTAACCGATTGACTTCAAATTTGGTACGTGGTAATATTTTTTTCTATCTCCGGCTTTGTTCGAAGATGGGCCATATTGGTCCACTCCTTCTAGTACCTCCCCCACAAAGGGTTAAAATGTTGTGAAATATTGCATCTTTAATAACTGCTATACTGCTTATTCGAATTTTCTGAAATTCCACACATAGCATTAGTTTATTAGTCGCTATCAACTCGAGCAAAATGGGCCATGTTGCTGCGCCCCTTTTGGTACCTCCCACACAAGTGCACCATTTTGCACCAAAAGTTAACAGCTTATAACATTAGTACTAGTGTATAAAAATACTTGAAATTTTTTACAGGGACGTTGTTTCCACGCCCCTTTTTGTGCCTCCCACAAAAAGGTACCACTTTGCACCAAAAGTTAAGAGCTTACAGCGTGAGTACCAATGCACGAAAGTGCAACAAGATTTTGCACAGGGTAACACTTTTGAAGTGCCTATAGCCCTGTAAAAAATGAACGTCATCACCACGCACCTTATGTAAATCCCACACAAAATGGCCAAATCATACCAAAATTTAATATCTGATAACGTTAATATACCACTGCAAAAAAACGCTTATAATTCGGCACAGTGCAATGAATTTAAAGTATCTAATGTTCAGCGAAAAATGGGTGTATTTGATAAACCCCTTCTGGTACCTCCCACACAAATTGACAGAATAATTCGAGTAATATTCAATATTACATTACTCACAAAGTGAGGGTATACCTTAGTCGGTTTACCCGACTGAAACTTTCTTACTTGTTATAAACTGACTTTAAAAACTCAAAATGGAACCTTGATGGACCTAAAAGATATAGCTATTTGATTGAGTCTACTTATCTATATATATCTATATATATAAAAATGAAACGGTCCATCTGTGTAATGGCATCACGTCAGAACGGCTGGAGCGATTTGGATAATTTTTTTTTATTCGATTCTAAATTTTCACGAGATGGTTTATATAGAAAAAAAAAATTAATTGGACAAAGGGGCGTGGTACCTCCCATACAAATCGCAGGTTAAAAATCCGATATTTCTGCTCCTATTATAGGTATAGTGCTGAAATTTTGTTTGTATGCATTTAATGGCAGATTATGTGAATTTTCCAAAAAATGGGCGGAATCGGACCAATGGGCGTGGCCCCGCCCATATAAGCCAAATTTTGAAATTGAGATATTTTGCACAATTTGTTAGCGAGAGTGCTGGAATTTTGTGTATATGTAAACGGTGGCAGTCTACGTGATTGATCCAAAAACGGGCGGGATCGAACCAATGGGCGTGGCACCGCCCATATAAGCCAAATTTAAAAAATGTGATATCTTGCACAATTTGTTAGCGAGAGACCTGGAATTTTGTGTATATATATCCGTTGGCGATCTACGTGATTGGTCCAAAAATGGGCGGGTTCGGACCAATAGGCGTGGCCCCGCCCACAATGACCAAATTTTGAAATTTTTATATCTTGCACAATTTGCTATCGGGAGTGCTGCAATGTTGTGTATATGTATCTGGTGGCATTCTACGTAATTGGTCAGAAAATGGGCGGGATCGGACCAATGGGCGTGGCCCCGCCCTTATAAGCCAAATTTTGAAATTGATATAACTTGCACAATTTTTTATCTAGAGTGCTGTCATGTTGTAGATATGTATCTGGTGACAGTCCACGTGATTGGTCCAAAAATTGGCGGGATCTGACCAATGGGCGGGCCACCGCCCATATAAGCCAAATTTTGAAATTGAATTATCTTGCTCATTTTGTTAGCGAGAGTGTTGAAATTTTGCGTATATGTATCTGGTAGCAGTCTACGTGATTGGCTTTCAAATGGGCGGAATAGGACCAGTGGGCGTGGCCCAGCCCATATTTTGATATATCTTGCAAGTATTATATAGGAAATACATGAACAAAAATGCTCGGTATGCGATAATTACAGCTGCTCACTCCAATACAATCGCAATATGATAATGTGATGCAATATCAATGAAACAAGAATTTGGAAATTTTATAAGTATTTTCTGGACTTTCCACTGAATTCGGAATTTTTTCATTCAGTGAATTTATTACTAATACCAGTAAGGAAAGGCAGAAAGTCGGGCGGGGCCGACTATATAATACCCTACACCTCCCTAACAATGCGATAAGGGTCATTGCGATAATAATTTGGAATAATTGGTAAATGTATTTTGAACCGATAATCGCAAAATTAAGCAATATTCGTTCCTAAATTGAGAAAAATCTTTCTGGAGAACTTTGTAATGATCGGAAGTAAAGTACAACTTCTATAGCGCTTTGTAACCAAATCTGGAGGAACATATATATGGAGGTTATATATAAATCTGAATCGATTTTCCTAGAATACTCATTCATGTAAAATAGAAACCTGTTTCTGTCGAATTTCGTACTGATCGGATATAAAATACAGTCTCTACAGCGCTTGAATGTCAAATCGGTGCTAACATATATATGGGGGCTATATCTAAATCTGAACTGATTTTCTCCGAATTTTGCGGCATTCCTTCATGTAATAAGAAACCTCTTTCTGCCGAATTTCTTACTGATCGGATATAAATTACAGTTTCTACAGCGCTTGAATTTCAAATCGGGGGTAACATATATATGGGGACTATATCTAAATCTGAACCGATTTTCTCCGAATTTGGCAGTATTCCTTCATGTAATAACAAACCTCTTTCTGCCGAATTTCGTACTGATCGGATATAAAATACAGTTTCTACAGCGCGAATTTTGACATGGGCAGCGAAGCGCACCGGGCTCAGCTAGTATTAATATAAATTGAACTGTGGTTTCCACTACTTATCTGTAAATATTAAACTACACATACATTTAAATTCATTGACTCCTTATAAAACGATTATCAACAGTTCATAATTTGTATCTATGTTTATTATATCTTAGTTGTATTTAAATATATTTAAAATGCAATTTTGAATTTCTATCTTCAATTCACGAAAGGATGAGGATCTAAGGTCTTGAATCGACGCTGGGCTGTTGACGTAGACCTTATATTTCACGTGGCCCCAAAGGAAGAAGTCGCAAGGTGTTAAATCACAAGATCTCGGTGGCCAGAGCAATGGTTTCCTTGCTTGTGTGGCACGTAGCGCCGTCTTGTAGAAAGTAAACGTTGTCCAGATCAATACCATCCAACTCCGACCATAAAAAATCATTAATCATTTCTCGAAAGCTCAATCCATTCACCGTAACTGTTGATCCAACCTCATTTTCGAAAAAGTAAGGTCCAATGACACTGCCGGACCATAAACCGCACCAAACAGTCACACGTTGAGGATGGAGAGGCTTCTCAACAATAACTCTTGGGTTTTCCAAACCCCAGATACGACAATTTTGCTTGTTGACGTAGCCACCGAGGATGAAATGGGCCTCATCAGTCAAGTTGATTTTTCGATGGAATTCCGGATCATTCTCATGCATTTCAAGGACCCAATCAGCAAAGACACGACGTTGTTGATGATCGGCCGGCTTGAGTTCTTGTGTTAACTAGACTTTATAAGACATAAGACCCAAATCTTTATGCAAGATACGGTGTAATGACGTTTGTGGAATGCCCAATTCCAAAGAACGACGAGGAATGGACAAACCTGGGATTTCTTCAACATTTTGGGCTACAGCGCCAATATTCTCAGTTGTTCTTGAGCGACGTGCACGTGTTTTCTTCTTCACATCACTAACTTGTTCCAACAGCTAGAATTTGTCCACCAATTTCTGTATTGCGGTCCGATAAGGTGCTTCACGACGGCCCAAAAATGCTTTAGTTTTGCGAACTGTGACTGCAAGATTTTAACAATTTTTATCCCCTTACTTTAGAGAGGAGGGTATATATCATTTGATACGAACGAAAAGTGTAACACATCGAAGGAGTGACCTAAGACCCTAAGTATGTTCGGCGGATATCCGTTTTGACTCATTCTCAGTCGAATGAGCAATGTCCGTCCGTCTGTCTGTCTGCTGGCTGGTGCGCACGATAACTCTCGAAAGGAGTAACCGATTGACTTAAAATTTGGTATGTGGTAATATTTTCCTCTATCTCCGACTAAGTTCGAAGATGGGCCATATTGGTCCACTACTTCCAGTACCTCCCACACAAAGGGTTAACATTTAGTGAAATATTGATTATACCCTCACTTTAGTGTGACGAGGGTATATATCATTTGCTACGGAAAAAAGTGTAACATGTCGAAGGAGTGACCTAAGACCCCAAGTATGTTCGGAGGAAATCCGTTTTGGGTCATTTTAAGTCGAATGAGCAATGTCCGTCCGTCTGTCTGTCTGTCTGTGTCTGCTGGCTGGTGCGCACGATAACTCTCGAAAGGAGTAACCGATTGACCTCAAATTTTGTATGTGGTAATATTTTTTTCTATCTCCGGCTAAGTTCGAAGATGGGCCATATTGGTCCACTCCTTCTAGTACCTCCCCCACAAAGGGTTAAAATGTTGTGAAATATTGATTCTTTAATAACTGCTATACTACTTATTCGAATCTTTTGAAATTCCACTCATAGTATTAGCTTATTAGTCGCTATCAGCTCGAAAAAAATGGGCGAAGTCGCCACGTCCCTTTTGGTATCTCCCACACAAATGCACCATTTTGCACCAAAAGTTAACAGCTTATAACATTAATAACAGTGTATAAAAATACTTGAAATTTTGTACAGTATTATGCTTTTATATTGCCTACAGTCCAGGGAAAAATGGGTGTTGTTGCCACGCCCCTTTTGGTACCTCCCACACAAAGGTACCTTTTTGCACCAAAAGTTAACAGCTTATAACATTAAAACCAGTGTATAAAAATACTTGAAATTTTGTACAGTGTAATGTTTTTATAGTGTCTATAGCCCTGTGAAAAATGGGCGTTATAGGGCCACGCCCCTTTTTTAACTCCCACACAAAATGCCCAAATCATACCACAATTTAATGTCTCATAACGTTTATACCAGTGCACATAAATGCTTATAAGTCGGCACAGTGCAATGAATTTAAAGTATCTAATGTTCAGCAAAAAAAAAAGGTGTATTTGATAAACCCCTTCTGGTACCTCCCACACAAATTGACAGAATAATTCGAGTAATATTTAATATTACATTACTCACAAAGTGAGGGTATACCTTAGTCGGTTTACCCGACTGAATCTTTCTTACTTGTTATTTAATAACATCTATACTATTTATTTGAATCCTCTGAAATTCTGCACATAGAATTAGCTTTTGGTACCTCCCAAACAAATGGACAATTTTGAAGCAAAAGTTGATAGCTTATAACTCTATTACGTGTGCAGACAAGGACGTGAAATTCTGTACAGTGTAATGGTTTAATATTACCTACACTACAGTGAAAAATGGGATTTATTACCACGCTCCTTTCGGTACCTCCCACACAAATGTACCATTTTGTACCAAAAGATACCAGCTTATAACTTTAAAACCAGTGCATACAAATGCTTGGAATTTTGTACAATGTAATGCTTTTATAGTACCTAGGGTCCAGAGAAAAATGGGCGTTATTGGCAAGCACCTTTTGGTACCTCCCACACAAATTGACCTTTTTGTAGCAAAAGTTAACAGCTTTTAACCTTAGTACCAGTGCATACAAATAATTGAAATTTCGTACAGACTTTAGTACCTAAAGTCTAGAGAAAAGTGGCATTAATTGGCACGCTCCTTTTGGTACCTCCCTCACAAATGGACCATTTTGTACCAAAAGATACCAGCTTATAGCTGTAATACCAGTGCATACAAATACTTGAAATTTTGTACAGTGTAATCTTTTATAGTACCTAGAGTCCAGAGAAAAGTGACCGTTATTGGGCGCCCTTTTTGGCACCTCTCACATAAATGGACCATTTTGTACCAAAAGTATGCAGCTCTTAAATAAAACAAAAAAATAAATAAATTTACTAATATTTTTTGAGACTCAAGGTGAGGGGATTCATTAGTCGGTTTATCCGACTGAACTTTCTTACTTGTTGTAGTGAATTTTAATAATTTCAGTGCGTTGTTGAATCGTGTATCGTTCCATTTTTAGTAATGGCGTAGTTTCTACTTGTCAAATGTCAAAGAATAAAAGCTTCAAAAGTGACATCTACCGAAATACCGGGTGATTCAAAATAACACCTCTTGTTGGAAAACCCTGTATATCCATATGGTCGCCTTTTAGTCCACTTCGAGCACAGTGTTATAAATAATATTCAATAATCTGCCAACGTTGTTCGTTTGTAAGTCGATTCATGGTAAAAATTGTAGACCGAATAAAATTTTTTTGACAGTAACATGTTAAAAGAAAACAGCGGAGCTGCCAAAAAAAAAGATCCCAAAAGTGCTTCAAATTTGTGACCAAATAAATATGTACTGTCATAATGTATTTTTAAAGGGCATGGGATTGACTTTGTAATTGCCCCACTGGTTTAAATTCTTACTGAATGTATCCTTTATATGCGGCTGACGTTGTGTATAAATTTGAGATCGATAACTTAACGTTAAGAGGTTTTGGTCAGAAAATCTGGAAAAAATTACCCATAGTGCATCGGTTCAGATTTAGACAAACAGTTTTTATAGTTCTTCAGCGCAAACCGGGAAGTGTAAAATATCATATATATGGCTCCGCACGGATTCTGCTATTCTTTACATACTTTTGCATTCCCATTGTAATGTAACTCGTCCAGATTTCCTTTCTTTTTGCTCGTCACAAAGTTTTCCTCAAAAATTTTGCTTTGCTTTCTTCGCAACCAATTTATGCCCAAATAAAGTTATTGTATGCAGTCTCTCTCTTTCTGTTCGATTGTCTATGGAAGCATGAATGCGAAAAAAAAAAGATTTGTATTTGAATGAACATTTTTCGTGAATGCCGGCCGCGCAAACTATGCTCCATCTCTCGTACTCCGTTCAGGTCGCTCTGAATGTGAATGTCCTTTCAGAAAACGTTCAAATGAAGAGAGAACACATGCAATCATTAGCTTAATTTTTCGCTAACATGAATCAATGGCTTTTGAATAACGGGATGGATGGATAGATGTATGGATGCATCCAAGGGATGTTGAATAGCAAATGGGAGATGGAACATGAGAAATGCAAAAACGAAGCGAATGCCATTTAACGAGAAGAAGACGAAAAAAATGAACGAACACACGCTCACACAAAGGATGTTGTGAAAACTGAAAGCTCACAAAAACATAGTTAGTGGGGATCCCTACCAAAAGGATCCACGAGTGTGGAAGCTCAACATCTCCCATCCCACATATACTACGCTGCCTGTATGGATGGCTTTGTATGGGCGTCTGTGAAATGGCACAAAATAAATACCTTTAACAAATGGCTGTGAATGTGGCGTAGCAGGCAGCGTCAGGATCATCAACAGGGTGAGTGCTGCTCTTAGGTTTGGTCGTGGAGTTGGTTGGCTGATGGAATGAATGTTTACATATGGAGCCCTAAATGCATAAATCAAATTTGCTGATTGCAGTTGAATTTTTCCCTCACACGACACGCCGCACACCAACTGCGAATTCCGTTGAAATCATCCAAAACTAACGACATTTTTTTTGGGTAGGCCTCCTTCATGTGATTCTCTCTCGTTATGGTCGATGAACATTGTGTGTGTGGGTATCGTTGGAAGCGGAAGAATGGAGTGATCCCCCGCGCACCGATGCATATAATATCTATCTTGCAGAGAGAATGCAATGGTAGGCCAGGGATGTGTTTTTTTTTGTTAGGTCACAGTGGTACTGGTCTTGTCATTTGAACTCGGATATTATTCTAGCTCAAGACCAGCCTACTTCTGTACAACGATACAAAACATGTATTTTAATATTAGATATTATTGTATGTCTGAAAACTACGTAATTTTTGCAAAATAATATAATATATATCGTCGAATTACTGATATCTTTAAAACTATGCATTTTTGTAAAGACAAACACAATCAGTATACCAGTAAGGAAAGACAAAAAGTCGGGCGGGGCCGATTATATAATACCCTACACCTCCCTAACAATGCGAAAATGGGCATTGCGATAAAAATTTGGCATAAGATTTTCTCTGCCGAATTTCGTACTGATCGGATATAAAATACGGTTTCTACAGCGCTTACATGTCAAATCAGATGAAACATATACTCGTATATGGGGGCTACATCTAAATATGAAAGGACTTTCTCCGAATTTGGTAATGTTCATTCACGTAATAAGAAAACTCTCTCTCTACGGAATTTCGTACAGATCGGATATACTTATAAAATACGGTTTCAACAGCGCTTACATGAAACATATATATGGGGGCTATATCTAAATCTGAGCGGATTTTCTCCGAATTTGGTAGTGTTCATTCACGTAATAAGAAAACTCTCTCTGCTGAATTTCGTACTGATCGGATATACAATACGCTTTCTACAGCGCTTACATGTCAAATCGGGTGAAACATATATATGGGATATATATCTGAATCTGAAAGGATTTTCCTCGAATTTGGTAGTGTTCATTCATGTAATAAGAAAATTCTCTCGGCCAAATTTGGTACATATCGAATATAAAATACGGTTTCTACAGCGCTTACATGTCAAATCGGGTGTAACATATATATGGGGACTATATCTAAATCTGAACCGATTTTCCGAATTTGGCAGTATTCATTCTATTAATAAGAGAACTTTCTTTGCCAAATTTCGTACTGATATGATATAAAATACAGTTTCTACAGCGCTTACATGTAAAATCGGTGGTGACATATATATGGTGCTATATCTAAATCTGACCCGATTTTGACCAATTTCAATAGGCATCGTCCTTGGGCCAAAAAAGAGCACTGTGCTAAATTTCATGATAATCGGACCATAAATACGACCTGATTTTTGATTACAACGATACATCTACAGACGGACGGACAGACGGTCATGGTTAAATCAGGAAGTGATTCGATCGGTATAATAAACGTTGGGTATATCTCTTCTCCATTCACAAACTCATATTACCCTGGACCACAGTGTGGTATAGGGTATATAGGGAATGTAATTTGATGTTGTGGTCCATTTGAGAGACTTTATTGAGAGTTTAATAAAATGGAGCCAATCACATTGCAGTTATAGAGTGTTTCTCAATAAGAGTGATATGATTTCTTTGAAAGAAAAACACACTTATTGTTAAGGAAATTCAAAAGTTTTTTATTTAATGTGAAGTACAATCGATACAATTAAGTTCCAAATAAAACGTCATTCAAATGGCCTCCACGACTTCTTCTGCAGGAACGAATTCGATGAACCCAATTTTCGAGCACTTTTTCCACTAAATCAAGTCGTATGTCATGAATGGCACGTTCCATATTGACTTGTAAAGCCTGAAGAGAGTCTGGTTTATTTCGAAAGAGCAATGACTTCAAATAACCGCACAAGAAATAGTCTAATGGTTTTAAATCACAACTTCTTGGAGGCCATTCAATATCACAATTTCTTCAAATAATCGAATCTCCAAACTTTTCTCGCAACAATTCAATTGTTTCATTTGCTGTGTGGCAGGTAGCCACAATCGGTCAATGGCAAAAAGATAGCTCTAGGTGGTTCATCGAGTTCGTTCCTGCCGAAGAAGAAGTCGTAGAGACCATTTGAATGGAAAACCCGTTATAATCTGTTAAATAGAAAAGGTGAAATTTAATTTTTTTTCAAAAAATATTTATTTATTTATCAATTTATATTTTATCCCCTTCAAAGTATTCCCCCTCAGATATAATACAATTGTGCCAGCGTTTTTTCTTCATACCCCGAAGCAGTTCCGATATGAACTTTTTATATGGCCTTGAGCTCTCTCAGCGATTCGGTTTTTATCTCCTCAATCGATAAAAAACGCCGTCCCTTCATGTTTCTCTTCAATTTTGGGAACAGGAAATGTCGCAGGGGCCCATATCTGGTGAATACGGTGCATGAGGCATGATTAAGGTATTATTTTTGGAACTACGCAAAAGCAATGACGAGTGAGCAGGTGCATTACAGTGATACAGAAGCCATGAATTGTTGTTCCAAAATTCAAGGCGTTTTTTCGTATTGCTTCTTGCAAGCGGCGCATAACCTCCATTGGGACGATTGGACTTTGGTTTCGATGTCATAGCCATATACCCATGATCCGTCACCAGTAATGACCCTTTTAAGCAAATCTGGATCGTCTTTAATGTCATTCAACATTTCCTGAGCGATTCCGATGCGACGTTTTTTGCACTAAATTCAGCAATTTTGGAACAAACTGCGCTGCCACACGCTTCACTCCCAAAATTTCCGAAACAATTGCATGGCGAGAGCCAACCGATTTGCCGATATCATCTGCAACTTCTCTAATAGTGATTCGACGATTCTCCATAACAATTTTCTTAACATTCTCAACATTTCCATCGGTTTTTGATATGATGGATCTTCCAGGACGAGCGTCGTCATTCACATCTTCTCGACCTTCTCCACTTTTAAACATTTTGTCTGACTAAGAGTACTCTCACCATATGCCACTCTCAACATTGCATGTGCTTTTGAGCACTTAATTCCGTTTTTACACGAAATTTTATATTGATCCATTTTTTTCCACAGCAAAAAATCGCCGAACAAGCGACTCCAAAGAAACTACCCAGCCAGAAAAATACCATCCTCAAAGCGTCATGAAAGCACTGTGCACCGTCATCACACGGTGGGATAAAGCGTTGTAAAAGCGTCAAAATGATAACACCGATATATGGTGTGACGACGGTATTTTACAACGCTTTTGAAACGCTGTAAAAACAAAATTCATGTCGGTTTTCCAATGGTTTGAAGGTAATAATTCCCAAAAAAAAACGTATTTAGAAATCAATGAATCAAATGAAATATATTATATTTAAGGTATTCATTTAAATGAGATTTTGAATTCATAATATTGAAATTTTCCTGCAACATGCCAGCTTGTTTAATCTTTAGATGTTGTAAAGGTAGGACTGGGTTTTTGCATGTCAAAGCTGCACTGTAAAAGCGAATCCTGCAATTTTACAAAAAGAATAGTTCCTTATAGAAACTTCTAAATTTTGATAAAATCGTAATTTTGACGAATGCATATGTGCGGAATTACTTTACATGTTAATTTAAAACAATCGTTTTCGTTTATTTGGGAATTTTGCCTAACTTTTTGCAGGAAAATTTGTCATTAATTTCATAGAAAATCGTTAAATTTATTAGACTGGGGACGTTACTTTAAAAAAGTTATTCAGTTAGATTTTTTGCTTTTATACACAGTACACTAAAAACCTAGCTTTTAGACTTAGAATGTTTTGGAATGGAGGTATCCATTTAAAGACTAACTTAGATACCACTTTCCAAACACGATTCATTTTTCTCAATTAATTTGATCTCAAAGCATTGTAAATCCATCACGAAACAGCGCTTCAATTACATTTTAAGCAAGCGTTGTGAAAGCGTCTCAAAACAGTGCTTTCACAACGCTTTTTTCGTGGTACCGTCATAAATTTCTGGCTGGGTAAACACAAACAAACTCAACTAAGAATATATTCGAGACAAGTATGCCAACATTAAAAAAACGCAAATCGAAAAAAATCGTAATTCATTTTTTCAATTGAATAGAAAAATACTATCAATAATTTTAAACCCTTTTTATGCCCTCACCTTAGAGAGGAGGGTATATATCATTTGTTACGAGACAAAAGTGAAACACATCGAAGGAGACCTATGACCCTAAGTATGTTCGCCGGAAATCCGTTTTGGGTCATTTTATGTCATTTGAGCAATGTCCGTCCGTTAGTCTGTCTGTGTGTCTGTCTGCTGGCTGGTGCGCAAGTTCGAAGATGGGCCATATTGTTCCACTCCTTCGAATACCTCCCCCACAAAGGGTTAACTTTTAGAGAAATATTGATTCTTAAATACCTTCTATACTACTACTCGAATCTTCTGAAATTTCACACATAGTATTAGTAACACGCCAAGGAAAATGGGCGAAGTGGCCACTCCCTTTTTGGTACCTCCCACATAAATGGACAATTTTGCACCAAAAGATAACTGCTTATGGCATTAATATCAGTTCATACAAAGACTTTAAATTTTGTACAGTGTAATGCTTTTATAGTATCTAGAGTCCAGCGAAAATTGACCGCTATTGGCACGTCCCTTTTGGTATCTCCCAAACAAATGAACCATTTTGTACCATAAGATACCACCTTATAACTTTAATAACAGTGCATACAAATACATGAAATTTTGTACAGTGTAATGCTTTTATAGTATCTAGAGTCCAAAGAAAATTGGCCGTTATTGGCACGCCCCTGTTGGTACCTCCCACTCAAATGGAGCATTTTGTACCAAAAGTAAACAGCTTTAACTTTGCTACCTGTACATACTTTAAAGTTATTAAATGCAATTTAAATTGATAATAATTTAATTAAACCAAAAAATAAATAAATTTAAGAATATTTTTTGGGACTCAATGTGAGGTGATTCATAAGTCGGTTTACCCGACTGAACTTTCTTACTTCTTAAAACAACATTTGTTATCTTCTCATTCAGGTTGTTAATTATGTCAACATTTTTTAACATAGGACAAATGTATTATGGCTGTCACTTTTCTAGCGTTGTGTATATATTTCATGCAAAAGTTGATCGAATTAGATAAACCACGAATATAAAAGTTTTTTCCTCAAAAAATGTTTGTATTATCATATAAACTTTAAAAGATATAAACACATACGTCAACATTTGAAAAATGTATAGAGATGTTCATATCTTTATCCACATTATTCAGTTACCAAAAATACGCGGGACACATGGAGGAAGAATTTTTCGTCAGTTTTGTTCATGGGAGATCTTTCCGCGAAAAAATATAATTCGTAACTTTTGGAAATGCGGTTTCAAGTGTTTTTGGTTTTTCTACCGCCGTCAGCGCCCGCCACGTTGTTATGAAATATCACCGAAGAAGCGATTATAGCGACTTCAAGTTAAAAACACCAAATTTTGACTGAATATAATTTGGAATATTTAGAAATTAAAAATTAAATCTCCCTAAAACTTTGCTAAGTCGACTTGGCATGTTTTAGAATGTAGGTATCGATATAGATTGAGCTGAATTAATTGTCCCAGAAGGCTAACTGACATTTAATTCATTACATATTTTCAAATTTTGCAAGAATCGCAAATTTTGTTCTTGGTAAGTGATAACAGTGTAAACTTCTTAAATTCTCTTCTATGTTCTTCGGGGGTACTGCCAAGGCGCACTTAACAATTTATTTTTCGATTGCATTTTTGTATGCGAAAGTGTATTGTTCACTTTTGTCCCAGCAATGATCGTCAAGGCACATCCAGTAGGCGGTACAGATATCGATACCTCCATTCTTAACTGTGCTGTGAACTGTGAAAAGAGGTAGTTTTTCAGGAGAGGCGGTCAAAGTTTGATGAATTTTTTAAATTTGTGTGGAATTATTTTGTAATGGAAATCGGATGACCTGTACTGTTTTGTGAATAACTATTGATTGGGTTGACGAATAAACGGAAATTTTTGACAGAATTTAATTTGGAATATTTAGAAGTTAAAAATGCAATCTTCCTAAAAACATGCTAGGTCGACTTGGCATGTTTTAGAATGGAGGTATCGATATGGTGGACGTTTATATTAATTAAAAGGATTTTTAAGGATCTATTCCGAAATCGGAGGAGCGTAATTTTATTTTGATTATTATGCAAATTATGCACATTGCTAACCTCAAAATTATACCGTTCATATAGTTTCCCTTTAAGACATATTGTGGTTTTAAGCGAATTCGTACAATATAAGTTAGCCTGGATGAGCACAAAATTACCGTAGGTCAATGCCGACATCACAATCATAATAAAATATTTCAAAATGCCTTAGTGTAAGAATAGCACTTTAAAAATTAGCCAATTCTGATTCTTTTTATATGAAGCTGTTATTTTTTATAAACTACCATAACAAATACTATTATTTAATCCAACAATAGAAGTTCACCAACTATATATTCTTATTCTTATCACTTATTTTTCGATTTTTAATTTCGCGGTAATCGTTATGTTAAATAAAATTTCAATTAAAAATTGTTTTGATTCACTATATTATTGCAAATAATGAAGACAGAGCTAATATTTTCACATATACAGATAGAAATGCGAATGATTTACAATTGTAAGTTTAGTTTTCTTAATTCAGCTGAAAATACAATTTTATAAAATTTTTTAAAATTTCAATTTGGAACCGCCATAACTTTCGCACCGTTTAATTAGGGCTATAACTCTATAAAATCAAAACAAACAATTTTTTAATGGTAAAGTTTTTTAATTTCATTTTTATTGGAAGATAATTTTAAGTATTTTGACTAAGTTTTTTGAAGTCGTTAAAAATTAGAAAACCCTTATATTTTTTAATCATTATTTGCTGGCACGACGAAGACTATAAAAAATAGGAAAAGGTCGCAAATAATTATTTTTTCAATTGTCAAGTCTCAGCGAAAAAAACAATGCCTATTTGAAAAACATCTATGGATAAATGTAGAAATTATAGCCCTTTTGGTAGAATTAAGGTAATTTCAACAAAATCATATATGTAAACCCTCACTATTGCGAACGACGATATACATAATTTGCTACCGGCGAAAAGTATAACACATCGAAGGAGTGATCTATATATATATATTATTTTTCCAAAGTTCCAAGGAGGAGCATAGGGCCGTAACAAAATCATTCCACAGTGATCTAAGACATCAAGTAATTTGGTGGAAATCCGTTTCGGGCCATTTTAAGTCATTTGAGTAATGTCCGTCCGTCCGTCTGTCTGTCTTGTGCGCACTTTAACTTTCGATAGGAGTAGACGATTGACTTAAAATTTGGTACATGGTTATATTTTTTTCTATATCAAGCTAGCATCGAAGTTAGACCATGTTGTACGACTCGTTCTAGTACTTCCCCCACAAAGGGTCAAAATTTAGAGAAAGAATCTTACCAGAATCTTAGGAAATTCATTACATGGTAAAAGTTTATTAGAAGCTTGATAGCCTTGAGAAAAATGGGAGAGGTTGCCACGCCCCTTTTGGTAGCTCCCAAACAAATGAACCATTTTGCACAAAAAGTTGATGTCTTATAACTTTGATTCCAGTCAATACAAGTACTTAACATTTTGTGGAGTGTAATGCTGCTACAGTACTCGTAGTCCCGTGAAAATTGCAGTTATTGCCACGCCCCTTTTTGTATATCCCAAACAAAATGGCCAAAATAAAAATTATTCAAATTGACAGATTCATCCAAATAAAACATGTTCATAACATCTGCAGCAATCATCTAAATGTTTTCATAGACTGACAAATAATGAAAATTTTTTTCAAATTTCTGACATCTTCCAGCCGGTGTATCATATTACATTACTCATAAAGTGAGGGTATACCGTAGCCGGCTTACCCGACTGACATTTTTTTAATTGTTTTTATACGCAAATTTTTTCGAATAGGATTTGTTTTCTTCGTTAAGATGCTAGCTTTCAAAAGGTAGATTTCATGAAAATTGGAAATTTAGAAAATATTTTTTTTTAAAAAAACTGAACCATAATTTTTTTTAGTTGGTTTCAGAAAATAGTGTGCATCAATCTACAGAAAAAAACTTCTAAGTCTCTTACTTAAAAAAATTTCTGTTATAGTGTAATGTACGCCATTGCATAAATTTAAACCCATTATGCCAGCGTTGCCACTGTGCATCGATGGTCATGTTGGCTCTGCTTGAATGCTGTACTATACATTTGTATAGGATTGGTTGGTTGGGTACTATTTTTGTTCGTTTCGTGTGGTGCGCCATTAAATAATCTGCATGCAGGAAAAGCAAAGGAGAAAGCCTTTATTCTACAAATATCATCATTGACGATGGAATTTGTGCTAGCAACACATTCGTAGCAATTCGCCAAAGCCTTTGAAAATTGCTGCAGTGCAGTATGAAACAACGTACGAATCGCTGCATAGCGGGAGGCTTTGTGCGCCGTTGCTTTCCGCCGAAAAAAAAGGACGACAATTCTGCATAAATTAGTCTCAATACTCTTTTTCCTCGCAAACTTTCTTGTGCATTCTTGCCGACACTAGATTTCTTTTGCTTTGATTTTGTGTTTTTTCATCTTTAAATAATGGCTTTTTGTCTTTGTTTTGCAGCGGGAGAGAAAGAGAAGGGTTCCTGCTGCAGCATTTTTTAAAAGCTCTTAAACAAATTCAATGATTTCTTTGTGAGGTACGATGGTATATGAGGTTATATTAATATATTTCTCTCGGTTTTAAGGAACTTTTCATTAAATCATCTTTAGAAAAAATCATCTGAATTTAGAAAGAGCAACAACATTGTGTTCTTACCTTTAGTAGCCTTAAAACTGTTCACTCTTCCCTCCTATCCACTATTTCCGTTCAGTGCTTTTTTGTTATCCTCGAAAAGAGCAGCGGGAACATTCACACCAAAAATACAGCAGCATATTATGGGAATTACCCAAATTATGTTAAGTGAATGCATATTATACACGTCGATTTTATTCCACGACACACAACGAGAAAAAACCGCTATAACGCTAATGATGGCTGTTCAGGCTTTGATAATAGTTCAAAATTGTTGGTGTCATTGGTGGTGTTGCCACTGCTATTTCCATTTCTAGTGACATGTCAAATGGCGGTGGTTCTTTTCTAGATGTGAACAAAAGTGAATAGGGAGCCTGTGATTGGATCATAAAAAAGAGATGTGACCCGGCAAAAGTATTTACACATGGATGCAAAACGGCATTTATGCAATAGTGTATTTAAACCGAGTGTAATCTTGAAATTTGATAAAAGTCGAAATAATTAAGGTAAGCTCGAAGATGGACATTTTGGACCCGCTTCATCGGGTGACTCACCCATATTTATATATATAAAAGAGAGTGACGTTAGTTACTACACACTAATTCGGACTGGTCTCCGGCCAAACATGAAGAATACCCATAACCCAAATTCCCAAAAAATCCCTGCAAATGCTGACCACGTGACAGCTGAAGCTTCTGTAAGAGCTAGAAAGCTGCAATTTTGCACAACCTTACACTGATAGAAAAACCGTTCGTAACCATGACGAGCCAGTTTCGTCAATATATCTTCGTACTGGTGACGAAAAGCTTCGTACATGCGATGTTTTTGTACGTCAATACGACGAACACGATCATCAAGCCATGTTTTTGGCGATTTCGAAATTCGTCGAGGAAACGATAATGTTCATTCCCACGACGAAAAGATTTATTCGAATATTTTGCTGAAAATATGATAAAACGAAGCAATTAATTTATAGTTTGTGCTTAATTGTACTATTCTATATACATTCTGATTTCCTTAGTTAAATAATATGTTGTAAAAGTTTAATTTAAAAAAATCTAATAATTAATGACGAACACCGTTCGTCAGTAAGATTATCCATTCATCATGAAAATGATCGACGAACATAACAACAAAGTAAGACATGCTACGTCAGGGATGATAATTGAGCAATTTCTTGATAACAAGCTACTACATAAAATCTTATAGCAGCATAAAACCTTTTGTTTGTACTAGCCTATGCCACATTATTAGAGCAATCCTCAACGTGTGAGTGTTTGGTGCGGTTTATGGTCCGACGGGGTCATTGGACCTTACTTTTCCGAAAATGATGTTGGATCAATAGTTACGGTGAATGGATTGCGCTATCGAGAGATGATTAATTATTTTTTATGGTCGGAGTTGGATGGTATTATTGATCTGAACAACGTTTACTTTCAACAAGAGGGCGCTACGTGCCACACAAGCAACGAAACCATTGCTCTGTTATGGGAAAAGTTTCCGGACCATGTGTTCTCTCGAAGAGGTGATCACAATTGGCCACCGAGATCTTGTGATTTAACACCTTGCGAATTCTTCCTTTGGGGCCACGTGAAAGATACGCCAACAGTCCAGCGTCGATTCAAGACCTCAAAGATAGAACTCGTGAGGCTATCGAGGACATAGGGCAGCCACTTTGCGATTTGGTTATGGAAAATTTCATGAAAAGGATATGGTCCTGTAAGCGTGGTCTTGGTGGCCATTTGGCAGATGTTGTTTTTCATTATTAACGGCATACCTTCCTCTTTATTATGAAATAAACATCCGATCATTTATCTCAAAAATGGAATTTTTATTTGAATACCAAAATAACACCTCTTGTTGGAAAACCCTTTATAAACCGATATTTACGGAAATTGATACAAAATCATTTTTGATCCCTATTGAAAGTGGGGCATTTCGGTCCATGTTTTGATTTAGACTCTAAATATATAGAGGTACCTTCCGATTAGAATTCTCGACTCTCTAAAGAACACATTTTTAGCCGATTATGATGAAATATGAAAAAAGTGATCCAGGCCCAGTATTAATATACAATTAATTGACTACATTTTATTTTATCCAGTGTCGCTTCTTTTTAGAATTGCTTCTCGTTTTGATATACGATTATACCCCACGTGATGTTTCCAGACGAATTTCAGTTTTTGGTGTAGATGCCACGTTCTACAACCTACGTGTCTTTAATCTTTTCTTATAGGTTTTTATTTCATTAAAAATGCAAAATTTGTCAAATCGCAAATTTTTTACTTTTGAAACTGGAAAGGCGCGATTTCATACACAATAAAAAAAAACTGAATTTTGTTGTAATACAAAGAGCCAAACATATTTCTAGGCGTTGCGTAGCTATGTCGAACCATGTCGAAAGAGCATGTGTACGACTTATATACTTTTTTTGAAAAAGTGTATATTATTTTCGCGCAAAGACATGTTAGATAAAAAAAGTATCAAATGTATCGCGGGAGTATCACGGTACTTTGAGGGTCTGAAAAGTACCAAAAAAAGTACTAAAGTATCAAATTTATCATCCCTGGAACTCCTCGTGGTGATGAATGGGATACGTCGTGGTGGTGAATGGAGTTCGTCGTTGATGAATAGAGTTCGTCGTGGTGATGAATGGGATTCGTCGTGATGATGAATGGGATTCGTCGTGGTGATGAATGGAATTCGTCGTGGTGATGAATGGAATTCGTCGTGGTGATGAATGGAATTCGTCGTGGTGATGAACTCGATTCATCGTAGGGATGAAATGTGATCATCCTGAGGACGAAATTTTTTGGAAACAGAGATTCGTCATGGTGACGAAGAAATTCATCAAGAGGATTATTCCGTACGTTAGCTGACTTTTGACGAAAAAAATAATCGTGATGATGTCCAAATTCGTCTCATGACGAAGCTTTTTCTATCAGTGTAGACCAGTATTTTGTATAAACAACGGACATCTCACGTTGTAATTTTTTGCCCTGTGGTCATTTCTAGCGCTATCAAAAACTTGAGTATCAAACCGAACAATTTTTGGAAAAAAATCTGGTCTGGTTTTTGTATGAGTTTTAAAATGGAAATTAATCATCTTGTAGTTGCGGTGTAAGAAACCAAAATTTTTTTTAGATGTTATAAGCATCTAAAATCTGAAATATTTGGGAAAATATCTGAAAAGTTGTATTTTGGAAGTTATGTATTATGCAAACGCGTGGACGGAATTTTACAAATGATGGCTCGTTCGTATGGTCTTGACTTGTACTTTAAAGTACATATCGAGAGCTTATATTCAAAACCCTCTATCTTCAATTTTTGCAAAAATGAGATTTTTATGTTAAAATATTCGGTAAAATAAGGCGCATCTATGGTACTAATTTGGAAATAAAAAAAACAAAAATTTAGATTTTATGGTCATTTTTGTAATTTCTCTATCTTACACACTTATTTTTTTGAATGCAATACGCTCTATCTCTTCATATAATTTGGGACAATTTTTTTTTTGTTTTTTTTTTCTTCTAAAAGATGGTTCTTTGGTGAATAGAGCATGCTAAACCCGAATTTGGTTAAATTTTTTTAGTCGAAGCTTTAGTTTTCAAATTATGACTATTTTTATATCTAACCTGTGATTCCACAAGAATACCATTTCCTATGACAATTTGAAAATGGATTTAAAAATGAACCCCAAGAAATGGATAATACTTAAATAAAAAATTAATCATTAATTCATTGTTATTATTATTTATTATTTTTATTATAATATGTATAATTATATATTAAAAAAATTTGTGGAATTCATAAATAATTTTTTTTACTATACAAAACCCTCTGTCTTTTTTATACATGAAGAATTTTTGAATAGCAATACCCTCTATGTTCCATAAAATGGCTCGTGGTGCAAATATTAAAAAAAATATTATTTAGTAGTTCACGTAGTTAGGTGTAATAAACATTGTAGAACAAACAATTTTAATTTTCTTTAAAATTAGGGATATAAACGGTTTTTTGGCTCTACTGAACAATTGTGTTTTTTAAGATAGAGGATATTGAATATAAACTGTCGATATATTAATGCTGGTTAATTCGAAGTTCTTAAATGCATCAGTTGCATATGCAACTTCATTTTGCATCTTGCACATCAATGACACCAACTTAAAATTCTGAGAAAAATATAGTCATGTTGCCCAATTTGTCCTAAACTGACACTACAAATTTCAAGACGGGTTTCAGCCTTGTTTTTTTCAATATTTACAAAAAATGAAAATGATTTTCATTTATAAATTATGATAAATATTGAAATTACGAAATAGGCAGAATCATTTCAATAAAAAATAATTTCCATTTCTAACATTTGTAAGTAAAAATGCTATTATATAGAAACTGAAGAAAACACCAGATTAGAATTGGCAGGATCAGCTCAGATTATGTAGATAGGGATCCATGCCTATATATATTTCACATATCTACGTTGGTGTTTTCCTAGTCCAGTATGCAAATTAGAATATAAGAGGAAAAATAAATAACGATATATGCAAATATTGGCGAATTTTCGCATATATCGAGGATGTCCTAGTCAAGACCTTCAAGAAGAGCTCTAATTTGTATAAATCTGCAAACGCGGTTTTAAAATATAAAAAATGCAATGTTCACATCTCTGGAATTTCTTAATAACTATTTTTTTATAAAAGAACGGGGCTGAACACCATCTTCAAATGTTCAGCGTTCATTTAGAATATATGGGGCTATATGTATAACTATATTTTTCACAGAATTTTAAGTTGGTGTTATTGATGTGTAAAATGCAAATTAAATTTGCTGATGCATCGGATGCACTCAAAAACGTTAACTACGCGAACATAACCCGCGCTGTGAAAAATATAACTTACGACCTTTAAAATGAGCCTTCTTCTGTAAAAATCCGTCCAAGCGATCCGAAAATACAGAACTTGAAACGTGCGCCCCTTGAGAATATTTTCCTATTTTTTCGGTTTTCGCCAACTATAAAATGTTTTGTTTTGAGCAAAGAATCGATATGCCAATTCATTTTGAAATCCGGAAGGTGTCACCCAAAAATGTTTGACATGGAATGAATGTATTGTGTTTGTCCTTTTAGAAGCATATTATAAGATCAAAAGCTAAAATTCTGTAAATACTGTAGACGTCAAATATAATAAATTGGAATTTATTTTTGTCAGTGAATGAATTATTTCAGTAATTTTAAAAGATAATTAAGAGCTAAGAATCTAAAAATGTAAATGTACATACATATCATAAAAGGGATTCGAAAACATATATTCAATGTCCAGCCGGAGGTCAAACTGCAGTGACAAAAGCAATTGTCACCATTTCAGTAATTAAAAAATCTTTTAAGATCTATGAGCCTACAAACTGATGTGCTTATATATGGATATCGGATGATCAACGGACGTGCGTTTACGCCAAGTGATTTTTGACCACTTGGCCGCTGAGTCTCCTGTAAGAGCTACAAAGCTGAAATGTTGCATTCGGATAGTTAGACTCGAGTGCTGTATAAAACCTGGACTTTTCACAGAACCGAATTTTGGCCAGTGATCAGTTCTCGCGCTGTATTATATGGACGAACATTTAGGATTAGTCAAGCAGGAGTGTCGCGGCCAACATAACTTCATAATTCGAGAACGGATCGTTCGATGTTCATGATTTTGGGATTGATGTATTCGTATTGGCACCAGGGAGGGACACCATGGAGTACAATTAAGGATTGTTAAACTCGATGTAACACAGTCAGCAAAACCTCATAGCTCAAGAATTGATCGTTAGATGTTCGCGATTTTGGGCATGATGGATTCGTATTGGCCCTAGGGGGACACTATGGAGGAAAGTTTAGGATTGTTCAAAGCGACGAGATACGTCCATCACAAACCCAAAACTCGAGGACGAATCTTTTGATTTTGGGCTAATGGGTTCGTATTGGCTCTATGATATTGAGGAAACTTTAGGATTGGTCAAATGGGCGTGTCACAGCGAATACAATCTCATTACTCGAAACATTACTCGAACAGATCTTTTGTTTTTTACGATTTTGGGCTTGACGGATTCGTATTGACCCAATAGAGATTATTTAGGAACATTTAGGATTGGACAAAGATGTGTGGTATGGCCAATGCAACCTCATAAGTCGAGAACAGGTCTTTCGATTTTCAAGAGACGTGCATACCACACAAAAAAATCGAGGTATATTGAATTAGCGAACGCTTAACCCATATGAATTTAATCCTGAGAACTAAATATGAAAACCATTGCACCAATCGTCTTGAAGTTTTAAGTGTAAACTTTTGATGACATTGTAAAAACTGATCAGATATGAGAGTGCTGGTAGATGTACATCGACATTGTTATAAACAATTCGGACTGTTCTACGCTCAAACAAGGAGAATACCCAGATATCAGGTGGGCGTAGACCCGCCCATGTGAGCCAAGTTTCGATGTTGAGAAAAATGTTTAGGTAGAGAGCTGAAATTTCGGGTATATGCATTTACCTTCAGTTCATATGATTGGTCAAAAAATGGGCGCGATCAGACCAATGACAGTGGCCCCGACATATAAGCAAAATTTTAAAATTGAGATACCTTGCAAAATGTGTTAGCGAGAATGCTGTAATTTTGTGAATATGTATTTGATGGCAGTGTAAGTAATTGGGCCAAAAATTGGCGGGTTAGGACCACTAGGCGTGATAGTTTTGTGGTCGCTATCCGTTCTTTAACTTTCTCTTTCCTAATACAAATAGTTAAACAATAAATATAAAGTTTTTTATATAAACTTACAAAGAAATGATATGTACCTTAATTCTAAAATATTTTAGATACTTATAAGTGTGAATTGATTTATGAAAAAAAAAACATATTGAAACAAATTTACTAGGGAAAGTACTACGAATAGAAACTTTCGCATGTAATAGTGATAAATTACAATAGTGCAGCGATATAAAGATTTTGCTGATCAAAATTGATTACTAAGTTGCTAGTGCAAACATAACTTTTTTGCGAAATAGATTCAACATTCGACAAAATAATTTAACCTTTCATAGCAATTTAAACGTCAACCGTAACAGTTCGTTTTGACATATCTGTAAAGATTTTATAAGTAATTTTGCAAAATTTTCCCACAGAGGACAAGCATACAATAAAATGGGTTGGAAATTGTTTATATAACGAAAACAAATGTAGTTTTGTCAACGGCTAATGCCGACGTCATCGTACCTCATGTGTTTGTATGTATTGTTGTTATTTATTGTTGGTCTGTGCTTTTGTTATTCAGTCGAAACTGCAGTCAATTCTACCAAGCAATTAAAACTCTCTACCAATTTGTGTATTTGTTTTTATTACTTTTTTGCAATAGAAGGTACTGGAACATATAGTCTCAAACCAAAAATAAATTCTGACTGAATAAAATTTTTTTTAATAATATGTTTATTCCATTTTTTTAAAGCTTGCGTCCTGTTGATTTGAAAAAATCTATGGATAAATGTATAAATTATGACACATATTGCAAAAGTAAGGGAAATTAAAAAAAACATTTTTTATATTCATTCAGAAGGGGTGGGCAATATCGCCCATTTTTCAATCAAAAAATTATTTGGAAAAAAAAGTAAATATGTAAAAATATAAATATTTTAAATGAAATTCTGGCCATTTATGCCACTTTCGCATTGTCGGTAGTTTGTGAGATAGCAGTTAAAGTATACGAAAACTATAAAATGTTCCGCTATTTATAGGAAACATACTTTTCAAATCAACTGAAATCCGAATTCAAGCGCTTTTCGATATTTTGAGTCCGATTCGTAATATTTAAAACCACATATCTTCCATAGTTTTGAAGATTCTTATACAAATTTGTATCTTCGATATCAAAGCAACGTACATACTTAACATTTTTAAGAAGTTTCATCAACATCGGAGGACTTAAGGAAATTTCCGTGATTACTAACGTGATTCTCGCCATGATTCAAAATCTATTTTAGTAAACATTCAGAAAATGATTTCTAAAAAAATAAAATTATTTCTTAAAATTAAAACGGGGTCAAAATATTTCATATTTTTTTAGCTTATATTTAATGTATCTTATTTTTGGCTAAGGTGCTGGGAGTTTTAGTTTCAGCTTAAATAAAAGTCCTTCATGCCATACACGGTCAAAGGCTTGCTTTACATCCAAAAATACAGCTGAGCAATAACATTTAGTTTCCAAGGCATCTCGAATTTCATTAATCACCCTGTGGCATTGCTCTGGAGTTCCGTGTCTATGTCGAAAACCAAACTGATGTTCTGGGATTATTTTCGAGTTTTCAATGATTGGCATAAGCCGTTTCAAAAAACAATTTTTCAAATAATTTTGAAAATACAGGAAGTAAGCTTATTGGCCGATATGAGGTTAGCTTGCTTTCTGGTTTGTTTGGTTTAAGTACCATTATTATCTTGGCAAATTTCCATTGATTTGGGAAATGGCATAATCTTAGTATAGCATTAAATATAATGGTAAGATATATAGTAGCTTTTTTAGGAATAGATTTAATTACTCTTGGATCAATATTATCATAGCCAGGCGACTTTTTAGGGTTTAGTTTTTTGATCTCACTTTCTATTTCTGCTACCCTAAAAGGTTTTATTGGTTTTGACATTTGGCAAGCTACGTCTAGAAAATCAGTAACAGCTTTCTCATCGTTATCCGCACAAAATTGAAAAGGCGTAAAAACTTCTTCCAAATAACTCTTGAATGCATCGGCTTTAGTTTTGTCCGATCTACACCAAATTCCATTGGCGTCCTTTATAGGAGCATTTCTATCCTGCGGTCGCCTTTTCATGTATTTTGTTGCTTTCCATAAGTTATAATCGTTATTGTGTGATGGTGTCAAATTACTTAAATATGTGTCCAGAGACTCGTTTCTAATTTCTTTAAGGCGCTTTTGTAGATTTCTAGTAGCTCTATTGTAGATAGATTTGTCTGTTGAATGTCTGGTCCTCTGCCAACGTTTTCTTAAACGTCTTTTAATCTTTATCAAATTTCTTATTTCTGTAGTAGATCTTATATTCGAGATATTTTGTTCTGGGGGAGTTGCGATAGATGCTGCTTCGTGAACAAGTCTTGTGAAACCTTCTATCACTTCTTCCAGCTCGACACTTGATTTTATTGAGACATTTAAGTTTATATTGTTTTCCATCCAACATTTGAAAGACTGAATATTTGTTTTATGCGTGAAAAGCTTAAACACCTTTTTTCGCAGGATTGGTGAGGTTTTAAAATTGATAATAATAGGGCTGTGGTCAGAACTCAGATCATCTGAAGCTACAACATCAAAATGTGAACTCGGTATACCCGAGTATACAACAAAGTCCAACAAATCTGGAGTTTTTGCAGGGTCGCTGGGCCAGTAAGTGGGTTTTCCTGTGGATAACACATTATAGTTTTTGTTCATTAAACATTTGTGAAGTTCATTTCCTTTAGGATTTGATATTCGAGAGCCCCACCATGGATGTTTAGCGTTAAAATCTCCACCAACAATAAATTTATTTCCAAGTTTTACAAAGAATCGTTCAAACTGATCGTATTTAACGCTAAACCTTGGTGGAAAGTATATACAGCATACTGATATGTTGCTGTTACAACACTTAATCTTGACGCCTGCAGCTTGTAAGTAAGTTTCAGTTATTGGTTCCATAGGTTCATATATAATATTGCTTCTAATTAAAATAGCCGCACCGCCGTATGCTTTTTCGTCTGGATGGTTAGCTGTTATTAAGTCAAAACCACCAATTCGAAAAAATGACTTACTAGTGAAATGTGTTTCCGATATCAATAAAATATCAACATGATTGTTCTTTAGAAATTCTTTAACTTCGTCTACGTGTTTTGAAATACCGTTGGCATTCCATTCAGCTATAATAACATCTAATTGCATAATTTATTCATAATCATTGACATCATATTAATCAATGTATTAGTTAGCTCGATTTGCTTATTGAGCATTGATTCTATTTTCTGCAATAGACTGCTTTGATTTGGATCAGATCCCCTTACTGCTTGGGAGTAGGTCATATTTTCATATTTTTCATTATATTGAAATTCATTGTTATTATTGGCATTGTAATATGACTGAATGTTATGTTTTCTGTTTTCAATATTTACTCTTTTTCTTACAATATTTTTGTACACAGCACAACCTCTGTAACTGGCGGCATGTGCTTCCGAACAATTGACACACTTAGGGGGTTCTTCTCGAGTTTTTTTACAATCTGTTGTAGGGTGACCCAATCCGCACTTTACACAGTTAAAAGACTTTTTACAATATGATTTTGTATGCCCATATTCTTGACAGCGATGGCATTGCACTATGTCATCAAAATGTTTAGGTGGGATTACTTCAACTATTGAATTTTCAATAGCTTTCACATCATAAATTGAATGGTTATTCGGGTTAGGATCTAAGTCAACGAAAAACATGGGTAAAGGGAATTTTGTTCTACGACTAATGATGTTCCTAACACTTCTTACTTAGGTCCTATCTTTACCAAAGACGCTTCTACGTGAACATAAAGAACGATGATTCAGATTTTGGTGATATAAAGGCTGGAGTCCCACAGTTGGGTCCGACATTATACTCAATTTTTACGGCTGATATGCCAACAGATAGCAATGTGACTATTGCAACCTATGCGGATGACACAGCAATCTTAGCTAAAAACACTTCGCATATAGAATCATCGGTCAATGTTCAAAAACAACTAAATAAAATGCAAAACTGGTATAAAAAATGGAACATTAAAGTCAACGCCGATAAATCGAGCCATGTCACATACACGCTCAGGAAAGATGATTGTCCCCCTGTAGCCATAGACGGAGATTTAATTCCAAAATCTAGATGCGCCAAATACCTAGGTATTCAAATAGATAGGAGATTGACCTGGAAGGACCATATAAAAAACAAACGAAAACAACTGAATGTTAAAACAAAGAAATTGTATTGGCTTCTTGGATCGAAGTCGACTATTAGTTTGCGTAATAAACTTTTAATTTACAAAACTATACTTAAGCCGGTGTGGACTTATGGCATACAACTTTGGGGCACCGCTAGTAATTCCAACATTGAAATTCTTCAGAGGTACCAGTCAAAAACACTCAGAATGATAACTAATGCACCTTGGTTTGTCAGCAACCGCAATATACATAACGACCTCAAAATTCCTACAGTAACAGATGAAATTAAGAAGTATAGCGCAAATTATCTAAATAGACTCAGTGACCATCCAAATGTATTAGCTATTACTTTACTAGATGATACCAATGAGGTTAGAAGACTTAAGAGACGTCATATTCTAGATCTCCCATTCACATAAATGTATATTCATCTTCTGTATAGTTTACGAATAATATAATATCTATCATATAATAAATGTATATATATATAAAACGTTTTAAGTTCAATGGAACTTAAGTATATGCCACTGTATATATTTCATTAAATTTGCTTATTATTTCTTTTGTAAATAGATTGCAAATAAATATAAATTTAAAAAAAAAAAATTTTGGCTAAAATGTTTATAAGCAGTATCAAATAGGTAAAATAAGATCTCGCTATCGCATTTTAGTTTATGAAAAAAAAAAATAGTTTTTGTGTTTTACGAAATTTGTAATTGATCTCGAACGGCTGAACCGATTTTTGCAAAGATTACTTTGTTTTAAAGAGGACACAATGCGCCATTTTTTAAATCTTTTTTTTTTTGAAAATTTAAAAAAAAAAATTTCGAACGTTTTTTTAAATCCCTTTGTGGAAAAAATTGCTCCCCCATCGATTTTCTTCAAATTTTCACAGAATATTCGTCGCACTCTCACAAATCCAGAGAGAATAAAACCGATTGCGACCAAACTTGGCATGGTAAATGAAGAGGTGTTAGAGAAGTTAAGTTTTATATTTGGACCCCTATGTCAGACAGGGGCGAAGCTAGAGGGCCTTAAAGTTGGCCACATCGGGTGAAGAAAATGTTCAAGCGGGTGAAACTCCCCAGCCAGAAAAATACCATCCTCAAAGCGTCATGAAAGCACTGTGCACCGTCATCACACGGTGGGATAAAGCGTTGTAAAAGCGTCAAAATGATAACACCGATATATGGTGTGACGACGGTATTTTACAACGCTTTTGAAACGCTGTAAAAACAAAATTCATGTCGGTTTTCCAATGGTTTGAAGGTAATAATTCCCAAAAAAAACGTATTTAGAAATCAATGAATCAAATGAAATATATTATATTTAAGGTATTCATTTAAATGAGATTTTGAATTCATAATATTGAAATTTTCCTGCAACATGCCAGCTTGTTTAATCTTTAGATGTTGTAAAGGTAGGACTGGGTTTTTGCATGTCAAAGCTGCACTGTAAAAGCGAATCCTGCAATTTTACAAAAAGAATAGTTCCTTATAGAAACTTCTAAATTTTGATAAAATCGTAATTTTGACGAATGCATATGTGCGGAATTACTTTACATGTTAATTTAAAACAATCGTTTTCGTTTATTTCGGAATTTTGCCTAACTTTTTGCAGGAAAATTTGTCATTAATTTCATAGAAAATCGTTAAATTTATTAGACTGGGGACGTTACTTTAAAAAAGTTATTCAGTTAGATTTTTTGCTTTTATACACAGTACACTAAAAACCTAGCTTTTAGACTTAGAATGTTTTGGAATGGAGGTATCCATTTAAAGACTAACTTAGATACCACTTTCCAAACACGATTCATTTTTCTCAATTAATTTGATCTCAAAGCATTGTAAATCCATCAAGAAACAGCGCTTCAATTACATTTTAAGCAAGCGTTGTGAAAGCGTCCCAAAACAGTGCTTTCACAACGCTTTTTTCGTGGTACCGTCATAAATTTCTGGCTGGGTCGTGTTTCTCTTCCGATCTATAAATTCATTAATAATTATCGATAAATAACTTCAAGTGCTCATAACTATTTGTACTGTTGGGTATATCGAACCAATTTTTTTCGTCATATAGGAAATTTTATTGCCCATCCTGACATGTTGATACGACTGAAATCGGTGCATATTTTTCTCCGATATTTACAAAATACTTGCACACGGTAAGGGAACAAAATAAAAGTTCAATTTTCAATTCCAGATATCTCGGTAACTATACGAGATAATTCTTAGGTGTAAACGTTTTTTTGTAGACCTCAATTAGTAGAACACACACAAAAAAAAACATTAATAAATCGGAAGAGAAACACGAGTTACACGCGCTTGAACATTTTCTTCACCCGATGTGGCCAAGTGTGAGGCCCTCTAGCTCCGCCCCTGTCTGATATAGGGGGCACAAACATAAAACCTAACTTCTCTAACCTCTTTATCTACCATGCCTAGTTTGATCGCAATCGGTTGTTTGTTTAAGAAACGGTCGAATTATTTCCCCTTTTTATACCCTACACCACACTGTGGTACAGGGTATTATAACTTTGTGCATTTGTTTGAAACACCCAAAAGGAGAAGAAATAGACCCATCGTCTGTCCGTCTGTCTGTCTGTCTGTCTGTCTGTCCGTCTGTGCATGTATTTTTGTAATCAAAGTACAGGTCGCAATTATGGTCCGATCTCGACGAAACTTTACACATATCTTTTTTTTGGCCCAAGGACGATCCCTATTGAATTTGGTTAAAATCGGTTCAGGTTTAGATATAGCCCCCATATATATGTTAGCCCCGATTTGACATGTAAGCGCTGTAAAAACTTTATTTTATATCCGATCAGTATGAAATTCGGCAGGAAAAGGTTTCTTATTACATGAATGAACTCTGTTAAATTTGGAAGAAATAGGTTCAGATTTAGATATAGCCCCCATATATACATTACCCCCGATTTGACATATAGGCGCTGTACAAATGTTATTTTATATCCGATCAGTGCGAAATTCGGCAAAGAGAGGTTTCTTATTTGACATGTAAGCGCTGTAAAAACTGTATTTTATATCCGATCAGTGCAAAATTTGGCAGAAAGAGGTTTCTTATTACATGAAGGAATACTGTGAAAACGAATATTCTGTGAAAATTTGAAGAAAATAGAGGGGGGAGCAATTTGTTCTACATTTTGTACAAAAAAAATCCGCATTGTGTCCATTTTAAAACAAAGTAAACTTTGCAAAAAACGATTCAGCCGTTCGAGAGCAATTACAAATTTCGTAAAACAAAAAATTATTTTTTTTCAAAAATTAAAAAAAAAATAAAGATGATAGCGGGATCTTATTTTTTAACTGTTTATAAAAATTTTAGCTAAAAATAAACTATATAGGTCGATATTAAATATTCTGACCCATTGTCAAAAATAATTTGTTCATTAAACTCATATCCAAATACGTGGCCACTCTGCTGTAAATAATTTCCCACCAAATGTCTGCATGAAATTTCAACTCCACCATCCTTGCAATAATATTGGTAGACTGATGATTACCACAATGGGTCGGTCGGTCGGTCGCTCTCTGACTGTGCCAGCAGTGTTTTACATTAAAACAATTTTTGCATATTATTATATTTATTTTTATAGTTATTATTGCATACTTTCCGCTGAGTACTTATAAAGAATAAAATATAATGTAATGTTGCTTGTAGCCTTTATTATAATGCGTTTTGCTATAATTTTCGTTTGGTCGGGTTAATGATCACTCATTGCAGAATACATTGCGCGAGAATTATTGATATAATGCTGTGGACTTATTATGTACAATAGAAAAATGAAATAAAAATATATTTCATATTTGAAACTTGGTCTTATATGTTGCTTACATTTTCTCCACGTACGTTTAAATTAAAGAGTCTTGACGTAGTCTTAACTGTCAGTCTTCGTCAAGACTAATTCAATATAAATTTTCCACAAACTTTATTCTATTTATTTAATGCCAGATCGTAAAATCTGTTCACAATGTGTTTTTGATAAAAACTTGATGACATTCCAGACAATACAGTAGAGTTATTCATGGAGTATTTCATAAAATACTTTGTCCTCATATGACTCCGTGCTGTACACCACTAACAGGGCATACTCGTATATAGTGCCAGTCATAGATTAACATAAATCAATGGAAAGTACATATATCGATAGAGAACCTGTGGACAGTGCTGGCGGATAACATTAAGTTATAGCTCCACATATTAATAACACCAGTTTACAAAATTTTTGTCGAAGGGCTGTGAATAATATTTTCTGGTGTAAAAAGGTGTTATAAATACAAAAAAAATATTTAAAAAAAATTGTATGGTAAATTTTTAAATATTTTTTTCATTCCGCGGGTGTTGCATTGATTGTATATGCTCTATAAATAATCTTTGAATTAAAAAAAATTATGAGGGCTACAAAGTTGAGAATATCACATTCACATAGAGACATTAGTCTAGTAACTGAAAAAAGTAGTAACCATAAGAAATAAAAAAATCGCAAATAATCTTTATGCTTAATTTTTTGAAACCTAGCATCCTAACGAATGCAACAATGACAATTTCGTCAGCTGAAATCCAAAATAACGTAACCCACATGTTCATGCTTTTTCAGGAGAAGCCAAAAACAAATTAAAGTAATTTTTATCTTTTGACCAGATTTAGGGATTTCCTGGCTATTACGGCGAAATCGAATAACAAATGCAGTTGTGACGTACGTTTTGAATAAAAAAATAAAATTTTATGAATCTTTCCGATTTTTTTTTAATGACCTTGTTTGCTGTGACGTCTTTTTGAAAATCAACTACTTTCGGCAAATCTACTTTTTCAACAACAGCACGCACATCTTTTTCAGATCATAAAAATTCACTTTCCTTCACATATTTTGTAGACCATTTAATTTATATTCTTGACGAACAATAAATCGTTCAGTTTCAGTTTTTTATTTGCAAAATATTATATAAGTTCTGATTCACACGAGGCAATTTTTTCTCTCCAACAAACTTTGACACCCCATCCATTTCTGTGCTTGCTGCAAAATCTAGAAGGCCTGACTTATTCTGGAATATGGCATAAAGTCGACATAACACATTGTCATCATTTGCTCTAAAATTGCTGATGATCCCAGCGTCCACTGCATAATTAGAAGGCATTTTCTCAAATTGGTCCCATGTGCATTCTGATTTTCGAAATCTATTAGAATCGGAACGATCTAAAAAGTTGCTGGAAGTTTACTTTTCACTTAAAATACGCGAAAAAAGACAACTTTGAAGGCATTGAATATAGAGATTTGAGTGAAGAAGAAACCTATATTATTTATAAACAAATAATAATTTATTTGAACCAATAAATAAACTTGAAAGTTCAAAATAAATATTTTGTATACCCTACACCACACTGTGGTACGGGGTATTATAAGTTTGTTTCACGGCAGATGTTTCTAACACCTGAAAATACTACAGCGAGACCCACCTTAAAGTATACCGATCGACTCAGAATCACTAGCTGAGTCGATTTAACCATGTCTGTCCGTCCGTCCGTACGTCTGTCCATGTTAAGTTGTTCGTCGACTACAGGTCGCAATTTCACTACAATCGTTCTGAAATTTTGCAGTTTGGAGTATTTCGCAGATGTAAAGATCCCTATTGAATTTGGTTGAAATCGGTTCAGATTTAGATATAGCTCCCATATATATCTTTCGTCCGATTTTGCTCTTTAGTCCTATTTCAAACGATTTAGATCCAATCGTTTTGAAATTTAGAATGGTAGAGTTTCTTGATCCATGAACCAACATTGCCGAATTTGAAGAAAATCGGTTAAGATTTAGCTATAGCTCCCATATATATCTTTCGTACGATTTTGCTCTTTAGTCCTGTAGAAGCTGTATTTTACATCCAATCGTTTTGAAATTTAGAATGGTAGAGTTTCTTGATCCATGGACCAACTTTGCCGAATTTGAAAAAAAAACGGTTAAGATTTAGCTATAGCTCCCATATATATGTTTCTTCCGATTTGGCCCTTAAGCGCTATAGAAGCTATATCTAACATCCAATTGTTGTGAAATTTAGCATTGTAGAGTTTCTTCATCCAAGATTTAGCTACAGCTCCCATATATATGTTTCGTCTGATTTGGCTCTTTAGTCCTGTAAAAGCTGTATTTTACATCCAAGTATTTTGAAATTTAGTATGATAGAGTTTAGAGATAAATAAAATTAAAAATTTATATTTCAGTGTTATTCAATATTACGAGAGTGATGTAGGGTATTATATAGTCGGCCCCGCCCACCTTTAGCCTTTCCTTACTGGTTTTTCTTTTCTATTGATTTGCTAATTATTTACTGTTAGTGACAAAGTCAAGTTTCCGACATTAGGTTTACGACGTTGTGTAGGTATGTCGAATACGTCTCAAATGTATGTCATATACGTCACAGTTTACGACGGACCATCCCTGGTCTCGGGCTATGTGCATTCGATTTGCGATTTTTATTTTGGCATCTTCTCGACCTTCTTTGAAAAGCTTGTACCAATTGTAAGCATTTTTTGACCATCTGCTTGTCTATCTGGTCTGCACGATAACTTTCCATAGGAGTAATCGATTGACTTCACAATTGATTTATGTCAATATAAATGTAGTGAAATATACTTATCATATTATAATACTTATCAGAACCGTTAACAATTCCACACATAAGTTTTAAACTACCTATCAGAATCTTTAGCAATTCCACACATAGTATACGTTTCATGGTCGGTATCACGTTGATAAAAATGTCCGAAGATGTCCCGCCCCTTTTCGTACTTCACATACAATTGCATCATTTTGCACAAAAAGTAAACGGCTTATTACTTTGATTCCAGTCCTACAAATACTTGAAGTGGAAGATGTGCGTTATTTCCACGCCCCTTTTGGTATCTCTCTTACAAATTGACCGCTGTGCACAAAAAATTAATGGCTTATAACTTTAATTCTAGTCCATACAAATACACAATACGAATAACAATGTAAACGACAAAAACAATGGTCAACAATTCTTAACAAACGTTTTAAAAGTAGCAGACACTTTCAATTTTTTTTACTCATTATAGACATAGCTGCATTAAAAATCTATTTTATAAACAAAATATTTTTTATAAAGTGTATCTATTTAATTAATTACAATTGTTTTTTGTTCACACGGCGTTAATGGCGCTTACAACGTTATTCGCGATTATGCTTTGTACACATACAAACACTTGAAATTTTGTACAGTGTAGTGCTTTTCCAAATACCATAGTCTATTGCAAAATATGTGTTAATGCCACGCCCCTTTTGGTACCTCCCAAACAAAAGGTCCAAAATAAAAAATATGTGTTTTGTGTTGTTGTTATTTATTGTTGGTCTGTGTTTTTGTTATTTAGTCAGAATTTATTCGGTTTAATACCATATGTTTCTGCTACTTTCTGTCTATTGCAAAAAAATAATAGAAACAAATACAAAAATTGGTAGAGAGTTTTAATTGCCACTATTAAGGATACCATTGCTTTAAAAATTAGGATGGAAACTAGTAAGGAAAGGCTAAAGTCGGGCGGGGCCGACTATATAATACCCTACACCACTCTGGTAATATTGAATAACTCAGATATATTAATTTTGTAATTTATGTATAAGTTGTTTACATAAATTTACTTTTGGGACATTTTATGCTGTACCATCCTATAAAAACGATTGGATCTAAAGAGCCAAATCGGATGAAACATATATATGGGGGCTATAGCTAAATCTTTACCGACTTTCTTCAAATTCGGTAGTGTTGGTTCATGGATCAAGAAACTCTACCATTCTAATTTTCAAAATGATCGGATGTAAAATACAGCTTCTTCAGGACTAAAGAGCAAAATCGGACGAAACATATATATGGGAGCTATAGCTAAATCTTAACCGATTTTCTTCAAATTCGGCAGTGTTGGTTCATGGATCAAGAAACTCTACCATTCTAAATTTCAAAACGATTGGATGTAAAATACAGCTTCTTCAGGACTAATGAGCAAAATCGGACGAAACATATATATGGGAGCTATAGCTAAATCTTAACCGATTTTCTTCAAATTCGGAAATGTTGGTTCATGGATCAAGAAACTCTACCATTCTAAATTTCAAAACGATTGGATGTAAAACACAGCTTTTATAGGACTAAAGAGCCAAATCGGACGAAACATATATATGGGAGCTATAGCTAATATACCCTCCTCTCCTTAGAGAGGAGGGTATATATCATTTGCTACGAACCAAAGTGTAACACATCGAAGGAGTGACCTAAGACCCTGAGTATGTTCGGCAGAAATCCGTTTTGGGTCATTTTAAGTCATTTGCAATGTCCATCCGTCCGTTTTTAGTTTTTATAGTACCTAGAGTCTAGAGAAAAGTGTCCGTAGTTGTCCCACCCCCCACACAAACTTACTATTTTACACCAAAAGTTAACAGCTTATAACTTTAATACCAGTACATACTTTTAAGTTATTAGATGCAATTTAAATTGATTATAATTTAAATAATACAGGGCACGACCAAATACGTTGTTGTTGCAGAGTCAACTACAGCAAAACATTCGTGTGAATTCTTTACATTGTAAAATACAGCTTCTTCAGGACTAAAGAGCAAAATCGGACGAAACATATATATGGGAGCTATAGCTAAATCTTAACCGATTTTCTTCAAATTCGGCAGTGTTGGTTCATGGATCAAGAAACTCTACCATTCTAAATTTCAAAACGATTGGATGTAAAATACAGCTTCTTCAGGACTAATGAGCAAAATCGGACGAAACATATATATGGGAGCTATAGCTAAATCTTAACCGATTTTCTTCAAATTCGGAAATGTTGGTTCATGGATCAAGAAACTCTACCATTCTAAATTTCAAAACGATTGGATGTAAAACACAGCTTTTATAGGACTAAAGAGCCAAATCGGACGAAACATATATATGGGAGCTATAGCTAACTCTTAACCGATTTTATTTACATTCGGTAGTGTTGGTTCATGGATCAAGAAACTCTACCATTCTAAATTTCAAAATGATTGGATGTAAAATACAGCTTCTACAGGACTAAAGGGCCAAATCGGACGAAACATATATATGGGAGCTATAGCTAAATCTTAACCGATTTTCTTCAAATTCGGCAATGTTTATTCATGGATCAAGAAACTCTACCATTCTAAATTTCAAAACGATTGGATGTAAAATACAGCTTCTATCGGACTAAAGGGCCAAATCGGACGAAAGATATATATGGGAGCTATATCTAAATCTGAACCGATTTCAACCAAATTCAATAACGATATTAACAGCTGCGAAATACTCTAAACTGCAAAATTTCAGAACGATCGGAGTGAAATTGCGACCTGTAGTCGACGAACAACTTTACATGGACAGACGGACGGACGGACAGACATGCTTAAATCGACTCAGCTAGTGATTCTGAGTCGATCGGTATACTTTAAGGTGGGTCTAGCTGTGTTATTTTCAGGTGTTACAAACATCTGCCGTAAAACAAACTTATAATACCCTGTACCACAGTGTGGTGTAGGGTATAATAAATATTTTGTTTTGGTTTCACAAAATAGTATACTCGTACTTCAATCTACACAAATAAGTATTTAGGTCTCGGACACAAACAAAAGATTATTGCATAGAGTAGATATTTTTGTAGACTACAGACTACGTATGGATATTTCAACTTAATGCAATAAATTTTACATCTTTTAATCAATTTTTCGTGAAAACAAAACATTTTTTTCATTTCTAACAAAATGTTAGGCAATTCACATTATGATATTACTTTTGCGCCACCTGTTGTAATCTCTCTCGATTATTCATATTTTTTCTGAAGGGTTTATAGAGTTGCAGAACAGAAATAAAACAAACAAAACAATATTTATCCCCTCTCCTTAGAGAGGAGGGTATATATCATTTGCTACGAACCAAAGTGTAACACATCGAAGGAGTGACCTAAGACCCTGAGTATGTTCGGCAGAAATCCGTTTTGGGTCATTTTAAGTCATTTGCAATGTCCATCCGTCCGTTTTTAGTTTTTATAGTACCTAGAGTCTAGAGAAAAGTGTCCGTAGTTGTCACACCCCCCACACAAACTTACTATTTTACACCAAAAGTTAACAGCTTATAACTTTAATACCAGTACATACTTTTAAGTTATTAGATGCAATTTAAATTGATTATAATTTAAATAATACAGGGCACGACCAAATACGTTGTTGTTGCAGAGTCAACTACAGCAAAACATTCGTGTGAATTCTTTACATTGTAAAGACTCACGAGAGTGGAAGTTGGTGCATGTACGAGGGATGATGATTACTGAATTGTCTTTTTTTGGAGATATGCGCTTTTAGCAAACAGTTCTCGTTTAATGATACTTGGCTGTGCGTATATATTTAATAATTTCGACTGAAGTAATCGTTGTAATAAGGATATTGATAATGGGAGTTTGCTGGCTCCCGAAACAGATCTGTCTATCCAACCATTACAACCGCCCCAAAATACATGTCACTTACTTCTTCTTTAATTTTTAACAAAGTTGTTTTCATATACTGAAAACAACAATAACGATCTTGAGCCTGAGTACAAAAACAAAATATGTAATACAAAAAATAAATAAGTGTACTAATATTTTTTTGGGACTCAAGGTGAGGGGATTCATAAGTCGGTTTACCCGACGGAACTTTCTTACTTTTTATACCCTCGCTTTAGTGTGACGAGGGTATATATCATTTGCTACGGGCCAAAAGTGTAACACATCAAAGGAGTGACCTAAGACCCCACGTATGTTCGGCGGAAATCCGTTTTGGGTCATTTTAAGTAATTTGAGCAATATCCGTCCCTGTCTGCTGGCTGGTGCGCACGAATACTCTCGAAAGGAGCAACCGATTGACTTCAAATTTGGTACGCTGTAAAATTTTTCTCTATCTCCGGCTAAGTTCGAAGATGGGCCATATTGGTTCACTCCTTCTAGTACCTCCCTCACAAAGGCTTAAAATATAGTCAAATATTGATTCGCTAATGACTTCTATACCACTTATTCGAATATTCTGAAATTCCACACATGGTATTAGTTTATTAGTTATTATCACCCTGAGAAAAATGGGCGATGTGGCTCCGCCCCTTTCGGTACCTCCCACACATATTGACAATTTTGCACCAAAAGTTACCAGTTTATTACTTTAATACAAGTGCATAAAAATACTTGCAATTTTGTACAGTGTACTGTTTTTATAGTGCGTATGGTCCGGTAAAAAATTGGCATTATTGTGCAGCCCCTGTTGGTACCTCCCACACAAATGGACCGTTTTGCAACAAAAGTTAACAGCTTATAACTTTACTACCAGTACATACAAATAATTGAAATTTTGTACAGTGTAATGCTCTTACAGTTCCTACAGTCCTGTGGAAAATGGGCATTACTACCACGTCCCTTTTTGTACCTCCCACACAAAGGTACCATTTTGTACAAAAAGTTAAGATCTTATAGCGTGAGTACCAATGCACAAAAATAGTACAAAATGTTGCACAGTGCAACGCTTTTAAAGTACCTATAGCCCTGTGAAAGATGGGCGTTATCACCACGACTCTTTCTGTATCTCCCACAGAAAATTATAAAATAAACCCAAAATTCAACAGCTCATAACGTTAATATAGCAGTGCACACAAACGCTTATAATTCAACATAGTGCAATGTATTTAAAGAATCTAGTGTTTAGAGATAAATAGGTGTACTTGTTAAACCCCTTCTGGTACCTCCCACACAAATTGACAGATTATTTCGTGGAATATTCCATATTGCATTACTCAAAAAGTGAGGGTATACCTTAGTCGGTTTACCCGACTGAAACTTTCCTACTTGTTTAAAGTTTAAAAAGTTTTTAGGTCTCGGACACAAAATAAATGATTGCATAGTGTAACCGATCTGCAAGACATTTTTTTTAGTCTACAGACTACGTGTGGATATTTCAACTTAATGCAATAAATTTTACATCTACCATTTGTCGTGAAAACAGAACAATTTTTTCATTTGTAACAAAATTTTAGGCAATTCACATTACGACATTACTTTTTCGCCACCTGCTGTAATCTCTCTTGATTATTCATATTTTCGTTGAAGGGTTTTTTAGAGTTACGGAACTGATAAAAAACAAAACAATCACTTACACTTGTTTTATTATTTCGATATTTTTCAGTTTATTCTTAAATATGATTTG